>JAAAKM020006825.1:0-10314 GCA_010016025.2 Alatinidae sp. Z8VKAUB7J3 | reverse complement strand
TCAAAAAGTATTAGCAATTTCTGCGTCACAAAGAAATAAAACATGGATGGTAGAGTTTTATCGTCTTATGTGTCGCAGCTTTGTTCTTAACATTATGTGACCAACGTAAGAGAACGGACGTTGTACTTAATAATGTTGTTAATTTATGTAAGAAACACACACAAAACTCAAGGTGGTTGATACTTTGAGCATAACATTTAAAGTTATTAGGAGTACAAAACTAATGAAAGAATACACACTGCTTGACTGCTTGGAGGAGATCGCTCAGTAGACCTAATTCTCGCTTTCACTTATTCCGAACATATCTGTAACACAAAAACATGACACACATTGAAATCTAACCTCATTTAATTTAGGTCGGTATTTTAATTAATCGGACAGTTACTAGTAGGGTGGAGAGGCAGGGAGGTAAACCTAACTTTCGTTACGTAACGACGTTAGCTGCCCACGGGGACCCGTTGCTCCAGGTCACTTTTCTTGCCACATGACGTAGCAATACTGCCTTATATAGACAGTCGACTGTGAGGCAATACGTTTGTTAATTAGGATAGCAAGAATTATAATACAAAATTGCACCATGCAACTAATGACATAATTTGAGGTATCAGTTTTTGAGACGAACACTAGAGAAATGGAGAATATGTCACCACCGGGGATCGAACCTGTGACACACGCTTTCGCCTCGTGCGCTCTACCAATTGAGCTAGGTGACCCCCGATGTTAACATGCTCTATTTCTCTAGTCACCACGTTAGCTCTTAATCATCCAGCGGTGGATGTCGACATCTAGCTCAACGCAATTGGAGACCAGCCTCTCTGCGCTATGTGACTTGACCGAGGAAGAACTGCCCTCCGGCTCGTCATCAATCCAAAGCCCATTAAATTTAGAAAGTATCATCGAGAAGAGAGGATTTGAAATGTTAGTTAGCTATTTTTTAGTTGCAAATTTGAGGTATCTCATTGATGACTGCATAAATAATAGAATGACCTCTGATAACATGTAATGCTGCGTGGAAATTGATCGCTCCTGCTGGTAAGTCCCGTCTCCTCAATTACACTGCACAGGCGCGTTGTAAGGGTTCTTATTACTAATCAACTTCATAAAGCTTTTCTTGTTTAAACAGATTGTAAGAGGATATGGTTAGAATTGCGACTTGAACGTAAGTCTTTGATAAGTAACCAAGCATAGGTCTAACAGCCACAAAGTGATTTTAATTGTTTAGCTTATGTAGTTTCGGAACTTCTAAAATTACTGCGCAGCAAGAAGTATGAAAAGTCGTCCGCTACCCGACCACAAACCAAGAAAACTCAAAGAGAAAGATTCCTGTTATGTATGCATAAAAAAGCATGACAAGTAATAGGTAAGAGCAGTGGCGCAGCTGGGCTCTTGTAAATGGACGTGCTGACCGGTACAATCGAAAGGGGAGGGGGCAACCCACGCATAAAAGGCCGATAGAAGCCCCTCCCCTTGAATTTGAGTATTTGGTATCTACAGTAGACCTGTCAGATTAAAGTCATGTAAATCTGAAGATTGTCCTCACTATTTTCTTTTTATAGCTGTGTCATAACCCTACATTGATACCATTCTGCCCAATGTTAGGCATGTTTTATCAATTTCGCATCTTGAATCTTTCAGCTGATCGGAATATAGATGGTTTTCTAAAAAGACTAAGGGGAAGTAGCATGTGATTCTTTCAATTCTCGGACGGTATTGAAAGCAAAAATTGCTGTAGGCAGAAAAGATGCGAGAGTCGCCCCCCCTCCCCCTCTCTATCTCCAGTACACAACAAAAATTATGAATTAAATTTCATTTTCATATTTTTATTCATTTTAACACAGTGCTTTAGTTGATGAAAATTTACAATGTGACGGTAACGTAACAGGGTTATACTTGAGTAGAAGACACAAAGGAAGATTTTGGTCACCTGAATTGTGGTATTATTTATATCCCATAAAAAGGTTTTCAAATTTAGTCGGAAATCACCGTACCGCTAGAATAGTTTCATTTAATGAACAATTATATAACCATAACCTTATGAAAGAGTAGTATTCTTGAAGTTTATGAGACCTCATTGTATACAACAGTTAAGAGGTTGCGGCTTTCTTTACTGACGACTGCTACGTGGCGTTAAAGGTTGGCATACCCCCACCCTTTGTACAACAGGATGGGTTTTGCCTCGACGGTGCTTATAAATTCTAGGATGACAGATCAGATCCTTTATCAAACTAGGCCAAACTCATTCTGTGCTGTAACATAAATAACTTCTGCAATCAAATATCTCATAATGGCGCAACTACTAAATCAAATCCCTACATTTTCCCTTTATCTGCCTTTTCTTGACACAGTTAAGTTTATCCAAATACTACACAGCCATGGGAGTAAGTTCAAAATCACGAAAACCTTTTGTTTTACTTCGTCGCGTACATCATATGCCTCCGAATGAGGTGAACATCCTTTATGCATGTTAGGAATGTCTGTTTTGTGTCCACAACTAAGAATACTATGCCAAGGGCTTTGAGGCTTAACACGACCACTAACCCGAAACTTGCAGATCCCGACTGTCACACATAAAGGCCTTATAACTGTACGATTGTCCTTCGTATGTTTTTCTCGGCGATTTAACTTAATCTCTGCACATAAAGACATTCACTGAAATAAACGCGAGCTTAAACTGTAATACCGATGCTTCAGTACACTGAATCATGTTACTTATACCTTACAATAGTATATATCTCGCGCCAAATAGACGAGAACAGACCTCCGAGAATTCACTTCTAACAGCCAGTGACACAAAGCACGCGGCCTGTGGGGACAACAGAGATAATTCTGAGTATCAATCAAAGAGCTCAATACATGCCAGCGAGATGACTAGCACCCCGTGGGAATGATCAAATATTTGAAGGTCGTGCTTCCTTGTATTGGTAAGACCTTGCAGTGTTTCTCAACATTGTGAGGCACGACTAAAAACAGGTTCCATACGGTGGGGCATGGTCAAATAAACAGGTTGCATATAATGGGGCACGACCAAATACAGGGAGCTGTTGCGCTTTGTTTGCCAGGTTGAGCTGAGGTCCAATCCATGAAAACCCGTACTCTAGATGGTCAATAAAAAGATAGATTGCATTCGCGGTAGAAAAAAAGATTAAAATTTTATAAGAAGGAAAGAATAAGGGAATTCAGATAAGATTATTACAGTTTCTTGGTCTTGCTGGGCACGACAAGCACGACTTTTAACTGCACAACTGGTCAAGAATGAAACCTGAACCGTGAAAGAATTAATTTCATTTCCTACAGATGATCAACGATAAAATAGATTGTTTTTATTCTTTTAGTTACTTGCAGTACCGTGATATCTAATTAAATGACATGTTAGTCTACTATTGCAATGTAAGTATATCTTGTATCAAACGCACAGTCTCGTGGACTAGCGACAGTATGTCCGAGAGTTTCATAACTTGATCTTACGAACAAGTACGTGTAGAATCGTAGGTTTGACTTACAGATGCCAAGTAGTTCCTCAGTACTCACGAACAACTCAGTTTTGGTCTTCAATCTTCATTTCCTTCTTGAATATAATTCGTCACCTCATCATTTGTGGTTTTAAGTGAAGTTAGAAGTGTCCTGGCTGGTTTTTAATTACCGATTGGGAACCTTGGCGCTGCGTTAGTTGTGAAGGGTGGCTCTGGACAAATTTGTTAAGCATTTGCAGGATCCACGATGTGATTTGTTCAGATCAATATATCAGCGGTTTAGTAAGCAGACCAAAAGTTAGTGCAAACTAAGCACGCGTGACTTGGGCACTTTTATGACTTGAAAAATTCCTTTACTTTGGGCATTAGCTGTTTCTACACTTTTGGCTACGATTTTCTTACAAGCATTTGTAATCGAGAAAGAAAAATCCTGATTCCATTATCACAATACTTTAAACTATCAATTGCCTTAAACGAATTCTTCTGACTAGTACGCAACGAGGAAGCTCCTCTGCTGCCACCGCGTAACAGCAAACTAAGATTTACGCAAAAACAGTGGAAACTTGTCAGGCACTAGCTCTTACTAAACGACCTTGCTATCAGACTTCTTACTCTTCTTAGTTTATCCCTTTTGTATGAGCCTTCTCCAGATGTTTCTATTGCTATAATACCCTATTCATAGTCGTTTCTCGCGCATGTCTGCTGCTACTTGATCCTTCCATCTAGTTCTTGGTCGTCCTCTTTTTCTATGACCTGGAATCACCATCTCCGTTACCTCTCTTGCCGTGTGCTGTTCTTCATTTCTTCGCACCATGTGCCCATAATATCTGAGCCTTACTCCTGGTATCTTCCTGGATATTTCTAGAATTTTTAAAGATCCTCTGATAAAATTCATTTCAGGTTTTGTCCAATCTTGCCACGCCTGACATCTAACTTAGCATTTTCATTTCTGCAGCGTCCAGCTGTTTTGTTCCGTCTTCCGTCTCTCAAGGCGTACATCGTAGGCGGTCTTAACACTCCCATGTAAATCTTCCTTTCAACTTGACATACGCGTTCCTTGCAATTGGATTTGATCTTTATATAATTTATGCACTTTTAAAGATAGTGTATAACGTTGGCCCGTTTGGTTATGATCTATTTTGAGGGAATCCTCCTGGGAAGGGCTCATTAAAACTCGTTGTGGGCATATGTGGTTAGTTGTTAGATGCGCGTCCTCTGAAGACAAGAAACGGAGATAACTATTTTTACTATTGTAATAAAATTCAGACCCATAGAGAAGCGCAGGTAAGGAATATTTTTTTTTAGTTATAAAAAACTTAAAGGTAGATGTACTTTACTATAATTTGCAAATGTTTTTGTTTACTAGCATGAGGTGCTAACTGCACAGTAGAAAAAGTTTTAAAATGGCACCATTGAAGTATGCGTGAGTGAACCAACCTTTCTCACTTGTTCTATGTCTAACTAAAACGAACACTTTAGCCAAAGGAGGGGATTACTATATCTCCCCTCCCTGCCACCCCACTGATAGCAAGTGAAATGATGATATTTAGGATCACGGTCAAGACCATTTATAGCATTTATGGTACGATTCTGTGGAAATTGACATTGTTGCAAAACTGCATCCGTGACTGCTTCATGCATGAGGTTGGAAAGGGAACCAGCGGAATTCTATAATGAAGCTATAAACTTTTCAATTCATATCTTATTCTCGTATTTGTAACTCTGGCATTGTTTCGTATTTCTTGTGGGTGGAAGATCCCTTGTTAGACTAGCAATTGCATGTTCTATACACGCTCACAAACTCTGTAGGTTAAAGAATAGACAGATCCAAAGGGCAGTTTTAAGTTTCCGTTTCATCATGTATAAAGGGCATTGGTGAAATGGAATACCTTACTTACTGCAGTTCCGGAGGCAGTGGTCGGACCCGGAGATACAGACTTGTGCTGTGAGTAAAAACCCAATGCTTTTTTTATTTTCACAGTTTTGAAAAACGGTTGGTCTGCTTGTTGCGTATGGTTGCTTTCCTGTGATATTCATTTCCTTTCCTTTCCTCTCCTCATTTTCTGCATGAATTTAACGCATTGTTTACTCATCAGTGGGAGGTACGATTCAGGGCAATAACTCGTAAGCAGGACAAGATTTTGTTCTGTTTTTGTGGAGTATTTGAGTTGCTTTCTTTTGTTGTGTATCCTTTTCGTGGCAATTGCTCGTTATGATGATTATGTGATAACCTTTTCCCATTCAAAACGCTTTCTTCTTGAAGAAGTAATACCAGAGGTTAAATCTGTCAACTTAAATGAAAGGAATTAATTTATCACATAAAAGTGTCATTGTGTCTGTGTTATATTTGACATTTGATAGAGTGTACTCGAGAACATTTCATAGACAAATTAAAACATTTTAGGTCCAAAGGATTGACTTTAAGTGTTGAAAACTGGCACGCGATGAAGTCATACAAACACAAACCGATACGGAGAGAAGATGAGCCAAAACAGAGATAATGTTTGTTTAGCCAAACTTAAGAAAGTGATGCTCAAAATACAATGTTAGAAAATAGAAAAGCAAAATCTCTAAATTCCATAGAAGGGAGTAACAAACTGCAAACAATTCAACGGACGTATGAGAATGAGTGCCAGAGACTTGTGCTGTGAAATAATAGTGTTACAAGATAGAAATTATATAAATTATCGAATTGACCGCACCATCTTCTTTTCCACCTGATCTCAAAAGCATATTTCTTATTGACATCGTCTCGATAGATGTCAACTTCATCATCACTATTGTTATCAACATCATACCTATCAGCATCGTTATCATTAGTTGTATGAAAATTAGTAATATCATAATTATCACCGCTATAGTTATCATTAACAATTGTTATTATACTGATCCTCGTCCTAGCATTCTTTCGTTTTTGTCCTTTTTTGCTACGTCAGTAGTTTGGAAGGTGCCTACAGTAAATAGAATCTCCACAGGCAATAAGTGTTGAAGTTGGCAAGTTCGTAACCTCAAATTTATTTTATCCCAGCAGCATAATCAAACTTATGTTATAAACGAATAGTAATGACAGTTTGTTATTTGTAAATAATTTAAGGTTTTTTTGACGTTATTGTACATTTGGGGTCAATTTTGCTATAGTGCTAAGGCATCTAAAAGAATCAAATACGAGTTTACCTCAGTCTTGTTTACATAAATATATTGATAAACAAACCTTAAACCTGTAGTCAAAACGTGAGCTGATGCCGCTACATTATGAGGCGGAAAATTGTGGAGGCAAGTGGGAAACGTCGAGAGATAGTTAAAAGGTTGAGATCGTAACCCTCAGGTAATGGATTGTGAAGCGTACTGACTTCGTTGAAACCTACAATCAAAGTGAGAATGGACTAAGAATATTGGATGTTTGCAGCAGTGCCCCTCTGATCATTTTTAAAACGATCGTTTCAGAGACCTACATTTCAAAGCTCCATAAGACCCAAAGCAATGAGGCAGGCGCAACGAAATTACAATAATGAAAAAATTTGGTCTCCGGCAACTGTTTTGATGCATGTTCACTCTTTGACTCCTATTTTATTTTAAAGTTATCAACCTCTTTGGCCAGGGCCGTAGGTAAGAGTTTACGCGTTCCGCAGCTGGCAACTAAGAAATTCTGTTGTGTATTAATTATTTTTAGACCGGACATTTGAGCCACGCGTAGGTCGGTTTCAAGATTTGGATTACTCCCACGGTCGTCAATTCTTGACCGCTTTACTTGGTATTACTTTTTGAGTATTTTAAAACTGATTTCTGGTCGCTGTTTCTGTGTACAGTGTTAAAAATATAACCACAAAAATCCTATCTGTAAGTGACATCGGATCCCCCTTGACTCGACTATGTGGATAATTTAGTCATGGATGTGTCTTCTTAAGCTTTAATAAACGGCTCAATAGTAAGAAGAAGCACATATCCACGTTAATAGTAGTCACGTAAAAGGACTAGGTTTCAAAATTTACTAACACAGCAAGTAACAATATAGCCTATGTTGTGGGCAATATTTAATAAAGAAGGATCAAGGGTCTAAGTATTCATTAAACTTAAGAAGCGATAAGTCGATATTTGAGTCCGCATTGTAGCATTTGCGTGGAGCCATGACGTCAACTGGCTTCAAACCCCTATTTCATTTACAATATTCATTAAAAACAAATCTTGGTTGCTAAGTTTGTGTACAAAAGGAACAGACTGTACAGAACGGTCACTTCCAAACTTTTGCTCAGTGTACAGATTACAGATGTTTGCACTTCGTTTAGCAAAGCCTTATTCATTGGGGATAGGGTGCGGCAATGACGAATCTTCTTACATTTCTATTATAACTATTACTATTACTAGTTATCGTCATTGTCATCATCATCATCATCATCATCATCATCATCATCATCATCATCATCGTCGTCGTCATCATCATCACCATAATCGTCATCACAATCTTAATTGTAATCATCATTATCATCATCCTCATCATCCGCATACCATAATCATAATCGTCATTGTCCTCATTATCGTCATCGTTATTACTATCATCGTCATCATCATCATCATCACTGCCAAAATAATAATAATAATAATCCGTCTCCCACTAATCATTACCATCCTCATGGTTATAATCATTACCATAATTGCTAATGCACCTCACCACCTTTTTGTCATCATCATGAGCATCACCATGATCATTATCATCATTACTGAAGGGAAGTGGCCCCCACATATGGCCAATGTCCAGCCGAATTTTTGTCCGCCGTTGTAGCCTTTGGCAGAATAGTCCAATGAATTAGTGAGGCTTTGAATGCCAATTCCATTATTTTTTTGGACCTTAAATGACCAAAAGTTCTTTACTCCTACCATTCTTGCCTTCTCTTGACGCCAAAGTGTCACACGTGTTTTGCCCGTCTCTATGAATGTTTCTTCAGGTAGCCTTGAAGGTATAAACATTCCTTCAACCATAAATATTCAGGTCAATGGTTGTTGACATTAATCTTTGTGCTCAAACAGACGTGGTATTCATGTACTGCTGACCAGAATTTAAATTCTTGTTATTGCTTAATTATTTACTATTTGAACTTGTAGTGCGGACTTGTTCAAATATGTTAGTGATAAGCCGAGGGTTTTCAATGTTATATCACCTTAAAAATTGTTTACTGTTCTGTTTGTCAGCATTCTCATTTGTGATGACTAACTTGTTTGCGCTTGAGATGACTCCAGACCGCATGAAACCACTCCTAAAGTACATCCAATGTTTCCTTACTTCGAGTTTTGAATGTTGACAGCTCGTTTACGCTCCTTTTAAACGTAATTGTAAATGCGTTTAATATTTTGTGTTCGAAGCAGTACATAGAATATTGTGATGTTAAATGGGTCGGACATGGAGATATCAAAAGCTGTGTTTCGGTCTGGGCCGCAATTTGGCCACCCCTGATTTACATTCAATAAAATTTAGCATCAAACAATCAACTACTACGTTTTTCCTTGCCATTAGAGCGATCTCTTCTCTTTCAGAAATGTATGTAATTTATTGAGTACCCTGTTAAATCAAGCATATAATTTCCTCCTTCAAATGACATAAAAGATCCTTTGGCGGATTAGGCAGTTATGTTATTAAAACTCGACAAGACAACTACGGTGTGTGGGGTTAGAATTTTACAAGAGTTCGCCAAGATGGTCGTGCCTGTGAGTTTCCTCTTGTCAATTTCATTTTACTTTCCTTGAAATACCCAAGTTTGATATTTCATTTGTACAATCCTTGTTAATGACATTGGAATTTCATTCCTGTACTGCTGTAAACGACCAACTAAGCAGCTTATGGCTTTGGTTGGCCGACTGGTACATAGTACTTTGTTTCTAATTGACTTCGTATCACGTTAGACGAACACGAAATACTTGTTTTTGAGATGACTGGCCTCTTTTTCTTTCCAAGACATTTTTGACAATACATATTGTTTAGTTTATCTTCGAGACTAGTACTTGAAAGATCAATTGGCGATTAGGCTGATGTAGGACAGCCGTTGCAATATTTGTACCCGGTTGTCTCAATCCAAACAGTATAGCTATTGATGGTGTTTGTTGATGGATTCCCTAGTGATTTTTGTCGTATTTCTCGTTCTCTGTAATGATATCAAGAACTCTAAGGTTTTGAAATACTCAATTGGAATTGTGTAATGTTTCCTCTCCAGAAACCTGATGATATAGAAATAGGACGAATGTTGTTAGCGACCTTTTCACTATGACTATGAAATTCATTCGGCTGGAAAATTCTTTTTAGCCTAATGGACAGCACCAACGTAGGTCAAACCTCGCTACGTTCTGCCGACGTAATTTTGATAGTCTCTGAGTACTGAAAGATGTTTAACGACTATACATTGCTTTAGTTAGTAAAGAGTGTTATCATCGGGAATAAAAGACCTCAAATCGACAGGACCAGCAGTTACGCCCATCCCATGTAGCAACTGTACTGACAAGGAGGCGGTGAACAGGAAAATCACTAGTTTCTTAGGTGATATATGAGGTTATTCTCGTCTATTATTGTCCACTATTCGTATGAAATAATGCGTCTGGCAGACAACGGCGGGGGATCATTCCGGCATTGTACTAGAAAGACGTCGGAAATTCAGATTGTAAACTCAGGTTTGAATGTTAATCTAGGGTCGCTGAATATTACTGGCTGCAAATTGCAAGGAATGCCGACATCTTCCCACCTAATTACAGTTGCTAGATAGCATATTGCGTTTGCTTACGACGAGAAACTGTGTCGGCCACGCTTAAATCGTAACCATTAAACATATTTCAAAGATAAGCATATATACGCTCATCCTGATTT
>JAAAKM020006822.1:0-10316 GCA_010016025.2 Alatinidae sp. Z8VKAUB7J3 | reverse complement strand
CACTAAACGATTTTTGTTTTCTCAGAAATATTTCAAAAGCCTAATATGAGGAGTTGATAATAAAATGGTGGGGTAGGTTGTACTTCACATTTCCGTAAAATTACGGGTCATTATAAAAAGCTATGGGGGTGAAAATATTCAAAAGATGCAATAAGACACCCACCTGCAATCAAGCACAAAAGCTGACGAGAAGTTTAACTCAGAGGAAGCATAAAATGTTGCTGGGTATAACAAAATCCGCAGATAGTTCTAGATAGTCAGACTAATAATCACACAACTGACAAGTTCATCGGCCTCCTATCATTCTTGTGGTTGCAAAGAACCATTCTGTAGGGATAGCAATGCTATGAGTATCATTTACAACGAAAGAGAGCTTTAGAATTAAAATGACTGAGTCGCAAATGTTTTTTGATAGGGAAAACGGTATTTTCGTCCAAATAGATCAATTTCAAAGGGCTAAAGATTGAGTTGTATAATAGGTTAGCCATTATTACTTGTTTACTACGGACGTAGTAGGAGCCTTTTTACATAGCTGAGGTGATCAGCCACGTGAAATGGAAGGGAAATGAGTCCCACAGTCGTCGTCTTCTTCTTCATTCTTTTGTTCTTCCTTTTCTTCTTCCTTTTCTTCTTCCTTTTTGTCTTCGTTTTCTTCTTCCTTTTTCTTTGTCATTGTCAACATCATTATCAATATCTCCTTTATTACCATCACTCATTATCGTCACCAACATCATTATCTTTATCATCTTTGTCGTCATCATCATCATCAACATCACCATTATCTTCATTGTCGTCTTCATCATCATATCATCATCATCATCATCATCATCATCATCATCATCGTCGTCGTCGTCGTCATCATCGTCATCACTGTCACCATCATCGTCATCTTTCCTCTTGTTCTTCTTCTTTTCCCCTTCTTCT
The DNA here is from genome assembly GCA_010016025.2 of Alatinidae sp. Z8VKAUB7J3. NCBI lineage: Eukaryota > Metazoa > Cnidaria > Cubozoa > Carybdeida > Alatinidae > Alatinidae sp. Z8VKAUB7J3. The sequence goes on along the minus strand of JAAAKM020006822.1, from coordinate 9,392 downwards.
TCTCCTTCTTCGCCTCCTTCTGGAAGTTGTAGTTGTGTTCCGTTGCGACGTGTCGTCATATGAATCACAACCTGATTGAACTAGTTTTCACGTACGACGGCATTCCTCTCAATCGTTTACTAATGGCTCCACAGAATGCAAACTCCCTTTAAATGACTTATTGTAACCCCTTCGTATGCGGGCAAGAAAGTTGAAAATTGATGTAGACAAGTAACTTTCAGAGACGCTAAGCTGACAAAAGTATGACTCAGCCATGTAAGTCCTTGCGTGCAGTTTCGTTAGTAAACCAACTTTGTCATTAGAAGCGCTGCTGTTGAAAGTGGTACAATAAGGGGCCTTAAGTTTGACGCTATGGAGTAGTCTCGCGCCATACAGATTTCTTGATAAGCATGAACTTCAAGCAGAAAACCCCATCTAATTTTAAATATGGAGACTGAATTATAGGGCGAGTTAAGTAGCCAAGTACAGACCGAGATTCTCATCGCAGGCGTCATAATACAGAGAATAAGGGTAAAACAGATGGCCAATAATCTTATTTTGTCACAACGCCCAACCATGTTCATCGCTGCGGGATGACTTGCCTAAAAAAGCTCTGCCAATTGCAAAATACAATTCTGATAACCTCGCGCGATCTTTCTTACAGTCCATGCGGGCTATTGTAGACTCCTTTTGTTGTAATTAGAAGGCTTTCGCTCCTTAACCTTGTTAGCCATTCTTGGTTTACCCCCATGAATCACTTCGTTCTGCTTCTTACCAACATTGATAGTAGACTTAGGAACTACAGTTGCTTTTGTAATCTGAAGTGAATAAGGGCTAATCTTTGCTAGACTTGATAATTTCATTGTGATTCTCTGTCCGAGTCAATGTAATTTCGAACTGTCAGACTCGCCACAAAGTAATTGCAATGACCTAAGACAAAACGCCACGATGTACAGTTAGATTTCGCCGCAGTAGCACCGACCCTACCACAATGCATCTTTATGTATAGTATATAAGTTTCAGAATGTTGCATAACAGATTTTGGTCATTGGATTTTACGAAATTGCTGAGGAAGTAAGGATCAGAGATTGTTAATGAGGTTCTATAGAGACGTCGAATGGTTTAATGTAACTCGATGTCGACGCCAGGACATCACCCGTCTCTTCATCACCTCTTCTGCTGGCGCACACCATGCTTTGCTGAATACAAAATTATATACAATAGTTGAGGTTAGCATGGGGCTGCTGTGGTATAAAACTCTATTTAGGACAGAGTCTGTGTAGACGTCTGTAGCCGACGGGTTGAAGCGGCGTCTTGTATGTAATATTGAGTAAAAACCCACAAAACACCCCTTTCTTTGAAAGAATCAGATCAGAATTTTCATTGTCATTATCATGTATCACACTAACGGTTTGTTTCAACCTATTCTGTGCGCAGATAGCCGCGCCGTAAATGAATATGTGACCTTTGTCAAAATAATCTAACTTGATTAGTGGTAAAGGTCACATCGTAGAGCGATCAACTACGACTACAGCAGGACATATTCATCTGCGTACTACAGCGGGCCTCGTTAGGCAAATTGGTAGATGGGATTGACGTATGCGATGAAAATTTAAAATCTCCTAGCTCGAATCTCGCCCCTGTTAGTGCGTCCTTACATGCGAGGTGTTCAAGTCAGTATAACAGAGCAGAACAGCATGTTACTCTTTGTGTGAGAGTTAGAGGGTCTAAGGGTTTTCCTAGATCTTTGCGGGCAGAGTATCTTTGGCAGATGTATGTTGTTAGATTCTGAGATACAATAGACGTAGTTTACCTCCTGTTTTAATATTTTTTGCATCAATTGTGTATTTGACTGCATAATCAAGTATTGGAACCGTTTATAGATAGTATCGGACTGCTGATATACCATGGTATAAGTCACCCTACCCCCTATTTTAAAATCTTAATGGCCTTAGAAGTAGGATGACCGATGCTTCATAAAGACACTCAATTACGAAAGTCAAAGTATTGAAAACAGAACCTATGCAGGAATTCACCCTTTCATGACAATCTGCAGGGGAAATGGCATGCTAGGAAACTAATATTCTGAAGAAGAAGAAGTGGCCAGCACAAGGTGCATCGATAAAATATTATTGAACAAGATATTTATGAACTTCCTTTTATTCCTCTACGGTTCACGGACGAAAGACATTAGGTTAAGACCTCACATAAACGAGAGGGGCAAACATAAATAACAAGAACCATATTTTAAGAGGGAAAAGGGAGAAGAGTTTTGGAATACATGTTTGGAGAAAAGAAGATTTTCTTTGAGTAGAAGCTGAAGTTCGGAAAAGCGGAGGCCTAAAAAGTGAAATCAGAGATAGACAATTAATGATTTTTTATTAATAAAGGTTTGCTAACGCAAAGAAAAGTGGGAAATAATAACAGCGTGTTTTTCCGACGTTTCGGTGTCATCATGACCCCATAATTTATAATACTTCTACACAATAAAGAAAATCGAAACAAAAACTTTTGCTTGGATGGAGTCTGTTTGAACATTCAAGTCAGGCATGAACATGTGGATGTACAGTGTCTTTTTTACTAAACAATTAAATTTGCTTCTGCACCTGGCAAGGACTTGAAAATGTTCAACTGAGAACGAATAAGAACTGTTATTAGTATGTAGACTATTACTGGAGAATTTAGAGTAAGAAAGCTTTTTCCAGTCACTGGTTAAAGCCACAAAGAGCGTAACAAACTTTTGTTGAATTAACGTATCGCCCGACCCAAATATCCTTCTCTGCAAAAGTAAGGCAAAGTAAATTTGCACTGCATTTACATAGCGTCTTTTTGTGCAAGGGACATTCAAACGCGCGTTACAGGTAAAACTTAAAATTGCGATCTGAGGTTTCATTCTTTTTAAGTTTTGTAGAAAGTCTCTTTGGATTGCTTATGGTATGAAGCTTTCATTATAAAGAACCATTTTAATTGTTTCATTGTAAAATTTGTATTGTCGAGAAGAGAGCATTTGAAATGGCAGTTTCAGTTCATTCCCCGGTGGTGACATATTTTCTATTTCTCTTGTGTTCTTTTAAAAACTTTATAATTTGTACCGTTTCGGTGTACAGGCATTGGGATATTTCAAGCACTGAGCGTTTGGATATTTTAAGAGATTTCACAAATTTCGGATTGGAGCATTGGGGATCGGATACGAAGGTCGGTACTTTGCTATTAACATATTCGGTGTGCAAGTAAGATTTTAAACTAGTAAGCGCCTAAGTTGATCAGAGGCCATTACAAATTCTCAATTGGACAAGCAACTCATCACTCATTTCAAAGTAAAACCCATCCTTTTAAAACATGTGTTGTCGAAATAAGCATGAACGTGATAGATATGGATATCAGAGGCTAATACCTCTTTTTCGGCACATGTGTTATTAATTTCATACGTAAAAACGAAACCAACTCTACGTGTAGTTCTACCTTCTGTGCACGAGATAGTGCGAAATAAATTGTGCTTCCCTATCATTGCTAATTTTAAAGTATTTTAGAGTTAACGAAACGGACGAGGTTTTATGTTGGTAGCCTATGCATTTGTAACGTTAGTTGCGTAGTATGGCATGAATTGTTTCAAGAGTGGTCCGCATCCTGGGGTCTGCAAATGATATCTTATGGGCCCATAACCAATTAATTATCAGAACGAAATAATTATCATAATGCTCGTTTCAGATATCGTTTCCAACATGGCAGCAAATTATGCAAAAGAAGTAACTTACTTCTTAATCAAAGTCTTGGAAATGCGTATCACGCTGACGTGGGCACTTTGTAAGATGATCAAAGGGTTCGAAGATAGTGTATCTTTCACAGGGATCCGTGGGACACCAAAGGTTGCGGACCACTTCTGCAGACACTGTTTTAGTGGTTTAGAACGCAGAACGGAAACGACAATCTTGCCTATCCAACTGGTAAGTTGGATAGTTACAAGTTACAAGAGCGTTTCTTAATTTTCTGTACAGGTTTCCAACTAATTGATGCCCGGAGCTTTAATTAAATATTTGGTGGCAAGAGGGGGCGTTAATTTGAATACAGTTTTGAATAAAGGGTTTGTTTTGCCAAAGGTTTGAAATTTGCTGCCCTAGAACTGACTCACATGAGGAAGAATGTTTACAGGGAATAGACCGTGCTTTATAAGATATTTTTATATGTATATAAAATGTTATACAAAGTAGTAGAAGAATTTTGATTTTAACTTTATCTATGCCCGTGGCCTACTACAGAAATCGAATGTGTTAACATTGGGTTCACCTAGCGGAGTTTGTGAAGCACACGCCGCGATTGCATAGGTCACAAATTACAATCACGACAGTGACATATTACTACTTCTGTATAAACTCTGCAGAACTGATCTGTTTAAAGTAGCAAACAAATAACAACTAATAACAAAGTAAACGTTTATGATACCAAACGTATTCGAAGCAGAACATGCACAACTATTCTAAGTAAAATTATTTGCTAAATACTGCATTCCAAATATTACACCCAGAGCTAGACATTGCCAAATATTGAACTATAGATAGATGTTATTGCCGCTTGAGTATGTAGCAGTTGCAATCGTGTGATAGCCTAGGACGTGTTTGCACTTATCCTTATTTTATTTCGATTGTTTCATTTGATATGTTTGCATTTCAGCATAGTCACCAACTTAAATCATAAGAACGCTCGAGTCGAGTTGTTGTGTAACATCTAGGTGGTCAGGCACCAGAGGTGTTATAACGAAATTCGGTTATGATTGTCTCAGGTTTTGAGCAGAAGGCAGAAATCGTTTATCCTGAAGACAACTTGCCCATCTCATTTGGAGAGTTTATCTTGTTTTGGTTATTCACAGTCAACATTTCCTGTTTTAGCTTCCACCTGGTAGACGAAACTAAACTGCTCTCGCCAAGACACCGCCCATCGTAATCCTTTGGCAGACTTGTTTCATATTCTCTCGTTAAACTACAGGTTTTTGTTAAAGTGTATTACCTTTTTAATCCAAGGGTCTCCTATTGAGGACTTTTAATAACAGCAACGTAAATGGCTGACACAAAATGATAATATAGTCAGATCTTCTTCCAATTGGCAGTCAACAAAGACACTTGACTTGGGGCAGGACAAAACGTAGTTCTGAAACACACCATTTTCTAGGCTTCGGTAAAAGGGTACGACTGGGAGCGAGTTTGAGAGGAGAGCACACAGTCGCAGCTTTCAATCGTTCGGTTTTAGGAAAGATATTGTCGAGGACGTGATGTGACAGGAACTACTGTTGACCTTTACCTTTCATCACTATTGAAGTGTTTGAACATCAGAGAATATCATCTCATGCTGCAGAAAAAATAGCCAGAAAGCCAAAAGTCGCCACTGTCCACAACGATAATTGTACGCTTGCTGGCTATTAATTTGAATGCCCCTAGATCAACAAAACCTACACACGTGACACAAACCCGCTGCTTTGTTATTTGTGGCAGACACCTGTTCAAATATATATGTAAGCTAAGTTACTCTATTGAAATGGCTCCTTCTAATTGTAACGTTTAAAGTCACCTGTGAGGTTAACTTTCGTAATATGTTAACTAAACTAGATGAAATATCAGAGTAATGTTTCCATTGAATAAGAATTTAGCCGGATGGATAATCTCACACACGCACTTTTTATGAGAAAGTTAAGAATGACCCCGCTACTGAAACGTTACTAAATTTACACAATTTCAGTAATTTAAGGCTTTTTTCACCCAGATGTACATAGAGAGGGTCCTCAAAAACTAAAATACCCATGCTGTCGGTAGAAGTGCCACAGGGAGCTCCTGATATTTGGTGCTAGTCTGTCTGGTGGTCTTAGTGCTTATATAGGGTATTTTAAAGCCCGACCCACTTCTCATCGGAGATCTTAGACTTAGAGATTGGAACAGAGAAATTTGGGTCAAAAATATGTTTCCCTAAGAGGATTGGTCTTTTTGAGACGTGAGCAAAACATCTTAACGTTGAGAGACCCTTTAAGTCAGTGAAGCTATTGTTTGGTATGAGAAATAGCCCAAGACTTAACGTTCCGATTTGTTAAAGATGGAAGCTGTAAACTTCTTAACTGCTCATTTCCTTAGGTGGCAAAATCAAGTACTGGACTTACTTTTTGAGGATATGCGTACTTGTTTCTTATCAATGACTTTCTTGTAAAGAATGAGCGTATACAAAATGTCAACGGCTTTCTCTATCATGTGTGGCAATGTAGGGTTGGCTTTGGAAAATCATAACTCCACTTGTTAGTAGTTTTACTTTTCTAGATACGAGATGATTGTGAAAATTACCATCTCTGTACCTTGGTTTGAAAAGGGGCTGACAATTTGTCTCTTAACTCCTCTGTCATTTGACAACAGCACGTTTGCGTACGTTTAAGCCCCTGTTCCTAAACCACCATTATCTGCAGCCGAAGTTAACAATAATCGCAGGTATCACTACCCACTCAGAACTGCAGTTTTCCGCAGCATTTTGCCTTTAAAAGATTTGAAGCGGCAGATACGTCCGCGAAAGCGACAGTGATAGTGACAGTGTCAGAAATATGCGCGGTTTTCTGATCACCAATTTTAACAAGATAGCAAGTGTTCGCTAAGGACACATAGGTAGAATAAGGCTTACATATTTCGAAACCACTTGAACCCATATAATGAAAGTTTAAATCCTCAAGCTATCCAAGTCGAACTTTGTAACTTCCCCGACGCCCTAACAAACGGTCGACTTAGTTCTCCGAGCAATAGCCAAATTTGCGTTCTACAGCAAATATATAAACGAAGTTTTGGTTATAAGAAAAATAAATAAAACAAAAGATGTTGTCAATTACTTGTGGGGCTTAGTTTATTAATAATCTGAGGTACTAATTGGACGAGTTATTCTTTTAGCTATTTTTTAGTTGATAGTACAAAATATTATGATTTTTTCCTCATTTACTTCCTGCAATTTTGTTTTTAGGGAGTTGAAAACACAAGGAGGTTTATGTTGGAGTGGTTATCATTTTTGCATAGGTGAGTTACAATTGCATACAATTGCATGTTAGTTATTTCTTAATTTAGATTGTTGAACGTGAAGACCTGAATAATGTGTTTAATATATAATATGTGATTTGATATTTAACCGAGTGTGTTTGCCCCATGTTGATATATGCTGCTGAATTTACACAACTACTGAGCTTTAGTATGAAATGGTTACAATTACGTACAATGAAAGACAAGAAATGTTCGCTGTTACTCTTAGGGAGCTTACACACCGAAGTGGCACATGCGACGTGGCATGACACTTAGGAATAAACCTATACAAAATATTAAATCTTTTACACCGAAGTGGCACACGTGGCAAATGCGACGTACCACTTCTGTGCCACTCGAGAAACGGACGAGACCATTTTTCAAAATCATGCCACGTCGCACAGTTGCTTCTCAGTCTTTGTTCACAACATATGATCAGCTTGGCATATGAGGACTAGGGTAAAGGCTCGCTTATTTGTTTCTGTTTGTTTGGAAGGGTACTCAACTGTCAACACTTTTATGGAACCATGGGCAAGTCCGGTGTGTTTGGTTAGGCCATAGGTTATCGACTCAGCCTACAGTTCTCTTGTTTGACAAACGAATACAGAACAATTTTGTCTCTTTCCTCGATGAACATTCTTTTATGGATTACAGTGTCTGTTTGAATAGATGATATTATATAATTCACTCAGTTGGCATATGTTTTGAGATCAATTTAGGTATGCCCACGAAACAGCACTCGCCTTTCAGATGTTCTCGGCCACTCTATACGATAAACGACTGCAAAATGATGCAATAACGTAGCGATTTCCGAGTAGACGTTGGTTATAATACATCTTTTCTACTTAAAGAATCTATGTAGTACAACAACGTATTACCTTAGAAAGAGTACCGGTCGTTCTTTAGCCCTCGTGTATCTGCAGTATTAGTATCCTACGTCTGTAGTTTACAATGGCCACTAAATGACGAAGGACATGTTTTGGTGAAGTTTAAGGCCCTTTCAGGCTATCAAAGCCCAGTGGAAGTCGACATTCCCTGTCGAGATATGAGGTGTACCCCCCATCCCCTTTTACGTTTTCTCCTACCAACTATGAGACCCATAAGAACAATAACATTGTCTAAGTCAGAGGAATACATCTTTCTACTGAGCAGGTATTTTTCAAACATGCGACGTGGCATTTGCGACGTGGCATTTGCGACGCGTCCTTTGCTACGTGTCCTTTGCTACGTGTCCTTTGCGACGTGTCCTTTGTGAGATGTCCTCTGCGACGTGTCCTTTGCGACTTGTCCTTTGCGACGTGTCGTTTGTGACGTGTCCTTTGCGACGTGTTCTCTGCGACATGCCACTTCGTTGTGTAAGCTCCCTTACGTTCATGCTTGCGTACTTATCAGGACGTCTTACATTATACACGATCCCAGTGCTATGTTACTTATGTACGGAAGTTTAGTAATTTTGATGAAAACAGTTCCTGCGCTTTCATTTGGACTCGTGTAATGGAGCGTATTTTTATTATCATATATTTAAGTTCAGGGTGCGTAGTAATTGCTACGAGAAGCACTCCTGGGATAGGATGAACCACCTAGCGATGTTTCTATAGTTCATCAGTTTCTCCGTGACTAAACATGTTACATACGATACCGTTGAGAACCACCAAAATCTGATATCGTTTTATGGGGTTCTATCTTCGCTTGTTTGTACAGTATATTCCTGCTTGCTTCGTTGTTTTTGCTTATCATGCTTGTTTGCTGTTGTTTTCGGTCGACAAGGATATCCTATCCATTAAGATGTAAACATATTAAACTGAAAGTAGAATTCCAAAGAATTTAGGTATCTTTAAGGTCTTGAGAAGTTTGTTTTGTGTAATATCACCACAAACATCCTTAGATGGTACCGAAAGACGATCACCATGTGGCGACTTTTAAACACACAAGGGCCAGCGATCACGTCTAAACATACTCACGTAATAATAATTTTTTTAAACTTGGTTGCCATTTATTCTTTCTATAAATTTACTGTTATTAAGCTTTACAAGAAATAAAATGATAATAACATACGCAATAATAATAATAATAATAATAATAATAATGACATACTCACGAACTAATAATGATAATAAAACTTCATGTATCTATTTCGTTCCTAATAATTCACCCATTACTCACTTTACAGGCATCATGGTTACATGTACGATATGCGTTTTCCTTTGAAACTACCAAAGACGAAGCTCTGGATTGGGCCAATCATTATTTCTCTTACAAAAAAGAAAATATGTTGTTCTTATTTCACAAGATATTATTTTAAATACACTGTTTTACTATTCTTGAAATGATCGTATTGAATATATTTAGATTTAGTCGACGCATAAACATGTCGTATATCCGAAT
>JAAAKM020006821.1:0-10317 GCA_010016025.2 Alatinidae sp. Z8VKAUB7J3 | reverse complement strand
TGGACTGCTGTTGATTCTAAGCACACCTATAGGTTTGCGTATAGAATGAGAGACTTGACTTCCCAAAAATCATCAAAGAAACCCCATTTATCAGACTTTAACCGATACAGCAATAACCAGAGTGGACATGTAAAAGAATGTAAACTTATATACTATATATAGACAAAATTGGCCAATCATCTGGCTCCTGCTGGCCTCTTGTCAGTGATGACTACTACTACTACTACTACTACTACTACTACTACTACTACCACTACTAGTCAGTGAAAGCACCCGTGCAGCAAAAAATATTCTCTTTGTTTTTTATGGTAACACATTTGCCTCAGTAACAACAGCAGACCCAATTGTATAGGAGTGTTGAAGCACCAATCTCCAGCCTTATTTGTGTCAATGTTGTAAATGTTAACTTCATATACATACACATGTCTATTTGTGCATAATAATTAAATCATGGGACAATTAATTTTGGTCACTAGTTAAGGATAGAGTGACAAAGTAACAGTCCTATACAGACGGTCATTTATTACTATGTGGCCTACATACGTATATACGAAAAGGCAGGATCCTTAAAACACTATGCACACCCATTATTACTCTTTTGCCCAAATTGTTCTGGCATCCAAATTTCACCGTCCACTCAAATTCAACACATTCCAAAAGTTATCCCCAATTATGTTGGTAGTCAAATTTTACCGTCTAGTTAGATTCAGTATACAGCATGAAAGTTAATCCGAAATCATTCCTGTGGCAAAATGTTACCACCTACTAAAATTCAGCACATTTAGTAAGTTATGCCCAAATTGTTCTGGCACCCAAATTTCACCGTCCACTCAAATTCAGCACATTTAGAATGTTATGACCAAATTGTTCTGGCACCCAAATTTCACCATCCACTCAAATTCAGCACATTCCAAAAGTTTTCCCCAATTATGTTGGTAGTCAAATTTCACCATCTAGTTAGATTCAGTATACAGCATGAAAGTTAATCCGAAATCATTCCTGTGGCGAAATGTTACCACCTACTAAAATTCAGCACATTTAGTAAGTTATGCCCCAATTGTTCTGGCACCCAAATTTCACCATCCACTCAAATTCAGCACATTCCAAAAGTTATCCCCAATTATGTTGGTAGTCAAATTTCACCGTCTAGTTAGATTCAGTATACAGCATGAAAGTTAATCCGAAATCATTCCTGTGGCGAAATGTTACCACCTACTAAAATTCAGCACATTTAGTAAGTTATGCCCCAATTGTTCTGGCACCCAAATTTCACCGTCCACTCAAATTCAACACATTCAAAAAGTTATTCCCAACTTGTTCAAATAGCCAAGTTTCACTGGCCAGTCAAATTCAGCACATTAAAAAAGTTATCTCCAAATGATGTTGGTAGTCAAATTTCACCATGTACTTAGCTTCAGTATACAGCATGAATATTATTCAAAAATAATTCTTGTGCAAAATTTCACAATCCACACAAATTCATTCAAAAAGCAATCCGCAAATTGTTCTGGTAAGCAAATATCACCATCCATTCAAATTTGGAAATGCGAAGCCCTGTTGATCTGTAGTATTGTACCCGTGCTCTTTTCACTCACTAAGACCGTAGGAATATTCCTTTAATTCATCTTGTCCTTTTCATTTTAAACAGAGCTATCTGAAGCAAGTAAAGGCACACTATTATGTCAGGGAGGACCAATGACAACTGAGGAAGCAAAAGCTTTTGAGCAGTCTCCACACTTTGACTTAATTTTAAGAATGAGAACTTGGGATGAACTAGGGAAGGATGTATCAGCTCCCTGTGACCCACTAGATAAATATAGACAGATGTGTTATGATTATCTATGTGGAAATTAAAATGTTGACAATAATTTTGAATGACTGTCACCTCCACGAGGTGCAATTTGACATTTTTTGAGAATTAAGAAATATTATCAGACTTTGTAATAATTAGGATGGTTTAATACTTTAGGGATTGTATCACTTAGATACAGTCATTTATAGGGTCGTAGCTAGGGGAGGTGAAGGATACCCCCATTCCAACCCCCAAATTTGTGTCTTGTCAAAACTCAATCAGTATACTTTGTTTCTTGTAAATGTTAGCTATTCCTTCAAATAGTTGCTCAGTATCGAGCTGTACAAATATATAATGTAGCCACATCATCCATCATAAGTCCCCACTTATGGCCAATTTTTTTTTGAGAGCACCACCCCTTCCCCCGCCTCCCCTTTGACGTTCATTACTACTGCTCCTGTGTATGGATATAGTGAGCAAGTATAATGTAGCTTTGTTGTGAAGGCATTGAAACCCAACGAACATTCCTCAGGTAGTGAGTCATGTTTTCCACTGAAACACTGCTGCTTTCGCACAGTGCTTGGCAAGTCATGTCGCGACAGCCATTCACACGTCATTTACGTTCCACGGATGCATTCGCTAACGTTTAACACATTGGCTGGTTAAGTCCAGAATCAGAACCTTTTTCAACGTATATTATTTTTCTTATTAGTGGTTCTTGGAAACGTTTTGTCTCTTTTCTGTGGTGCTTTCAAATCAAGCTCTAACGGCGGATAGTACGCCTCTCGGACATCAATAAATCCGTTTCTCTACTCTGCCTTGATGTCCAGTAGGGGTGGCAATCCCTTTTTCGGACAAAGAAGTGATGGGCATTCGTACCAGGCTCTGCTGCAAATTGCAGTTCTGACCAACTGGCTGTAGTCCGGGCCTTCGAGTTGCCAATCCAGACAGCAGCGTGGTGACCCATTGCAAACGCTACACTGCAAAACATTTAGTGTAACAGGTGGAACCATGGAGTATAACTCCAATCCGGCCCATCTGTGTCATCTTTGAATCATGATCCTAGCCATCACTCAGTTAAAGTTCAAAGCACGCAGACTTAGAATTGCAGGTAATAGTGGCGGACAAAAGAGAGATAAGCTTGGTTTTTCTAGTGTAAAAATATGCGCATCGTCTTTCATTCGCGCCCATTCTTACTCCCGCTCTCACACCTGCTCTCACACCCACTCTCCTTTGCGTCAACATTTGTTTGAACCACGCAAGTGCATGCTCTTCGGTCTCTAATAAATGGGGACGTTAGTTAATTTTTAACCCCCCATGAGCTTAGTCGAAGCCCCCTGCTTATTAATTTTGGGAAATCAGCTTCCATGAAAAAGAAACACTTTTACAAATTTATTTGGTGATGATTTTTATGTACTGTAAAGTTTTCTGAGGCTAAAATGTGCCTTGTGTTGATACGTTTTCTGTTTTCGTTTTACAACTTTCAGAACTTACTGTCACAAAATTGATTCCAACCCCCTGTGTTACAACCTCCCTTTTCTTAGAGACCAAAAGGAGTATCATCACCTCACTTGCCCAGCACTGCTTTAGTTTATGATGATAGCTATTTTCCTTATTGGTGTTCAGAAAATATGTTTATTAAATCTATGTCTTTTGAAAAAGAAGATAAGATGGGAAGTCTCACATAGAGTAACCATTATGGGAAACTTCCTAGAATTTATTCATGTTTTGCGTTACTACTGTTGAAACCAATCATGGTTTTGAAATTTCAGGATTTTCCTTGGTACACTTTGCGACAGTGGTAGACTTTCACATTTTGGGATCAATGAAAATGTGTTTCTCGGTAGTTCTAGAAATACTTTGGTTTAAATTTTCCATTCAGACACTAGATCGTATTTAGCGATGTACGGGATTTTCCTGCAACATATGTCGGCCTAAATTTTTTTGCCTTGAAATATTTCCACCAAATAGAAAGGCCCTGAACAACACATTTACTTTTATTGACTTTCAATTGTTTGTGTATTTTAGTATCATAATCTTGTTGTAGATTTCCCGTTTTTGACACGAGATCATATTTCTTGAAAGAGACGGGAATGTTCTTGTAAAATCGATTTCTTCTACCATTTTTGAGTCGGAAATATTTCAGCCGAATTTGTTGTTCAAAATTTGCCAAAATATGGATCTTTTTATTCCAAAGCTTAAAACGTTATGGCATAACTTGAATCGACCCAATAGGAAAGATTTGCCTCATTCCCAGTAAAGGTTTTTGTAGACTTAATGTCACTCCAATTTGGGAGTTATACTTTGAGTCGTAGTTAGTACCTCTACGGGATTTTTTAGTTTTTCATGATTTTCGTCTATCGTTGTTGAAATATTATTCTTGTAAAGCACTTGTATGCGATCTTTTCAGTGTACTATCAGGGATCGAAATAGCTGGCGGTGATCGTTTGAAACAAAATCTGTGATATGTCTGTTTGAAGGAGTTGAAATTTTGAAAAAAACAATGATAATGCAGGGGTGCAACAAGAACTTTTTGAAGGCAGGGGAGCTTTATCAGAATTAGGACAAGATTTTCTCATATATATTTTTATGAAGCGATGAAGTCATAGAAGTTCGTTTTAGTGAAAATCAACCAGTTCTCTACACTATAAGTCTAATATGCATTTTATCCCTACCCACAATTAACAGCTTAATTTCTAACAAAAAAATACCATAGATTCATAGCATAAAAATTTAAGAATCGACTTGAGAATTATTTGAGGCTCAAAACGCTGATTTGTTGTGAATCATGTGGCTCATAAAAAAGAAGACCAACTGTTAGCGTATTGCGTTCAAGGACAAGGCCTCCCTTCTAGTTGTGCTTAAGATGGGGGCACATTTTTCGGTAGAAAAATTAGGATAGGGGAGGCCTCCCCTCCCTCCCCCCTCTAGTTGGCCTCCCCTCCTGATATGATATTCTTCTGAACATTCCAAGATATATCCAGTATAGTTAAATAAAGTCCACTCAACTTAATAAGTTTGTCGCACTTGTACGATTTTGGGGGGACCTTTCCATTTCAACTTCTGTGCAAAATCGTATTGGGGAGTTACCACTTGTTACTGATTCCTGACCAAGCGCTAAGTCAACAAAAGAACTGTGACTTTAAAGGTGGAATTATATTGGAGGGTAGGAAGGGGTTTAAAATGCTAGTCAATACGACATGATGTAGGGTCCTTAGATATTTCTGTGCCTGAAAAAAGAGCATTTTTACTATTTACATTGTATCTGACGAGTTACTGTTGTGTTTGAAACAAGAAGGTAGCATGTTGATTTTTAGAGCAGGGGAGATTTCTGGAGTTAAGGCACATACTTAAGTGTAGCCCATTTTGAGATGAGATAATATTTTCTCTCTTAAAGCATCATCGCGTTCCAAACATAATTTGACCAATGTTGGTTTGGTAAGAGTCAACTATGCCAACTTATTACATTGTTTTCCTTAACATTTGTAAATTGTGCAAGAATTACCTGTCTATTTAATGCATGGGAAGAGGTCTCCCCCTCATCTCCCTCAAGCTATGCAACTGGGGCCATTGCATAGCACTCAGAATACATTAAGCAGGATCGTGGGCCAAATTTGACCCGAGGAAAATAGTATTTCAATGGTGTTAAACCATAGAGTATATTGTTGGCTGAGCTCCTCCCTTCAGCGTGGGTGAATGTGTTGTATTATTTACTACCCTAAAGATAATAGATTGATAACCCACCCTATCAAGTTTAATCAAGAAACAGAATGTATGTAGCTGTAGCCTGAAAATTACTGTAGGCCACCTGATCCTAAAGCCACTCCCGCAAATCTCAAAGCTAGAAAATGTAGATGTATATCCAATACGCCTGCAGCTCATACGTTTCAGTCATCTTAAGACAAATGTCTCCAAACAAGGCGAGGAATCTCGATATTTACGAAGGGTACGCAATAAGGTAATTGATGAGGGTCCGTACCAATCAGCACTTGATGTCTCCATCTTATGTAGATATCCTCAACTACCGGGTTGATTAGACCTCCTGTGTAGCAAGAAAGTACACAAAATAATGTAGGAGAATGACTGTATCATGTTCTTTAAAATTGAAACCGGATTAGGAAATGTCATGATGCAATTCATCAGATATTTGCAAAAATGGTAAAAGCGCGGGAAAATTGCGTACCGAATCAACATGTAACCTCATGTATCCATTTATCATTTTTTTCGGCTTACTAGAAAGGGGACACCGAACTTTGTCCTTACCAACATGACATATGAGTGGTCTAATCTTTTCTCAGGCGACCAACATGTTCAATAAATTATCAAGTAGATACGACGACAAACCAAAGTCACTCACGCACTTCATGTTTATGACAGGCAAATTGTTATTTTATATTATAACCGGACTGAATGTTCCAAATGCAATCCTGATCTATCTATTCATCAATTAATCGAGCGGTTAACTGTCTAATGTTACTTATTTGACTTACGTATCTCTTAATAACAGGAAACCTACTTTTTTATAGTTTTTCAGCTCTAAGCGAGGAGGATGGGCCAGATTTGTAATATAGCTGTGACCATCTGGTTAAATTTGCGTCGTCTATACATCTCAGTTAGATAAAGTTATTAATTTTCAAAGAAAACGGTGTCCCTATTTTAATTAAAATATCGTAGCTTAAACTGACGTGTACAAATTGTAGATAGAATGGTAATATTCCCTGATGCTACGACATCGTATTTACATAACAAAATTTACAAAGAAGGAGAGAAATCCTACGATGTTTTCCTCCCGGAACTGGTATTTATTCTTGCGTTATTTTGTTGGGTTCTGTGTAGGCTCTTGTAATAAACATTTTAAGATGGATAATCAATACCTCTAGTTACCGGAACTAACTAGGACGCCATACCATTGATTTTAGAGGTTTAATAGGTAGCCAAAAGACGCAATGACATGAATCCCTTGGTTTAAAAATGTTGATGGACGATGTTGAAACATATCTCTGTGCATTTGTTCCTTTTTGAAGAAAATTTGGTCATAGAATACTATTTTAAGCTTTGATGACATTAGGTCTTCTACAGAAAGAATTTCTATAATTGGTTGAGCAGTTTTCATATAGACTTAAAAATCCCTTCTGGGTCTTATATCGGGTGTATTAAAATAGTAGCAGCCTACCTGGTACAGAAGTGCCAGAAAGTTAATAAAAATTAGAGTAACAAGCAGAGGTGTCGCCCTAAAAGGTTAAGAGTGAGGCCTGTGTGATGAGCAGCAAATGCGACGCCCACTATTATTCTTCTCTACGCTGCTACGCAAGATATAATATGAATTAAGTGCAAATATTCACACCAAATATTATAATGACCTTTATCAAGCAATTCAGTGTCATGTTTTAAATTGTTTCTTCTTCAATCGTCGCTATCTGAAATGATGTAAAGTTATTAAGCCTTAAAAAGTAAAGGAAAGGGGAAGAAAATGGTAGAAAAGTAAGCAGTTAAAGCAGAGACGAAGGCCAAAGGAAAGGTTACGACCAAGAGAGGGAAGCTATATTTTAAGATGCAGAGGAAGGCGCCCACAGAAAGATTCTCTACATATCAGTAAGATATTACAGAAATGGTGATACAAATAGCGAAGGAGTCAATGAGGAAGACAGAGAACTAGCAATCTAGGCAAAAAAATAAAGAAAACGATTTAAGCATGAATATTGGAACAAATAATGAGCTCCTGCAAGGAGACCCATCCTCACGAAATCTCTTCAAAGCATCCTTTATCATCTTTATCCTTTATCACATGTTTTTGGGACAAGACGTAGGGGAACAAATAGTTTTATCAAATAAATTCGTTTCCCTGGGAAACGCAAAATACTTTCCTACTCTAAAGCAAAGCACCGCTTTTACCATATGCAGGACATAAATCCTGTAATTAAAAAGAAAAAAAAGACGCAATGAAATGATTTGTAAGAAAGATACAGACACGAAGAAGATTTTAAGGTAGTCTTGATCCCACACAAGTTATTGAGTATAGATGGGGAAAATAACTAGCCAGAGCTATCAAAATATCAGCAGAATTGGAAAAACAGCCATTGCAGACTACATTTTCGTAGCCGAAGTGAATACCGACGCTGTCAAAAAAGAAGGGAAAATACTGATAATGTTATAGATGTGAAGCTGGGACATAAGCCTATCACAACAAGACACAGAAAATGCAATACTTGGAAATACCAAGGAAGGTATATTAGTAGTGTAATTTTTAGGGAGGGGCAACAATCTACTGATAAAACAATCTGTATTCCGCTACACAAAAAGAAGGATGGCAAGATGAAATTACGAAGAGCAATGAAAATTATTGAAAGGAAATAATCCAAGTCCCCAAATAGTTTCGGTTTGAGAACAATGTTGCTGGCTATTGGCTTGACTATTGATCACTATGATGATAAAGATGAAGACGCTGACGACAATCAGGACGACGACGACGACGAAGAAGAAGATGATGAAGATGAGGGTGAAGATGATGACGAGGATGATGATGATGATGACGTTGATGATTATGATAATAAAGATACTTATGATGAAGATGAAGAAGGGGATGAAGATGATGATGATGATGATGATGATGATGATGATGAAGATGATGATGAAAATGATCATGAGGATGAAGAGGAGTATGATGATGATGATGAAGATGATGAGAATGATGATGATACCAATACTGATAATGCTGTAAGGAGAAGGACGTAGGAAATGGCCTTGATAATAATGATGATGAAAATCATAATTAAGATGATGAAGATGACAAAAATTATAGTGGTGATGATGATGATAATGGAAATCTGGAGGTAAAGCAAGCGCTCATCTTGAAGTGATTACGTAATGTGTTTATGATAATCTAAATCACCGTATTTACATTTGTTTAAGTTTTCAGGATAGTGGTTGTTCTTCTTTACTGATCTCAGAAGAGCAAAGCTCCGGGTAATCCTCATATATCTTGATAAAGGTCAAGCAGATTGCATTTGTTATTGAAAGAAGCTTACAAACTACACCCACATCACTATATTTCAGCTGTTATTAAAGTAACCAAAGGAATCGCCATTGTGAGAACAGATTTTACAAATGTACCTTAATGGTTATTGAATACTGCTCACTAGATGCCTACAATTGTTCAAAGAAAATTTAAGATTCAAAAATTTAATTCTCAAAGTCAGCTTATCCTAATTTTGCTTTACTTGTATTGTAATAATAGAGTACTCTTAAATTGACAATGCGATTTCCTCTTCCTCTGATTACTAACTCTATCCTGTTACTACTACGAATCAACTACTAACACGCCACGTCCAACCGCTCCTTGATTCTTCTAAACCAATGAAATTCATCTATGTTATAATTAGCTTTTTGATTGGTTGATTCCCTTTAAAAAATAAGTATGAAATTTTGTAAGAGGGGAGAGTGATTGAGGAACTGTGAGAGAAGTCGAAACAGATCGAAAAGATTAAAGATACTTTGTGTGCTGCATGAAGACTTGCTCTACCAAGCGCCGGTTGCGAAGCTTCCGTTACAGTATACTATGTTGGTTTATATCACATAAACAGTACGTCCCTGTAGACAGGTCAACTATGTCATGGTGGCTACTATTTTAAATGACCCTTATATTCCGTACAAGTGTCTCTGTTTTACGGCTAAATCGTTACCTTAAATCTTGTTAAACAGTGAATTCTTTTACAAAGTACGCTAAAAACTGGTCTGGCCTTTTAGTTCGGCTTTCAGAAACGTTTTCTCTTTCGTTTACCATATGTTTCTTTGAAACAGCTCAAATTAATCCAATATTTATTTATTTATTTACTTATTTACTTAAACAAAGGTCTAAAGTGGGAAACGGTTAGTGAATGTTGGTTTGAATTATGTTAAGTTACCTCTGACAGTGCAAAGTAGGTTATTTTAAGATTGAAATCACTTAGGAACAACAGGAAGCAGCTTGAAGGTGAATCCTATTTGATTATATCACATTTAGTCAGTGTTTTGAGGCAATAGACGACTCTATCAGCGTGGACTGGGAGGATTATTCCACATAAAATTTAAAAAGCCACAGAAATCACAGTCGATAACGCGATGAAAGGATTATCAGAAAAGCTGCCATCTTAACGTTGTTCAATAAGAACGAACCATACTCCTGCTCAAATTAATTTTTCACTATTGCATTTCATAGACGCAAAAGGCCTCCTGAAGGAAATCAAAGTCAAATTACAGCAGAAAGAGTTACCCAAGTGGAATTTCACGGCAACGGCTCCTTGTCAACATCGTCACTTGGAAAACACCATGAATTGGAAAAATTCAAGCTAGGTATGACGCCTTAAATCAGACTACTACTAATTTTTTAAACCAAAATACAGATGTTTCTCTTCTTCTGTTTGGAAGTGTCTCCGAAGTGACTTACTTTTCAGATATATTTAAACTTGATGATACAAATGATACGTGCTATGACAATAATTTTTTTAAACTTCATCAATCTTTTTCCTTTCCTATATCAAAATACATCC
>JAAAKM020006820.1:0-10317 GCA_010016025.2 Alatinidae sp. Z8VKAUB7J3 | reverse complement strand
TACTACTACTACTACTATTACTACTACTACTACTATTACTACTACTACTACTGCTGCTGCCACCACTACTACTACCACTACTACTAGTACTACTGCTGCTGCTGCTACTACTACTACTATTACTGTTACCATTACTACTGCTACTACTTCTTCTACTACTACTACTACTACTTCTTCTACTACTACTACTAGTACTACTACTACTACTGTATTACTACTACTACTATTATTACTACTACTTCTACTTCGACTACATACTATTATCACTTCTATTGCTACT
Organism: Alatinidae sp. Z8VKAUB7J3; assembly: GCA_010016025.2. Lineage (NCBI taxonomy): Eukaryota > Metazoa > Cnidaria > Cubozoa > Carybdeida > Alatinidae > Alatinidae sp. Z8VKAUB7J3. The sequence goes on along the minus strand of JAAAKM020006820.1, from coordinate 10,037 downwards.
TCCTTGGCCATGTAGTTCGCTATCATCATCGTTATGTTCATGATTATGACAATGATAACGGCTCCAAGTTCCTCTCCGTACCTTTCATGACATAATCTTTCTAACATTCTTAGGATCACTTTCCCATTGCAGGTACCGTTGGTAAAGGAACTTTACAAATCCATTACAGGGAAACAAAGGGAAATAACGGACAAGGTTAGTCTTTACGTAGATCTTAGTACACAGAATTATAAAGGATGTAAACCAAGCTTTCTGAATTGGAGAGCTAGGGTTGTACAAAGTTATGAAGTATGGTTTTAACTACAATGCATGTTTGGTTCTAATTTGAAATGTTTATACCCAGTCTTATATCAACAAAAATCAAGCACCAAAATACCTACCTACTGATGGAAACGCTGCCGCCTTCTTTATGTACTTAGCAACACAAGTGTTCTTTCGTTACATCAGTCTCTTATCGAGTTGGACACGATCTTCATTCGTTTCTCTTCACCGGACTTGGGTCCACGTGATTTATATTTATACTTCAGATAGCCTTGCAGCGTTTCAGGTGTTATTCTCTAAGTCTTAGTTTATAGCAGTATGTTAAATACGCTTGCGAGATATTTTTTTAGTATCTGCTTTAATCGTTAACGCCCTCGTCCATGTCATGTTTTAAGAGCATGCACTCCAGTATTTCACGTGTCGTGTGACGCATGAAATGTCACACGTAAAGTCAGTGGCGGTCGCTAGGAGATTTCAGTTGTTCTATGAGTCGCGCGAGGTATGGGGAAATCTTATCACCATGACCAAGCAGCCTACCATCTCTTCCAACAACAGAAAAAAAGAATTAATTTACGCTTACTTTATTTATCTTATTTCCATCATATTTTCATCGTAGTTTGATAATAATTTAAACATGATTACAACAAATTTGGTATAATTTTACTATAACTTTATCATACAGTTTCCTGTCGCGCTAACTCTGCATTCTTCATAATCACTGATTTGCGAAAAAAGGCTAATATCAAGAACGAAAGCATGGCACCAATCAGAGAAACTAGATATCAAGGCAGTATTCCTATCTGGTCTTGAGAAATTATTTACTCTTGACACCGAAATGTTGCCTGACCTATTAAAAGATTGCGCTATCCTGTAGTAAGTAGAGCGAAAGATTGGATGGGTCCTACAATAGGGTCAAATGCTTTGAAGAACATGTTCCCCCACTTCTCTGAAAGGCCGACATCACAAGTCAACTGAATCCGTGATAATACATGCTGCCTGACGCCCTTTGTTGAAACTTGGAGTAAAAGGCGCACTGTAGGTACCATCCAGCTGAATAAACGTATGGATTTATTTCAGTACAAATTCTTGTAAACTCTTGTTATACAACGTGACATCATGTGGACCGTCGGCAAAACAGAATCGTGAGCACAGAAAACCAAGAGCAAGACCAAATAAGAGATTGGGGGATTAGCTGAGATACTACATGGCTCTGAAGTAGTAGCAGATAGGTCAAAACAGATAAAGATTGTACGAATACACGGCGCTTTTTCTTTGAGCGACGAGAAACCCTTGTGACGGTTGAAATATTTTAACGCTCTTGGAAAATGCATTTGTATTCTTCTAAGCGTTTCTCGTTTCAGTTACCTTGAAGCGGTTTAAATTTATTGGAATAGATGCTAATAATAAAGGTGTTTATTTTAAAGAATGTAATAACTACATAAAGGTGTAGTTTGTTTACAATTTTTTTGTCCACCACCAATATAAAACGGCTGGCCGCAACCCGTCTCCCACTACAATCTGACTTTGTCATCCAATATCCACATTTAGTATCTATCGTACTATGTTTTACTTAGGGAAGCCAAGATGAGCCCCCAGCAATGTCAGGATATTTGGAAAAGTTGCCAGTGAATCAAACCAAGGTAGGTAAAAATAAAACTAAGGCGATCCTTGTTTTCTTTTCAGATCCAAAAGTATATGATCAGCTTTTCCTCACATCTATATATTAGCACATCCCCTGCCTGAGTTAAAAGCAGCAAACAAAGTCGAGCATAGGAGCGATTTTAGGAAAATTAGGAGGATTTTCCCTGCAAACCTTCTTGTTTAAAAAGATAAGAATGTTAAGTAGGACCTAGCGGCTATTTTTAATTAATGTTACCGTAGTTACTAGGTAGTGACAATGCTGTGCAGATTCCTTGAATCTATTTTGCTGTAGATACCAGCCGCCACAACTCTTAGGTCAGTGCTTACGTGACTTTTAATATTGCATTTAATTAAACTTCTTTCGAGTATTTCTCTTCAACAATTCTTGCCAGCATTACTTTGCAGCATCTCAGTTCTTTGAAGTGCCTCCCGTTTTAGTGGAACCAAGTCGTAGGTAATACATTGCGTGGACCAAGGCTGGCATAGGTGCCTCTTGTTACGGACGTAGACCCCAAAACGGCTGTTTTCTGCTACGTTGTAGCACTTATCGTCTAGATTTCCTAAGCAACAGGATCTATCTACAAATACATAGAAATTTATGACGTAGCAATGTGAGTTATGTGCCTGTTGGATAATCGCGTATTGACCTATAGCGCTACAAAATGGTATTTAAGAGTCTTTTGGCTCATTTCTATGCTTGTTCATACTATAGAGGGCAGTAGAGGATGTAGATGTATTACCATGTCAAGATAGAATCTAAGTAGATGAACAAACGCATTTACGTCAATCGGTACATATATCTAAAGACTTTGCATTTGGTTACGTCAATCTTTCGCATGTTCAGTTAGGACTTAATTCAATACCATGTTACCCTTCATCTAGCGCATGAGCTTGTCATCGCCCTTAAATCGCATGAATTTCGGCATCCTCGTTTCACCTCGCCAGAGTTTATCACCCCGCAAAAGGCGCCTGAAAGTAGGAATGTAAGTAACTTTTCCTAATGCTGACTTATTCGGTAATTCAAAGCCTTTAATGACTTCATAACTACTACCTTATGTGGATCATGCGGCTGCAACCAACTTTCCGTGTAGAACACAGCCCTACAACACTTCCCTTGTTCCATGAAATTCGCATTTCTCTCACATTTACTTGCAACTTGTCACCACTATCATAAACAGCGGTTTATCAGTGTTAATGCTACTGGTCTCCACTTTAACAAATAGTGCTTAATTGATATCAATTTTCTCAATGTATTCTTTAAGAACTACATCCAGATAATTTTCGCTAACTTGCTCGTGTCAATTTTCTTATTAACAGGCCAAAGCATTTAAAGGATGGAAGAGACGCTTTTTTAAAATTGAGAAAGGGAAATTATTTTATTATGAGGTAGGACTTTGCATCGGTGTACAAGGAGTAGGAACTGTACAAAAATTGGAGCTATTGTATTTAGATCTTGTTTTGCTTTTGCTTAACTAGGCCTATTCACAATCATCGATGGTAGCAATCCCTTTGTTTTCCATTGCTCAATAATTAACGCATAATCTTCTTGCAGATAACCGATTTTTGCTTTCTGTTTCCCTCTGATGCCTGTTTTCCATTGCTCAATAATTAACGCATAATCTTCTTGCAGATAACCGATTTTTGCTTTCTGTTTCCCTCTGATGCCTTTCACCTGCATTCCAACAACCGTTTTATTTATATTACAAATTGTATTTCATTCCCTCCACTTTATGGATTGGCTGTTTCTCTTGTTATTCCTTCCTTTCCGAATGGATTGGCTACTGCCATTACGCCATTCCCTGCTGCAATCAACGTGGCACTTTTATTTCGTTTGCTTATACCCATAGAAAACCTCACGTTAGTAATAGAGCACTGAAGTGTGACGTCACGATTTAATGAATATCAGAAATTTGACAATATTTTGGACGCATTGCCCAAATTGGAGAATGATACCGTGAGCAATCGTTGAGTCACGCCCTTTCAAACTTTACATCATGCCTATCAAAACCTTGTTAAATGAACCTTATAAATATATTACATTATTATTATTATTATTATAAATCATAATTTTATGAACTGAGCAAAATTAACAGAGTTTTCTTAAGGAATTTTTCATATTAAAACTGCCGTTTCTCGCAGCTCATATGAGACTTGAACGTCATGTTTAGTATACTGGCATTTGGTGGAAGGGTTAGCACTGTGAAGTAGTTAAATTGCGATTCCTCGAAAAAAGTTTTTTTGTGACGTCAGTACTCTATTGTTCATTTGTTACTTTGAATATTCTTTTTTTCTGACAGGATCACAAATCAGAATCGTCTCTTGGTTCAGTTAGTCTTAGAGGAAGCAAGGTAACGGGCTTTCTTCCATACTAAGGAATATTTATCGCCCATTTAATAGTAACTGCTGACGTTGATTGGCAATAGAACTTTTTCGCTCTGATGCCTTTTGTTTGTATGACTCTTATTTTCATTTTCGACTTTTGCCCCACGATGTCATATAGTTTTTAGTACTTTTAGTGTTGATTTTAGAAAGATAGGAGATAAGTTAAAAACATATTCTACCTCGATTCGAACCCATGAGACACTTTCTTGTTACGTATGCTCCACCTGCTGAGCTAGGGTTTCTCTCTCTACAAGAAAATGAAGAAAATTTAATGCAGATATTATTGAAGAGGTGATACCAATTAAAGAATGAACGAGAAGGTGCTACACTAAACACAGATGTGCAATATCGAGATTGGCGAAATTTTGCTTCGCAATATTGCCAAGTACACGAGGAGGGTGGTCAAACATTAAATAAGATGGAGTAATGTCTTATGGGGATTTCTTTGTTTTGTTTCGTGAAAGGTCACCGTACCAGGAGAGAAGATGCTTCAAGTTACTTCAGAGGTAAGGAATGGGAACTCGCCCTAAAATATCGCGCGAAGTCTAGGGGTCGCTAGACACTCGGTTTGCCATCAAGTACACGGATTTACCTCCTCGCAGACTAGCCCTTCAACTTTTTTTCTTCCTTTGAGTCATCTCCTTTTTGAGTTCGATGGAGACCGATGAAGATTTTTACTACATTAATCAGTCGATTATTGTAACATGACTTTTTAATAACATAATTTTGTGAGTCCTTAAAGTACATGACCGATGTCAGTCAGGTATTATCTGTTAATAACATTTCTTAATCGTTATTTGTCCACAATTTTTAGATGCTATCATTCCGATAACCAAAGCCATAATTTCGATCGCCTTCTTCGCCGTTGTGTTCTGATAGCAGATGTTTTGTTTTTCGAATAAAGATTTAAAGAATTCTACCCTCGCCATCATGTCTTAACACACCATAACCGTTCGTTCACCTGCAGTTGCCGAATAGATGACAGTATGGCGGTATTTATCGACATGTGGGCCTCGGTTTAAGCATGTAATTTTAAGTGGTTAAGTTGTTACAATCTGCCCGGAGACCACATGCCGTTGGTGGATAATAGCGGACGCTGATTGGGAGAATGATCTATGGTTATAATTGGCAATTAAGTGACGTTCTTAACGTTACCAGTGCTGGCTACTTATTTCCTTTTAGCTTAATGGCGACACGGTGGTCCTGAGATGCAGTTCCACGCATGAAAGCAAGGACTGGTACCGAGTTTTGCATGAAGAAGCTGTAGCAAATCTCAAGGGGAGAGGAAGAAATGGCAATTCTTCGTCTTCAGATGTAAGTAACTTGCTTTCGAAGTAAAAACGGCGGTTGCTTTATATAGCAACTTCTAAAACTTTTTAATCTATTGGAGGAACTGTGACATCTCTCACAGTTCCTCAGTCACTCTCGGGTCATTTTACAAAATGACATGTATATATAAAGAATGGACCAATCATAACACCAATAATGTGATGGAATAATTTCATTGGCTTAGAAGAATCAGGGAGTGGCTACACTTATCGTGTTAGTATTTAATTTCTGGGGGACAAAGGTTAGTAATCAGGGTAAGAGAAAATCACATGCTTAATTTAACAATATTCTATCATGACAATATGCTCAGATCTCTTTAATATCGGTGACAAGAGAGCATGTTAGCTGCACACATGGAATGTTTATAGCATATTAAAATTCCCTTAAACCCTGTAGACATTTACATATTCTGCGAAACCGTTTTCAGCGGTCAGCTCGCAACGATTTGGGAAAGGGGGACAGAGTCCAGAGAAAAGCTTCAGCACTATTCTTCTTTCATTAAACGTATTTTTCACCTGTAAAATAACACCCCAGGTATTTTTACAATCACATGTTTATGTCGAAAAGTTTTTCTAGTAGATTGGTTTGATCGGAATTGGATTAAGTTTAGCCTAGTGCCTTTTTAGGTTTAATGTGTGTTTATTCATCATGCACGTTTATAACTTTCTTCAAACAGTATTTCCTAATTGATTTCTTCAGGTGCTGCCATTGATCTTACCGCATCAACCAAGTTGTCAAATGGGATTTTTCTCATTTACATAATAACCAGCACTCTCTTTCATATCAATACTCAGAAGTCGGGTTTTCGATTAAGTGAGCAAAGTTTGTTGAATTAAATTGAATTGATTGTACACATTCAGGAGGATGGGATGGAAGGGTGTAAAGCTAGTATGAGAACATCTTTGGAATGATTTCTTTAGACTGAAGGAAGTAGAGAATAATGTAGTTACACACGACCCTATTCAGAACTATCTCCTGCTCCTCATAAATGACATTGGATTCCTTGTTGTGACAAATACATCCAAAAGAAGGAAAAAGATGAGGTTATTTACTAATATCAAAGGTTTTCCTACTACTTGAGGAGGGTATACTAAAAGACGCGGGGGTATACGCCCACAAACAAACAAAATGCACGAAGGAAACCCAAATAAACACACGCGCGCGCGCACACACACACACACAAACACACACACACACAAACACACACACACACACACACAAACACACACACACAAACACACACACACACACACACACACATGCATACGCACACGAGTACCACGTACGTGAATAAACCATAGTCACGTATATCATTGACGCATTTTCAGACGCAGCTTCACAAAAAATGACGAGAATTTGCCTTCGCAATATAGACACAGGTCATTTGACAGGCTTTTAGAGTTAGCACGCTGAAGTTCTGTAAAATCAGGCAGCAAGTCGGACTCACTTATGGATCAAACTTGCGGTTTGTTTATCCAACAACACTCTCAAACTAAATTCACGTTTATATGTGATTTCACCTTATTCAAATGAGATACTCATTTCCTCTATTTCTAGGGTCCAGTGGTGGTGATTGACCTCGGTGCAACTGCCGTAAGGGGTGGTTTTGCAGCAGATGGTATGTAGAGCGCTTGTGAAACTGGAGACGTATTGCGTTTTTGTTAGGGTTTGCAAACTGTAACACTTAGCTCGAAAACCAGCATGTTGGGGGCGAGTGCTTGACTGATTTTAGATTATGCTTTATGTTGTTTGTATCCTTGATTATGTCACTTCTTGGACTGCTCGTATCAATTGATGCTTTGATAACACACAAACATAGGATGCTTCAATTTGTGGAGAGCCCTTACTGTTTCAGAAGAAAGACACTTAAGGCTGCAGTTGAGGCTTGCTAGTAGATTAGGGTTCATAGCCAACGTGGAAATCCTTGAATATCTGGAAATTAGGGAAGTCTCTTTGTTGCAAAACATCGGGGAATTATCAAGGAATTTGTCTCTGTAACAGGACACATTGCTTATGATCAGGAAATTCTTAGAAACAAGGGAGAATCTGTACCTATTAAATGAGGAATCGTAGGCGGTGGATTCCAATGGTAGGGTTTCATAATTCTGAAACTCAGTATCATATTGTTAAACATCTATTTAAACTTTGTGCTGTAGTTTGGGGGATGGGTAATAGTGGTTGTTGGTTTGTGTTTAAGAGTTTCAATAAAATGGGTCAGGGAAAAACTGGAATTATCAGGGAATTTCATTGACTGGCTTCTTAGGGAGCCCTTTATATTTGATCTCCTCTACTTCCATGGGACTTCCATGATACGCTCTCCTCCACTGCTACGGATCTATACTAAAGGGCTCTCTCCGAGAGTTTACTACAATTCTTGCAGTCAAGTAATAGCACGTAGGTGTAAAGTACAATTATCAACACCGTTATAATTGGTGAGTGGAAGTCATAATGTAATTGTACTCTTTTGTGCGTAATTGTAGTGGGGTTATTTTCAATTTTTTGAACGTTTTATTCTCAATATCATTGTATCAATTTTTGTACGTTTTGGGGGGCGGGCCCCAACTCAGTATTTAATTTCTAACCCGTCATTTATTGAAAAGGAAAAGGAAACTCTAGTTTTCAAACAATTTAATCAGTAAACTTAACATCAAAGCTTAAAGATGCCTCTAAGTTTCAATTATAGTTGCAACCGTTTCGCCACTTCTAAAATTATCTGAAGCTGTCTTATTAAACTTAACAACGATTATTTCGTTAGTAAACTTTTCAGAATGCCAATTGATTAATTCCTCCACTTTTTGCCGTAAAGAAAATACAGTTCACCCCTCATTTTATTTTAAATTCTCTACTTTATCTACTTAAAGTTAGTCTATCATTTTATTAGAATCCCTGGCAAACATGAAAGAACACTCTTCGTGCACGTGTTGAACATTTATCATGCTATATCGTATTATGATGTATTTTGCAGGCTTGCCAACAGTGACTTTCCCATCAGTCTATGCAATCAAAAACGATCGCGGGTAAGTAACCATCAACTGCTTCCTGTTCTTAATACACACGGGAGAGAGTTCTCTTGAGAATGAAGATATGTCTGTTGCACGTGCTCATTCTGTGTTAGGTTGTGGCAAGCACAAGGCCAAGGGGGTACGGGGTACTTCCCACCAAGGTGAATAAGTCTGCCTCCCCTAGATTGGTGGTTCACAACCATTTTATACCCCTAAAAATATTTTGAAGTGCGCTCTCTCACCTTAAGCCGTAGGTAATGATTAATGTCAGAATAATTTTCATAATCAATGTTTCTCGATATGTAAACAAAATCTAAACAAATGGAAAAGTTTTGGAACAAATTAAGTTGCATAAACACTACAAAACGTTAACATTTCATCCATGCATAGAATTTTCTTGAACTGATATGTCATGGTCATTTTCCCCTACTTTTGGCTAAAAAGTTCCTCGGAAGTGGCAAATTGTTGTTTACAGCTATCAAAATGTCTGCCTTTACACCTAAGTTATTTCGAGTTTTGCCTTGGTTGACAACAGAGTATTAAATACAGACGAGCATGGCTGTCTCGCACCCCAGGTAACGCTATCTCGCGTCCCCAAGGAGTGCTAGCACTCATGGTTTGAAACCCCCGCTCTATATAGATATCTAAATGGGCCTCTAGAATTGTTGATTTGACTTTGTTTTTTAATTCCATTTAGTTTTGGATTTTTTGACTGTTTTTTTTTGGCTCATATTTTTTTTAATTTGAGAAGAATCAGTTTTGTTAACAATGGATCACATCTCAGACCATGCAATACTCTCGGGCCACAACCAAATCTTCCCCCCTCTGCAGACTCGCCCCTCCTCTTCCAAAAATTTTGCTGGCTTCGTGCTTCGGTTTTGGTCTTTACGCACCATTGCAATGTAACTTGAGATGTTAAAGTACGATTCCAAAAGTAAGAGACTACGCTAGTATCTTACCCTAAATGACGTTGACTAAATCTTCTTTGGGCTTCAAGTTTTATACGTTCACTTTATAGTTTTCAAATGATATAGGAAGGGTTAGGACAGCTAGCAGTATTTGAGAAAACCAAAATGTCACAGCTTAATTGAATTGATTAAGGATGAACCGTCTAGCAAACTGGCAATCCAGACAAGGGTCATCTGCCACTTCTTGTCTAGACAGTTACCCAAACAGGTTTTATTCGAAGTGGCAGAGAATTTAGAATGTCTTCCACACCATGTCGGATTAAGATGATAAATGAAGTTGATTGTTACGCTTAGGCCTTTGTTTACTCTACACGGCTTGCAGTCACGAAGGTGAGGGGGGCGAGGGCGGGCGCCCCCCCTGAGAGAATTCACTAGCCTATTCCGCCCCCCTGACATTCTGGTCGGCATATATATTTTTCACTGTAGTATATCATAATGCATCGGAAATACTAAT
>JAAAKM020006813.1:0-10321 GCA_010016025.2 Alatinidae sp. Z8VKAUB7J3 | reverse complement strand
GCTCGTTATGAATCACTTCAGTTTTCTGTCTTCACTGGGACAGAAAACTGAAGTGATTCATAACGAGCCCCTACAATCGAAGGGAATAACCTTAAGGGTATGTCACCTTTGTAGAGAGTTGAGCTGAAATTTACGAGCTGTTCTAGAAGTCATACATTTGCATACAGCAGTTACAAGGAAGTGTGGAGAGAAGAATGGGTTAAGCAAGATAAATCGATTTTAACAACTTCGGCTCCGCTTAGAAATTTTTGTATCCAGGGAGACGTTACAAATTAATGGAAATCCTGTGTAATTGGGTTTCTTTAATATACAACGTAAATTTTTACATGTGTGCCGAGGCGACGTGTTTAAATTATAGATTTTGTGTTACGAAATAGTTACTTTTTTGTTATTCTTACTCGAATTCTCTTGTAGACGGACAACGTTTTAGATTGCAACCAACTTTGCTAAAACGATTTTGTGAAATAAATTTTTTTATAACATTTGCATTCTTCTAGTTGATATGGAAGGCCCGTCCCTATTTGAGAAACAAACCTTGAGATTAGCCAATTAGCCAAACTATCAAACTTCTATCCTATCCTCATATTCTCATGAACCGAGCAAAAGGGATAGTATTTTCCTAAAACCTTTCACAAATTCCTTAAAAATTGATTTTAGCTAAAAAATAGTTTCTGTGGTGTCATTACTGTAGTTATTTATTAAAAAGTAGTTGATAAGACTGCACAATAATATCAAAAATAATTGCGAGGAAATACTAAACTCGAATTCGTAGTGGAGGGCAATGATATGGCACAGAATTACCGTTAACAATTTCCTGGTATCACCTACTTCAAGGTAAAGAAACGGCATAGTAGTCTGCGTACACAAATTGAAGTTTTCAATAAAAATTTTCCTATTAGTTTCTCACGAACAACATTACTCCAGTTAGCATACCACTTCGAATCACAAATTTAATCCCAGTGTAAATCAAGCTGATCAAATCCAGCATCCTTTTCAACCCTATTTAATTCAAATTGTTTTTAACCGAATCAAAGGAGCAAGTACCGTAAAAGCATAACTGCAGAACTGTCCTTTTAAGTGGACTCAATACACATCAAATTCAAGTTTTCCTTGGCCCTAACGGCGACGCAATATAACTTGCAGAAACTCTTTATGAATATCGTCTGCTCAGGATATGTAACTTAATTGCAAAATTATCGCCTTAGCATTTGACATGAAACAAATTGTGTAAACATTGAAAGTGAACTTTATTTAATAATAAAGCTAAGGAAACATGATATGAAGTTCTTATGGAGTTTCTGCGAAACTAAAAGTTGTAGATATGGCCCTCATTATCTACATGCTAATAATATGATACGTTCAGGGCAGCCTTAGAAGAATTAACGCTGGCCTTCACTCGACATACATGATGAGCCATCTTCTCAAATAAATCCCTCTGCAAGGACGTCAACACTCGATTCAACTTTTACATTGAAAGAAAAATAAACTAGCATTTGTTGGGTTATTATTTACATCAAACTTTCGCATTTTAAGATTTAATGGCCTAAAGCTGCAGAATATGATCCTTTCAGGCTAACGGCGGTCTCGTGGTTTTATCAGAAGACGTGAGATCGATTACATGCTTAAAACTTTCTTGACGTCGTATATTTTCTGCCCCTCAATCTGATTACTTTGTCACCATACAAAGACTCTGCAAATGGGCGGTAATGAATGACAAGAAAAATCTCCTTGCACCTGTTCCTCTGTTGACATAGACCGCCTTACATCCTAAGTGAACGACCACAAGAGTCGATGAATATTCGCTCGTCAAGTAAGAAAGTTGGCAATAGTTTTATTCAAGAGGAGTCTATAGTAACAATATTTGACTACTTTTTCGTTAACAAAGAAATGGCTTAGTGCTCTTTGGTGTAGACTTTAGTGACGACGAGCAGAGTAGTTTACTAGGGCAGATCAAAAGGACTCATATGCAGTCTCTGGGGTTAAGATCGAAAATGTGTGGCCAAATTTTAATACCATCGAGCCCCCCTCCTCCTGATGGCGAAAAGGGTGCCAGTGCCGGTGCAAGTGGTGTCTTGACGAGGTCCCTTAGTTATAAGCAGGTAGAGAAGGGTAATCTAGTCGGGATAAGGGTAAATTTCAGGTTAGATTATGACAGGAAAACTCTTGTCCGGTTGAGCTACAGACTTCCGTGGTTAAGAATGCACAGATCCGGAGCTGAGAAGAGCTCTGGGCTGGCCAGATCCGCCACGAAATTAAACCATGTCTCTGTAGAACGTAGATTTAACCTTTGTAGTTGTCAAAATTAGGCATTTTGGGGTCCAAAGAAATACAAATTTTTTTGCAATCTTTTTGCTTCGTGCACCCCCATTGCTGAAACCCCCAACTATATGGTTCACTCACTTCATTCTGCTCCGTGCGCCCAAAAGTTCGTGGCCAGATCTAGGGATGAGAGGTGGGTGTTTATGTCAATGTGTTGTGTTTATATCAAGTTCTAGGACGTGAAAGCTACCCAAACTAAAGAGAACAAGCACGATCAGTTAACTAATGTTGATTAACTTGAGCTACAACACTCCACCCAGCAATTCAAAAGCGACCCCCGTGTGTTGAGGTGGAACCATTAGTCATTTACATTTATGCTAGGTATAAAAGGGGGACGCTATAAAGTCCCGGAGTATTAAGTCAGTCAAGGTTTCCTAGACCGACCCCATTTCAGTTGTGCTTCTCCAAGTATGATAAGCACCGATGACTGCCCTCGTTTTGTTCTATTGTTTTGATGTGACGACAGCGCGCATGACTGTGATTGGTTGTTTGTGCGGCAATAACATGCACAAGTTGCTACAATGCGATCAAACCAACAATGATGTCCCGTTGTTTGATGGCTGGAGAGATTCAAGTGTCAACCAAATAAATAATCACTCTGATGGTGAGGAAGTGAACGATCGAGGAGGCTGAATGATGTGAGAGCAAGCGAAAAGTAAGAGACATGAGGAGTATTCCCGGAGGAAAACTCAACTATTTTGGATATGGGGATCGGGCATTCGCACCACCATCCAAAGCAACCAAGTATCCGAAGCGGAGCTGCGTTTTACGATGGCAAGGAAGATGGTATGTCAACATCAAATTTCTTCAGTTTCCAAGCAGTATGCACGAACTTCCGTGCAACATTGATGTCTTCAGGTTTGGTTGAAGTGTGTGTTTCTGTCCGGTTGGTTTGCTTGTATTTGATACTGTTCACTCTGATATTTCAATAACAAGCTCGATTTTATACCTCATTTCGGAACATTTTTCAATATACGCAGTGAACGGTAAAACCATATTGTTTATGAGAACCTTCGTCCATTTCGTGAAGATCGTGTTCAAGCAAATTGTTGTTGAATATCGTTTAAAGCGAGACTTACTGTCGTTTAGCGCTTTGGCTGCTTTATTATACGTCTGACGTGCCTATCACGATGAGGATTTCGGTATGTTATCGATAATTTAATGAGCCTACGGACAATAGAACATATTCCCAAATACTGGTTTCATGCGGTATCCCACTTTTATGTCTTAATAAATCACTGAACTAACCATCGCTGTTAGCAAGAACTTAAAGGTATTCTTTAGCATCGTTTACACTTTGCAACGATTATACTTTGCTAGTTCAGAGGTGTAGATACAGACACACGGAGGTGGAAGCAATAAACGTGTGGCATTTGATAATCAACAGGGGAAATGCTCTTTGATTTTGGTCGGAACCAGGAAGATGAATCTGTCTAACTGCAGTCGAGGGTGACATATCCATGCCGTCGACTTTGTATCCCCTTATCAGCGTTCATATTTTCTCTTCCGTGGGGTAAATCTCCGCATAGTCGCCTCTTCAACAGCACAAAACCTTACTATCACAGTAATAGGATATTGATAACAAATAGGCTGAACCCAGTAGATGGCTCGTGTCTATGTATACGAACAGAAAGTACCAAAATACGTTGTAGACACAATATACCTTCTATACCCATATATAGGCCCCATATGATACCATACGACGCTCGTAAAACTGCTAGCGCGTTGTTTCGGTCACCTACAATATAGATTTATCAAGGCGACATTACCTAAACAGTCCTGGTAAAACTGGTTTACTTCAAATTTGGAAATCTGCGACAGGCTATGGTCAACAATCAAAACAATTTTTGTTACTTTAGATGCCCCATTAACTTACCATTTATCATGATTGGGAGTGAGATATGCGAAGGATGTTCATTAGGTTAGTTTCCAATTTCAAGACATCTTAGTGTGTTGTTGGTAAATAGACAACAGTGTCGCTCCAAAAGGAATTGCTTAATGATAAAAGTGGTGGTTGGATGATATTTATGGGTAACCACTTATTTAACATGGTTGAAAAATAATTTCAAGCTAGACAAGGATGACCATTTTAACGAGATTTGTCATCAGATGAGTTCACATGTGTCAGGAGTGGTATGACTGGGGAGACCATGAAATTGACGAAAAAAGCCCATATCTGTTATGATTTCCGGTGCCATTAAATTGATGAGATTTGATCGTACAGAAAATCATATATACCGAAATCATCAGTGATTGTCACAGGTGTTTGAGCCGTTAATTTATTTGTTATCTTTTGGAAGCAACCACTATGTGCATACTTTCTGCATAACGTTTTAGCTAGCAATCGAAATTTACCTTGCAAAGATTGATCTGACATTGAATAGGTACGAGCAGATGTTTAGCTTCTCTATAGTTGCTATGAACATGATCAATCCATTGGGAACTGCAGGTTGACCTCCTGGAGAGACAGACAAAAGGACTTGGGACGTTGTGGATCAAGTAGTTGTATTGAACAGACAATTTGTATTTTAGTTGTTAGGACTCCATAGGATATTGGAAAAGCCATTAGCTTGTAGTTAAGGTCCCTTGACATTGGTTTGATGAGGGTATTGCAGAGTCCTGGAAGTCATTAAACAGTATACATCTATAGTAGTATTAGATTAAGGAATATACCTTGTCTCTGAATCTTCATCCACTCTGCACATGAAGGTTCAAGCATGTGTTTTTTTAATTCAATAATGCCCCACCATTCTTAATACTTTTGCCCATGCTAGGGCAGCACCTAAAATTTCGCAAGACAATAAAGTATAAGGTGACAAAGACAGTAATACAAACAAAGTTTGTTTTTTTCCAAACCTTTCTCTCTCTTAGCCATTTTCATTATTTGGACTTAATCTACCATACAGCTGGCCTCTGTGAGGTATATATCGTCAGCATCATGACGAGGTGCTTGTGAAATTTTTAAGTTACCAAAAAGTATGATGAGATTTTTTTGGTATGAATATTGCATCATAAAAGGTGGTGTAAATTTTTCATAAACACTGCTTTTTAAGACATGCTTAGTATGTGAGGTATATAGGTTAGTTAGTTAGTTTTTGTAAACGAATGGTAGGGGAGGACTAGTTTTTGTTAATTTCATAGAACCAAACTGTATATACATTTTGTACATTTTTCAAGTCACACTTTGCTATTCTTACCAATTTATTCCCTGATGGGCCTATAGAGAGGAGGTCAAATATTATCTAATCGAAATTTTATTGCACAATTATTATTGCTATTCGCCTTACACCACACCGAATCTGACAATCTCTTCAAACCAGGCATTGCCACTAGAAAACTTAGAAGGCAAACCAAATCCCAAAGAATTCTTTAAAGTTAAGGTATGCCATATTTGGGTATTGGTCTTCTCAGTTGGCTAGGTCTTGAAGTTCTCCTCAAGGGAAGTGACATTAATTGCCAATTTTGGTAAAAAACAAAATATAGTTATGTTTTGTTTTTAAGAATATATAGGCTTATAGATATAATGACCATGATTTTCAAAGAAAAGTGACATAGTAGAAAGGCGTAAAACTCTATGATGGTGCAACAAAACGCCAATATCGCAAAACTACAAAAATAAAATAGAAAAAATGATCTGTCAAGATAATCCTCAGTAAAAGTTAGTTAAAGGCACGGAAATTCCTGTATATAAGGTAGGTTTAAATAAATCAACACAGTGTAAAAGTTTGAAATGCTTGTTTTACCAGTCTGGTGGAATGTAGTCCTAATTCTTTTATTGCATTAGTAGAGCTCTACATCTCAGTTAATGATGCCCTGATTGACATTTTTACCTCCTCTAAAAATTGATGTAGTTTCTTTCAGAAGTTGATGAAGGTCGTGTATATTTAGACTTTACTTAGTTTGTCCATTTTGACCATTTTATAATTGTATGGAAAAATGCCATGATTATCTTTCCACACTGAAGTTTCATTGATGCTAAAAGTTATCTCAAGTCTTAGAAGTTCCTCTGCAATTCTTCCACTTAAAGCTGTGAATCTTTTTTCTTCAGACCTCTAACAGTGTCAGGTATTCTCTACTTCACTAGCAATCTTCAACATGTGTTTATTTATATAACACAATACACTCCTGAAATTAATAATTGTGTATATACTTTTTCTTTGTTTCATGTATTGAAGAGTAATTTTGTTGTCATAACAAATTTGTGTACTTTTTACATTAACTTTGAATCAAACTGCATATACCAATAATACAATCCATAATTGATAAGTAAGGTCAGCTTTGTTTGTTAAATGATTCAGTGTCATGTTTTTAATTGTGTTTTTGAGTCAAAAGGTAGGCCCTAAATCTTTTTAAGTATATATTAAACACCATGAGTAATGTAGTCTGTCATGACTTAACCAATCTTAATGTGGCCGGAACACTTTTTCTTGAGTTAATTTGCGGTTCAAAGTTGCAGTAAAAGTGGTATTCAGGTATTAACTTAAAATTAATAAGAAAGGGTCATAAAGGAAGGAAGTTTGTTACTGCAGACTTTGAAAATAAGGTCAATATGCAGCAGTGCTTTCTTTTAATACTAGCCCAACAATCCTGTAGGAGGGCAAGATATTGTTGCTGGCCTTTTACATAATGTAAAAGTAAAGGTTTTGATTTTAGTGAAAATTTGATGTTAACGTTAGGGGTCAACTTACACTTATCCAAAAATTTATGTTCACTTGGATTACCACTTAAAATTTGCATGAACTACCGTTTCACTTCAGTATCATTTAGGTAAAAATTAAATGATGTAAACAAAGTGCCCTATGCTAATTTGAGCACTAACATTGAGTGCATTTGCTTGGGATATCACTGAGTGCAAGCACTGACATCAAGACAAGACTGCAACTGCAATCCAGTAAGCTGCATGAGTGGCATTTTTTCGCTGGCCATTTGGCTCTCTCTTTATTAGGGCTGTTACTGGAAGATATTAGGCCACAAGTTGCAAAGTCTAAGGTAGTGGTTCTCAAGGTGGGTGGTAGCGCCCCCAGGGGATGCTAGTGCTTTCCAAGGAGGCGTTAGCAAGCAAGGGCTGGTAGGGAGCATTAGTGATTAAAAGGGGCAGAGAGAGCGACTAAAGGGGGCACTGGCATGATGAACGTGCATCATACATGTTTTGTGTTCTCTTGAAAGTATTTATCTTTAGAATAAACTGGTTTTGTTTTGCCAAATGTTCTTTGAGTGGCAAATATACATCCTCCCCTCTCTTGTTCTTTTTCCAATTTTTGACGTACACAATATTTATTGATTTCAATGCAGAAGTTACTCCGATGATTTTGAGAGTGCTAGTTAATTTCCAAACTAGATTTATCCTTGTTTACAGTAGAAAAATTAATGACAGAATATTGTGATGTTTTTATATGTACATCTGTTGATTTATTCATAATTGGTGAGATTTTGTTGAAAAAACTTCACACTAAGAAGTTACATATGTTGTCTTTATTTTGAAGAAATGCAGAAAGTTAATTAAGTTTGATTTGATTTTAATGACTCTGATCCAATGACTTTTTAAGCTAAACTTTGTTCTATTTAAAATTTTACGGTGCTAATTTTACAAATTCTCTATTGACTTCTTGGCACTTTATTTTCATTTGCAGTTGACCTTGACAGCTTTGATATTTTGAGGGCAATTGGAAGGGGTGCATTTGGCAAGGTAAGTGGATCACAATTACATGTCATTATTTATTCAAATCAAATCCCCTTAGTTCTTCGACAAAAGCAAGCTATTATTGTAATGTTCCACATGAGAAATATGTAAAGATTGCCATTGTTCTGCCAGAAATTACCAAGTCCCTTAACTTAGGTCAGGGGCTCTCAAACTTTTTGGCTCGTCGACCCCCTTATGAGATTTTAAGATTTCCATCGACCCCCTAGATTTTTATTGAAGGAAAATTATTGCAATAGTACATAGCAAGTGTAAGATAGTGGTGGTGGTAACTAGTAGTAGTAGTAGTAGTAGTAGTACTTAGTGGTAATAATAGTAGTGGTGGTAGTAGTAGTAATAGTAGTAGTAGTAGTAGTAGTAGTAGTAGTAGTAGTAGTAGTAGTAGTAGTTTAAATCAATGATCCAACCACGTGGAAAAACGTCACTACTCCAGTACGAAACTAAAACACGAATGATTCCTGTATCAGCCCTGTCTGGAGCGGGGAGAGGTGTGGGAAGGGATGGGTAGGGCTGGTAGGGGTACATTATGTAATTTTCTTACTACAGGACGGGAACATGGTTATTCATTGACCCCCTTTTCAACTCCCTGGATATTCATCAACCCCCATTTGACCCCTTGGGTATTCATTGACCCCCTGGATTGTCCCATCGACCCCTGGGGGTTGATATCAACTACTTTGAGAACCCCTGATTTAGGTGCTTGCTTGACTTCTCTTAGTGAGCTGTGGATAAGTCAAAGACTTATAGTACTAAACATTCATAGTATTCTTCTTGATTCTTGTGTGATTCTTGAATTATTTATTATGGAGGCTTCCTTTTCTTGATGATATAATATGATTACGTCGAGGCTACTATTCACTATTTTATGTTGAAACTACAATTGTTTCGAACGTCTCTCCACAACTAATTTTCCAAAGTAATTGCATGTACATTTATTACTGCAAGTCTTGCATAATCAGTGTCCAATAATATTATGTTTACATGGTGTGTAATTACTATGTCTTTGTAATGTTTTGTAAGGTTGACCTGAGGTCAGTATTACCTAATTACATGATAGTTTTCCCAGTCCAGAATGATGGGCCTAAATAAATATTAATCAAAACAGCCATGTGTCTGCTGAGATTATAAAATACACAATTTCATTGATGTTTTGATATTATCTTTTTCAAAAATTACTTTACATAGGTCATGGTCCTGTTTAATAAGAAATACAAATTTTAATGATAATACACTATAGAATAATTAGAAATGCATATTTACATGTACACTTATGTCAGTTAACAAAAACAGAAGCAAACATGCGGCATAGAAAGAATCAAAATACATTAACTCCTAATGACAAAGAAGAAAAAAACAGAGAAAAGACAAATATATATATACACTGATTGTCAATACACATTAGATTTTCTAGAATACATGTCATGAATTTCTTAACATGACTTGTCAACATGTCAACAATTCAATTCAATTCTAACATGTCAACAATTACCAAGGGAATTTGTTTTGGGTATTAACAGAGCGACATTCTCCTTTCTCACTGTGATTCTCAGAGAGCTGCACACATTAAAGAAGAAGCAAATGCTCTATTGAAAATTATTTGTTAACGACTTACTCATTTGCCAATAATTCAAGTTTTAGGAAGGAGGTCAGTCAAGCGTGTATTACTTTTGACAATGTGTTTCAATCCTCTCTTTAGAAAACAATCCATCGCTTATCCTCCTTTATATTGATAAAAGGGCTCGGTCTAAGTTTTCCTTAAGTCATATAGAATTAATCTTATTGCAACTCTAGTTTTCCATGCTCTTCTAATTTGCTTAAAAAGTAACTTAAAAGTTAAGAATTAGAAGCCATCGCAACTATTTCTCTTAAAAATTGGTCCCTAAAAAAGACATTATTGTACTAAAAGTTGTTTCCTGTATCCCAGACGATCTGTCACACATAAAAGTGTATTTGTTTACGGCAGTTGGTTCTATGTTTATGATTGCTAGCATATTAGTTTTATGAATACTGTATCAAACAGTAGAGCAGTATACAACAAATCGTTCACCCGTATTTTACTAGACGCATAAATTTGCGACCGTCTACTTTCTTTGGATGTAGTCTGAACTGTAGTCTGGCTGTAGTGAGGATGACATCCATGCCTGGACTTGCATGAAGGTTGCTGAAGTCCATCTCTTTGATCATCGATTATTTGATTGCACGTTGCCTTCAGCATCAATTGCCTGCAACATTTCTCATATACTTTGTGCAATTCTCTTTGACAAAATTTCATAGTTACTTGGTTCTGCTGCAATGGCTTCATCA
>JAAAKM020006810.1:0-10322 GCA_010016025.2 Alatinidae sp. Z8VKAUB7J3 | reverse complement strand
TAACAATCTTTCCCTGTTTGCCGATAATCCAGGATACAAAAACCCCTGCGGTTTGTTCAAGTCGCTACGACCGGATATAGCCGTAACTTCCGTCGAAGACAACCAGATCACCAATAAAGGCATTGAGTTTAAAAAAAATTATTATTATCATTCTGCGACATATTAGAAGTATCGTGAAAAGTCTTTAGCAACTAAACCTCCCAGTGTCCACTCTCAGCAAGAAACGTCCAGGACCATTTCCCTTAGACTCGTGTTTAATCAAATGCAAATTTAATCGGCACCGAATCAAACACTACTATTTAGACTTCTTCAGCTTTCGCTTTTCAAAGCTTCAAACTGTATGGTTCTTAGACGCGAAGAGCACAACTACAAAAAAACATGGATGCAGGGCTGCACTTGGGTTAGAGGTGACAGTTAAGTTGAATGCTTGACATTTTAAAAGGATTTACTACTACAACCTCCTTTACCATCTCTTTTCGCAAAGTGAGGTCTCGCATAAAATAACTAAAAAATAGCAATTTTACCTCCTCTATTTTCTCACCTCTAAATATAAACTCGGCGGATATTTCTTCACTACGGGTTGTGGTCTACTTGATAACTAGAAAATGCTAGGCTTTTCACTGACTGAGCGTCCAAAGTTTGAATCAGCTTTTATTAACAGTTGACCATGGGAATTTAGTTGCTGAGTAGATAAAGGTAAAATAGATGTTGTCCTTTGATCCTGATGGCTTCTTCCTTATATTCTTGGTTGCCCCATGTACCTGTATTTGTAAGATGGGCATCATAAAAGAAATTTCCAAGATTAGCCTTAGGCTATGCTTCACGCCCAGAACTGTCACAGACTTGCAATGTCTGCTAAACCTTCTCTCCAAATTAAAATTTCATAAGTGCCCGAACACTCTAAAACCGCTCCTTCTTAAATATTTCCAATTGACAGAAAGTATTAAGTAAAGAACTCACTACTCGTTCGCGCGTTAACCTTAAGTTGTTTATTTACCTTTCCAGTCGATTTGACTCCCTTAATCAAACAGAGGGCAGCAATGATTCCCGTAGTGACGTAGCACAACGTCATCTTCCAATTCAAAACGAGGCCAGAGACATCTCCGATGCTATCAGATATCTCCAATGCGTCGTGATACCAGTAATACACTGTTGGACCAACTTTAGAACATACGGATGGACTCGTGGTATTTAATAAAGAAGATGGAGTCCTGGTAATAATGAGAAATGAAAGTTATTATTCATTTAGTAATAGTGCAGGATAGTAACCAATATGAGAAAGATAACAATAAACACAAAGTTGCTAGACAGAAGTTAATATTAGTTTGTTCTTAATTATTGTAATAATATTGTTTAGATTAGTTACATGTCAGTAAACATTGGCTGTTTGATATATTTATCCACTCCTTGCTACCAGCCTTCCTTTTACTTGAAAATTGCAAAACAAGGTCATTTTTGAAGTAGAATGAATTAAAAGAAAAAGAAAAACGCAAATTACATCGGATATAAACGTGCAATGTGGTACGTTATTGAAACACAACAAAGAAAGGAACAATGGTGTAGCTTCCCTGTTTCACTGGATTTCCACGACCCTCCCTGTTCCTCTCACTTTCACGACCTAACTCTATTCCACAGCATTTCCACGACCTTCCCTGTTCCCCTTTATTTCCATGACCTTCCCTGTTCCCCAGCATTTTCACGACCTTCCCTATTCCACTGCATTTCCACGACCTAACCATATTCCACTGCATTTCCACGACCTCCCTGTTCCTCTCACTTTCACGACCTAACCCCATTCCACTGCATTTCCACGACCTTCCCTGTTCCATTCCATTATCACGACCTAACCCTATTCCACTGCATTTCTACGACCTTCCCTGTTCCCCTTCATTTCCATGACCTTCCCTGTTCCCCAGCATTTTCACAACCTTCCCTGTTCCACTGCATTTCCACGATCTTCTCTGTTCCCCTTCATTTCGACGATCTTTCCTGTTCCCCTGCATTTTCACAACCTTACCTGTTCCCCTGCATTTCCACGGCTTTTCCTGTTCTGCTGCATTTACTTATAAAGTACGCTGACCACTTACTCAATGTACTTCGTTCTAACATACGTTTACAGAACAATATGAGCAATAAAATTGTGTATTGCTAATGCTAATGCTAACTGTAACTTACGAAGGACAAGTTGACCATGGTAATGGGCTCCGAAAGGATGCAATTAAGTAGTATAAACTCCACGCCAGAACGATCATGTATGACCCTTCCGTGAATAATATCAGCATGTACTGTGTTATGCCAATTCCACTTGAATATTTAGAAACCTTTCTCCACAAAGGCACGGGAGCCAGATGATGCTTTTGTCCTATGGCCATTTCCAGATAAAAAAGTGGTATGCCCTCTACTAGCAACATAATTGCATATGGTAGAAGAAAAGCCCCTAGAAGAAAGAACGAAGGCGAAAGAACAAATATAAATCGTAGTATTCATATCATGGTGAGGGGTAAGTAAATTGCGTCAACTTCGTATGGTATCCAGACTCTAGGTTCCCTAGATTTTCACTAAGAGGTTATCACCGAAATTTGTCAAGACTGCACAAAAGACAATGAATATGGCCCGATAATTCAAAGGCTTCTCCCTGATGCTATCCTTAAGGCTATCACTGAACGGTCACGAAGCTGGCCCTCTAAGAGCGGGGGCTGGTTCGGATTTCCGAAATATGAAAGGGGGGCGGTCATAAGTTTCATCATTCTCCGGAAATAATCCTAACAATAGAATCCATTCAATTATATATCACATTTAGTTACATCAACACAAAAATGTCAGGGGTGGGTAAATTCAACTGAAAGTGGCATTGTATAATCTAAATTCTAGCTGGGGCAAGCTAAACCATTGGTTGAAAGTCATGAAAAAAGTTTGTTTTAATAAAGGCCAAAAGAAACAATATTTTTGTAGTTCTGAAGTTATATCTCACGGAAGGCATTTTCAAGGAACTTTCAACGCACTTACCCATGGACATACGGGCAAGAGTCACCCTCACTTATCCCATAGGTCTGACATTTGATACACTACAGTGAAGTATATATATATATGCCGATCAGAATGTTGGGGGGGGGGCGGAATACGCTAGTGAATTCTATCCGGGGGGCAGCGCCCGCCTATGCCCCCTTCACCTTCGTGCCTGTCACTGAAGTTTGTCAAGACTACACAAAAAAACAAGGAATACAGGCCAATATATCAAAGGCTTCTACTTGATCTCGATGCCTCTTCCAACAAGCCCTAGTCCTTAGTCTCTTAGTAGTAATCATTCTTCAAAGTCTGAAAGCATCTGAATTTGTTTCCTATCAGTGTATAACTGTACAGACTAAGCACAAAGCCAAGGGTGCACGGGCGAGATGAATTAATTTTCCTTCTTTTCTGTATCCTCTCGAAAAATGTCTTAAAGTACGCTTTTGGACATATTTGTCATTATCGATTTTTTGAAAACCTTTTTTTATAAGTAGCCTTATTTTAAACATGAACAGACCAAATTTTTATTTTATAGGTATACAATAATAAAAACGTACATAGACGGCACCCAACTCTCAAGACACAACAAAATCTTCCCATCCTAAACTCATGCCCCTTAAGAAGTAGTTGATTGCCCCGTGCATAGCACACACCCCACGCAGCGCTACTATAAAACATTTCAGTGGTCAAGGCCTTTGGCAATCTCACACAGCATAGCCCAAAATCCCCTCCCAATCCCTTGCACAACAGCCAACAAGACCCCTACCCCCTCCTATCCGTACGTTTAACCCTACCCCACATTGGAGGAGGGGGGGCTAGTAGGCTCGCTGCTACACATTTCAGCTCACAACTTGCTAAAGCCTTGCCGGAATTTTGTGACTTTTCCTACATTTTAATGAGATTTCTTACGATGAAATTTTTTTTCAAATTTTTTTCAAATTTTGCGATATTGGCGTTTTGTTGACCTATAGTGGAGTTTTGAAAAACATGATTATTATAACTTCAAGCTTAGATTTTCTTTCCTGAATTTGTACCGACGAGTTCGTATTCTCAAATTGACTTTGCAAAAAATGAAAAAATATGTTGTGCAATAAGGTGAAGTTCGCTAGAGAACCTTATATAACAATTTATGCAAAAGAATTATAAGAAAATTACATTTTGTGATGAATTTTGTACCAACAGTGAATTAAGAGTTATATATTTGATGTTTGGAGGCTATTTTTTAGTCATAATGCTAAAAACAACGGTGAATTATAAGTAAGAAACCATACATTTTGGAAAACAATTTTCTCAAAATCTAAAATATCTTGCCTAAATACAACGTTTACATACAGAAATACCCTATAGATACTAAAAGCCCTTAAAAAATCAAAATATAATTCAAAAAGTATGTTTTGAGGCTATTTTACAAAATTTTTGAAATTTTTGAATATTGCGCAACATTTCATAGCCATGATGACGTCACTCACACCAAATGAATGAATTTGTTCTGCAATTTGTTGGAAAAGATTTAAACTATAAACGTGCCAAACATCTTTGTAATAGCATTAGCCGATATAAAGTTATAGAGTGTCAAAGTGCCGCGGGCCTACTAGGACCAAGAGGTTACGGTCACCCCGTAAGTAAGACTTGATGATCTTTGAGAACAGCACACAAATTCGGATACACTTAAAGGAATCAGGAACCATGTAAAGAAAGAAAACCAGAGCACCTTTTAATTTCCTGGCAAAGCTTCCATGTCATTTGTCCGAAGTCATTGTAGTCAGTTCCACACTATGTATCTATTCTCGCGTGATTTTCTGAATAGTCAGGCTTAGGGCCGGTAGAAATACTTCCTTTGAAAATCGTGGTATCAGAAATCGAGTATAAGTGGTATTGCTTACCTCCTCCATTTTTAATACAAGCCAAGGAAACCTCCAGATATTTCCATACCCAACTGCATATCCAATGGCAGCTAGTAAAAATTCTATCCTTTTATCCCAAGATGGTCTCCCATTTTGTTCGTTATCACTATTCACATCTTCTCTTCTCGGCGAATCCTTAAACTCCAACCTCTCCATTTCCTCGACGTTTAGTTGTCCATGTGTTTTGCGAATGGCTTTGAACAACTTCATTGCTGCCGATAACCGCAACGTTGTTTAGTTTATCAAATTACAAGTTCGTTATCCCAACCACAGTACCTTCCAAATATACATAGCGTACTAACTCGGCATCCATAATATCAGCTTACAAAATTCAGATTGGTCATGCATGGGATAATACCAAGCCATGACAGCATCTATCTTTGAAAGACCAGAGGCAACAAGACGTGACCACCGCTAAAGGAACAGCTATTAACGGCATTAACCATCATCATGTTGTGATTATGGGGTGTATTTCTGTTGCTGAGGCGTTTTGTTCTTTAGAGTACCTTTCTTCTCCTGTTAACTGTGCATTAAAGACAAAAGTTTATACATAATTACTTCTTGCAGTAGTGTGTTTTGTGCTTTTCTAGAACAAAAGTAAGTTAGTGCCGCCATTATTGGCATAAACAGGGTTAAAACAGCTATAAAAGCAGACAATACCAAACAACAATGTACTGTGAAAATATTGACAGAGCATCCTTGATGTTGAGCACGGCACAGCAGATAAAAACAAACAATTTATAAGCGCTTGAAAAGAATTAAAGAAAAGCTAACGAGTTGCAAGTTAAACATGCACAGACCTGGTAATGACTAGCGCGTTGAGAGGAGAGTAGGGTATAGTACGGAACTGGGTTTGGAATTTTCATCGATAACAATGGACTTAGGGAACAGGGAAATGTTACTATGACCCAGAGTTTCTCAACCTCTGGTTTACCAGGTGTAAAACAAAAATATGTACAACGTTGGAGTCAACGTAGACAATATTTACATGAGCCTTAGTTTGGTTTTATCATTTTTACTTAAGAAAAACAATGAAACATACTAGTAGCTGTTGGACCTTCCTAGTACGCCTTGACTTAATTTTACCCTTTTTCAAATCTCAAATACCCCTAAGCAGAGACGGGGGAAGAGGGGGGCAGATGGGGCTTTATTTTTACATATTCCACGAAGATGCCTGTGGTCATTGTGTGGAAAGGGGTGTTTCGTGTCGATATGCATATCCTGCAAAGAATGTGACACAATGTTTGTCGCAATCAAGTTCAATTTTGATAAAGATGAAAAGTGGGCACGGAAAAAAATGAGATTTTGAAAATCTTTCGAGGCCATGGCCCCCTCTGCCCCCCCTGTTCCTCCGTCCCCCCATCAGGATTATTTCGCAGGTGCAGACCCATACGAATTGGGAAACGAAAATAATGGAAGCAAAGCGAAGTTGCTGTAGGTGCCTGAAAGCAAGCTGTGCGTACTGCAAATTGCTTGAAGAGGGCAAAAGTCAAGGACCGTGGAAAGGGGTTGTTCATTAATCATGTATTAGATTGCAATTCGTAAATTTTGTTTTGAAACTACAATATTTGTTGAACATTTTGTAAGTTATGGCAAGATGACGCTACGTTAGTGATGGTTCGATTTCATATTATTGGTTGGTCCCCTAGGAATGGGTTTACTAAACTCCTTGGCAAAATTAAAGAGAGATATGTAAAATATTGTTATGCAGATATGCGCTATGATGACCCCAAAAAGTCATTTGGAATTTATAGACTAAAATACTGATTCTTAATGTAGGTCGCAACAGCCTATTGGAGGTGTTAGAAAGACACAAGGGCGCGGTGCGACAAGTAGGAGTGATAGAGCTTGGATTACAGACGAGGAGTAAAGTTCTGAGTTCTAACTCAAGGGCGCGGTGCGACGAATAGGAGTGGCAGGGGTTAGATTGCAAGTGAGGAGTAAAGGTCTGAGTTTATGTACCGAATTTTTTGTGAGCTACATACTCTTACTTGTGGTGTTATATTCTGTAATGTATTTCATTTGCACGTCACACATACCATGCTAAGGCTGTTTGACTGTTTTACCACAGTATGTAGGGTGGGGGAGGGGCGTTACGGGCGTGTGGCGGAGTCAAAAGGGCGCTAGCATTAAAAGCTTTAAAAACTACTAGTCTAAAACAGCAGTAAACCTCTTTATAGGCTACGTAAGTGTCATCGCACACGAACAGTGGAGAGCTAAAATGATTAAGACAATAACGTCTTATGACATCGTTTCCCAACATTGGAGATATTGCTCCTCTGGAGGTGGAAACGCCTTTCAAGGTAGTGGCATTCTGGTAAGAGGAAACAGAATTGTATTCTTTATTTCTTTTAACCTAAAAGTGTGGGGCGGAAATGAGGTCATGTGACCACTTAGAGGGTGGCAAGCTAAAATGGTTGGTAAACGATGTTCTAAGTTATCCTGAAAATAAAGTTGTCTATTCAAGTCTAACTATGAAAATTGTGTTGCGTTTCATTTCATTAGCGAATACTCCTAAATGCACGCAATCTATAATAGAGTTTGATATCTGCATTTAGTGAAGGTGGTATTTTTGAGGTTGCAAAGATTGATTTCAATTGATTTGGGAACAACAGCCATTTTAGTTGTAAATGAATATGTTTTAAACGAAGGTAAAACATAGTAGGAAGTGCGATCTGCAAAGATATCTGTTGTAGTAGCCACTGTAGGCTCACAAAGCATGTTGGGACACTCTCTTTCTTCGGACTCATTCATTCTGGTTATTAGAATTTGTTAGTTGTCACTAACGTCAGAAGCATAATTTATCCGTTCATTTATATACGAGCACGAGGTTTTGGCATTAGTTGAAAGTGGCGATTTCCAAGGCGTTGGTATCAGCCCCATGACCTCAGATTAGCAAAAACTGTCAACATAATGTCAAGTAACCGTGGTTTAACGTGAAGTTAAAGAGAAAGCCAATTGTTGGCAATTTAACTGTATGCCAATGTTAACCAGTGTATTTGTCAGCATCAAACATATTTCAGTTATCTTCAAACGGAAGATAAATCTAGTTTATGGTGTTAAACTTGAGTTAGTTGACGCGTGTGCGCAACTGAGGCAATTCTTGTGGGAAGCTCGTTTAGGTGTTACTATGTCTTGGAATGCTTTTGTGACGAGTTCCAACAGCCACAGGTACATGCGGAGGTAGAAAAATTCAACCTAATCAATGGTTTCTGTTGCAGACTACGGCCCCTACACACTGTTCTCACATCATCACATATTTTTTTTCTTTCCTACTGTATCCAGCTGTAATATTAACGGTAGTATAAGAGTGTCTTTTGTTTTTAACCTATTACCGAAACTGATATTATTCCCTGAATTCTCATCATAGTTCCATTTCAGATTAGTTTTAAAGGCTCCTGTGAGTTACAGAAGATTATAGCTGCTTCTTGTCACGTTCAATATTGTTAGATTGTAATTATTCTAAGGCCATAATAGTGGGGGAAGGATAATCTTTGATGTCAGAATAAAGCTTTGAGTCGTGGTAACAAGAAAGGAGAATATCAGCAATAGTGTTAACATCACTTGGAATTATAGCAAATGCTGTCCTATTGCCCAGTCTGTTTTGGGATCTGTTGATCTGGCTTTGTTTACGCGATTTGGTAAAATTTTGAAAATTTTATTTTGTCTTCTAATCAAAGTCGTCACATGTTACGCGATTCTGTTATGTTACCTCTGCGACCCACGACCTATACATTCGCTTGCACAGCGACCGACGGTTAGATATTAAAAAGTATCCATCTATCTCGGATTATTAACAACAAAAAGTCATTTGGCAATGTGAGATAAAGTGCGGCACATGGGGAAATTTTTTTTTGAGGGGGACAAGTTTCTAAGTTTAACATTTTAATACTAACTATTTTCAACAAAGGACAATGAATTATCTTGTTGAGAACGAAAGAAATTTCACGAAGTATGTTGTTGGAGTTGAGCAACTTGGTAAGGCCCTGAAAAGGGCAAAAATTGCCTCACTATCGTATTATGATAAAATTTTTGGGAATATTTGCTTTTGTATCATAAACAGGACTCATTTAGCTTCTTGGAATCAACATATATGAAAGACAGAATGTCGCTGCTCTTCCTCCACTTTGAAGTTTGACTCTCTCTTATAGCCACTTGGTTACTTCGCTAGTCCATTTCATACTACATGATTATGACTAGTATGATCTTACCGACGGGTTCTTCTTGCTTTCTCGTTCCGGTGATGGATGCCGTGAAGTTACAAGAATATCCTGTTTGAGAAAAGGGGCAAGTACCTTGACATTAAATTTATTTTCAAGCCACTCTGTTGGTTTTCATTTTATAAGATTTAAAATATACTCTGTGTAAGAAGAGATTGCTTTACCTTGCAATTCGTAACCAGATGGTATCCTCATTCTGATCAAGAAGAAAATTCTAAGATATATATATCTCAGATACACATAAAAGCAATACAGGGCATCAGTCGGTCTTTGAAAAGTGAAGAGGTGGAAGGAGGGGGACGTCCGTCAAAAACAGCTTACTTCATCACTTCGAGGGACTCTAGCTAAGGTGAAGATACTTCGCAAGGTCCTAAACACCACCTTAATGTTTGCAAGTCCTCACAGTGAAAAACTGCGAGGGGCAAGACCCCCGTGCCCCAAGCTACTAAAGTCTTGTATTTGATCAATATAAATCAACAATTAAAGAAAATCTACTATATTTTTGTCAGATAGACCGAAGAGTAGGACGTGCGGGGGGGGGGAGGGGGGGCGAATTCAGGAGCACTGGTGTATCCGGCTTCTCAAATCATCAAACAGCAGTTCATTACTTTTATAAACAACTCATGTACAAAACTTATAGGAGAAGGAAAAATTTGGGTGGGTACAAAGAACGAATGTGGCTCGTGTGAATTTTCATTTGTTGTTAACATAGTTGATTAACCAAAATGATTCAGAATATATTGAAAGTAAAACTCTACTAAACAAAGCGAATTCTTGAAAATGTGCATTTTGGACATTTATCTAGTTGCTGCAGATTCATTTGTCGGGGGATAGTACCCGTCTGTGCCCCTGCCCCCTCTGCTTGGTACTTCAAACAGGTGCATAACTTTACCTCTACGTTTCACTAGTATTGCACCACATAGTTATTGAAAATATTCTTTACCGTATAAACTTTACAAAAGGGTCGAAATACAAGACTTCAAAAAAGCTCATATAAAATTTTACTCAAGAACCGCAGCGTAAAAAGAAAAACTGCTTTAATTCAAAAAGTTGCATTGTAAAGATACGATGAAGAAATTTCAAAACATATTATGCTCATGTTCATATTCTTCTCTTCCTGTATACATACAATACACTTCTCGGGCATCTGACGCTCTGCTTTGGCTACATTCTTCAATTTACAGTTAAACGC
>JAAAKM020006809.1:0-10323 GCA_010016025.2 Alatinidae sp. Z8VKAUB7J3 | reverse complement strand
CATCCAACCTGGTCTTGTTCTTAAATTGTTCCTAATGTTTTGACAATCTTAGCCTCAATGTTCTTACTAAATTTGTTCTTACTAAGAAAAGTGTATTATGATTATATCGTTACCAATATGGCTAACGCATGCCCATGGAGACACAGTAGCACGTTGGCGTAGACGTACTAACAGATCCAGAGTGCGTATTTCAGACTACTTTGCACACTTGGAGAAGCATCCTTGATGCAAATGACCAATTATCCTATGATACGTGTTCACATAGTAGGTCTCACCGTTAGTGATACAATGATCCCATGCTTGTTGTTAGTACTCAAAATCACCCGGTGTTCATCGTCCACTTGTGCAACGAAAAAGCGAATAGGTAGAACGGGTCGTACATTGAAAGTTTTGCGGATAAACTTGGCAATTGACAAATTTTATCTCCTCCCTCAATGATAACATGAATTAAATTAAAGATTCCTGTAGTGAGTGGTTTGTATTCCTGGTTCTGAATAGCCTATAACTTTTTGATTAAAGTTGATGCTATGTGGAAGAGCACATACCCCTGAGGCTGATCCCTAGTCAATTTGTAAGAAATTAAACAGATTTCTCCTATACATTAGCTATCGCTTACAGTATCTCTCATCAGCTTGGTTGTATCGCCACTACTTTGCCTGATTTCCTGTCTTCAATTTCGGTTTACCGTCATAACGATATATTTATTTTACAGTAACATAGTTTATTCCAAAGTTCCCACCATAATGCAAGAATATTACTACTCATTGCACTTAGCCAATTTCTAAGGAATAAACAGATTTCTAATAGACGTTGACTATCGCTTAAAATATCTCTTATCTCCACTACTAATCCTGATTTCTTGTGTGTTGTATTTCGTTTTACCGTTATAACAATATAGTTATTTTACAGTAACACAGTTTCTTCCAAAGTTTCCTTCATAATGTAAGAATACTACTACCCGTTTGCAGTTAAGAAGCAAAGTTGGCCGTTTTAAATAGCCCTATTTAATATGCGCTATTATCACTCTAGAAGCAGAGGTATAGTTCATGCTAAATACAGAGCTTCCAAACAAGGGCAAAGTGTTTCTGATCCGTAATTATCTGCATCGATTGTAGTCTCTCAATCAAAGACCTCTGATGAAAAGTGAACCCCGACATTGAAACTACCCTAAAAGACCCCCAGAAAAAACACCAAACAGGCTAATTTACAAATAAAAGGCAACTGGGGCGTCCAAGGGCGCCCCTTGATTTTGGCTACCGGGCAGAGATGCAAGCCATGGGGCAGACTCAACCGCCAAGTAGGACCACCTCTCGGGGATCATGGAAGAATTTGTCATCAACGAGAGCAGGTACTACATCCATTCCTTGCCAAAAGTCCCATAAGCGATCAGTCGCCCCCCCCCTATTCTTGTGACGTCTCCCCTTCGATTCAGCGTCAACAGCCCTCTAAGTTAAGTCAAGATTAAAACAGTTCAGCCTGGAAAGAAGCTCATGTATGCATCATATGATAGGCCTGAGATACATATTTGATTTACCAGTTCCTAACAACGCAGTAATGTGCACTGCTGCTATGTTAAGGTCTTATGAGCCTGAGGTATAACCTCTTCTATTCCCCCTAACAGCAGGGACGGGGGAACGTGGGGCAGAGCCTATGCCCCCCAAGATATGCCAAATCTCAATTTTTTTCCGTGACCACTTTCCAGCTCTATCAAAATTGAAATGGACTTCGACAGACATTCACATTCACAACAAGATACGCATACCGACACGAAACAAACCTTACTACACAATGACCAAAGGCACCTTAGTGAAATGTGAAAATATAAATTTTAACGCAGCCTACTTGGTCCCCCAATCCGCTTTACCTTCCCCGGTCGCTGAACAGGAATGACATCCCCCTCTAGGTGGAATCCCCCCTGTTTGGAAGCCACTGCTCTAAAACCCTTGAACTAAAACTGCTTTTTCAAGAGACTGCATTCAACACCGGACCCATTACTTCTCCTTAATTGCCATAAAACTGAACCATCGTCTGCACAGACAATAGTAACGAGCATAATTAGACTGAATTTTTATATTCCTCAGACAGCTCCTAACATAAATACGTCTCTGCTTTACACTGCTTGTATTATCTAGAATTCTCTCATTCAAAACTAACCTTAATATCCGTTGTCAGGGACGGGGGAACAGGAGCCATAGGGGGCCATGACCCCCAAAGATTTGCCAAATCTCAAATTTTCCATGACCACTTTTTAGCTTTATCAAAAATTAAATTGACTATGACTGACATTGTGTTACACTCAAAGCAAGACATGCGTATCGACATGAAACACCCCTTTCCACAGAATGACCAAAGGCAGCTTAGTAGAATGCAAAAAATAAGATTGAACTCAGCCTACTTGGCCCCCCAATCCTCCTTACCTTCCCCCGTCGCTGGTTCTCTACGATTCTCTCCATGTTTCAATCAAACAAGGCATCATTTTTCTGCCTGATTTTAATACCTCCATTAATAGCTGAAAAACAACAAGTAATTCATTCAGAACATGGTCATTATACTTTTATTAAGGAAAACATTTCCCGTTTCTGTCGTTCCACTGAATTAACTTTATATAAATAGATGATAAGCAGAAAGCACTAACGTTTCTTTACTGAAGTTGTAAACGTGACAACGATTTCCTAAATGCCCCCAAATTAGTCGCTAATCTTCCCCATTAGGGTACCAATCAAGAACCGCGTGTAAGACGTTTTTAAATCCCGCCGATTGAATACCCACAATGACCACCATAGACGATCTGTTAACTTACTAGCGGAAGGTTACAAGCAGATGGGGAGGGGTAGCTAGCCATTTCAAACGGAGGGTGGGGTGGGAATAATTAGTCACGTTATTGAATTTTTCAATTTCTTAGGAATTACTACTACTATTATTGCTTTTTCTTTGAACGGATTAATACTGCCTTATGTTTATTGGAAGGATTAAAGTAAAAAGAAATAACTTCCTATGTAAGACCAAGAGCTTATAAGCGTAAAACCACTTTAAGAGAATGAGCTAGTTTAAGAATTTGACACGTTCATCGACCTCGATCGCATCACTCATGTGTTATTCACTATTAATGGACCAGACCTACAAGCTAGAACTAGTTTCTTGTGTCCTTATTTTTTCCAATAGTTGTTTATAAAAATACTGATTTCAGCATGGATTTTCCCAAGAAGTTAGTGTACATGCTCGTCCAAGTCTCCCCGTAAGCACACCATATGCTGCAAACCCACTGTTGCTATTTTAATCTACATGAAATAGAGGCCAATGAGTTCATCGTCAACTGGAACGTGAGGAAAAAGATCCTTGCCACAAACCATACACCTCTAGAATTTGACAATTTTAGAGGTCTGTGCGCAAACGTACCAGATGATTCACGCCCATGGGAAACAATTTAAACAGGCGTTGAGGCCAAACCAAGTAGTGCTCTGTTCCTACTCGAGAGTGAGCCCTCGTTAAAAGGTGTGTTTTGTTAAGGCATCTTCGTAATTTATAAAGGGGACCTTGCTGTTACGTAACAAGGGCGTAGATCTAGGGGGGGGGGCAACTTTTTCGTTGAACCCGATATGTTGGACAAATGGAGTTTGTGAATATTACAAGCGGCTAGGAGGGACCAAAATAGGGCAGACGGCAAGTGAGTTGATGCAATCTGCAGCTTGAAAAAAAAAGTGCCGCACAAGCCTTAAACTGCAGGGTCATTTCGGTGTGCGAAGAAAACTAGCGGCCCAAGGCCCGTGGGAGGCGGTCCTACTTGGCGGTTGAGCCTGCTTCACGGCTTGCCTCTCTTCCCGGTAGCCTAAATTGAGGGGCGTCACCCTTGGACGCTCCAGCTGCCCTTTATTCATTAGTTAGCCTGTTTGGTGGTTTTTCTGTTTATTTGGGAAAGTTTCAATGTCAGGCCCACTGCTCATCAATGGGCCTTTGATTGAGAGACGGCAAAGAAGACTAGCAGCAGCAGTCCCGAAAAAACCACATGTGTTGTGCGGTTGTGCTACCAGTCACGATTCAGACATGGCGACTACGTTCGCCATTCTTTGCATCAAACTGAATTAAATCGCCCCCATTTTAAAGCCCGTTACTTTAGAAATGTAATCTTGCTGCCGTCAATTTGTTAGTGGGAACTCCAGTGTTTACGTCCAGTTTCTTATCAACATCACTAATCTTATCAACGTGAAAACAAAGACGTGGAGATCTGAGCACTCGTTCAGTAGTGACGTCACTATCGTCACAGGGTTCTTGTTGCAGAGACAAAGCGTCTGAAGAATACGCGTGCCTGCCATTGACGTCAATATTCGTGCAGACATTGGAACATTGTCCATTTTCAACATGCTTCTCCATCTTAATTTGAGCAACCTTTCAAATAGCAAATCATCTCCGTCCAAGCCCTGCAATCATGAGACTTGCATAATTCACGTGTAGCTCACTGGCCTAAAAATGCACGCAGTAGGTACCACAATCTGCTCCTTTCTCAGAGTGTAGGCTAATGTAGATCAACTGTCATGGATTGAAACTCCAGCCAGCCCACTCCCCATTTCAATACCAACTTGTTGGGGAGACCCAAGTGAAATGTAATAAAAATTGTAGATTAGCAACAGTTTATAATATAGTAAAACTCAAAAACGATCCCAATGATTATACCCACGTGCTTGTTTCCCCCATTTTGGCTTCTTTTATTTTGGACACCTTAGTGATGGCCATATTGGTTGTCAGAGGGCTTTATTTAGAAATTGCAAAAGAAATACATATGCGAGCTTAATATCAAGTAGATTCCCAAACAAGAGACAATCTGACCAACTCTTCTTCAAGGTGAAATTTTCGACAGCTGGCGCCAAGTAAGAAATATTCAAGAACGAGGCAGGGATCTGGTGACGTCATGTTGCTTACACTGTTCTAAGAAACTACCTCCGTTTAGCAGCAAAGATCAATTTTGTAATATCTCCGGCTGCAACTTTCTTCATGAATGAATATGATCTTGTATGACATCATTTCACAGGTTGAATATAAGGGCAGTATTTTCCTTCATTACCACTCATTTCGCCTCCGTCCGTGCAACTCACGTATTTTGCGGACCATTCTCTCATGACATCAACTTCGTATAAAGCACTTGCGAATAATAAAGTTTCCGTCATTTTTAACAATTAAAGATCGGTAGGTTAAACCCGTAATTTATCTGTTCGTCGTGTCTGACGTCGAATCCTGTCGTTGGTTCGGACAGTTGTTTGTGAAACGCCGCACCTGAAGTTCAAGGCTTCGAAAGAAAATCCGTAGCAGTTTTTTGTGAGCAGATCTGCATATGCGTCGTATTCTGCCCCGTACAACCCTGGAAAGAGACCAGGATGGTGATCTACACGGTAAACCCTCGAGTTCAAATACCCATGGGTTGAGATTTTGTGTGGAATTGGATGGAGAATATTTTTGTCCAGGGGTAAATCCGTGTGGTAAACCAGACTCAAAAAATCATGTACAATTTCAAATGTTACTTTAATTGTCTTCACAGATATTCCCCGGAAGTCCTATCGTTTGATGAAATCTAGTAAAGAGTTGGTGGCTTGATATTTAGTCACCATAAACAGAAGCGCTTAAGTGTATTTTAACTTTCTCGCCAGATATAACTGAAAACTCAACGACAAAAAATATCAGGGGACAGCAACCCTCAAACATATTCTTCTCGAGGGAGCATTTTGGATCCTCGTAGAAAACATTTGCCAGTTATTTCTCACCGTTAAATTCTTTAAGGGTAAAACTCTCTAACCTTACTTTTATAAAATCTGTCACTTTATGTCATTTTTCACTCAGCTGTATGAAAAAAAATTATCAGGTCGTTTCAAAATTTGCGTTTAAAAAAATATTAATGTGGTCGAAAGTCGTTTCTTCATAACTGAAAGTTGCTCGTTTAAGTTCTATACACTTATAGGTTTTTTTGCCATTTTAATACAAAAGAATAGTTCTTGATATGTGCAACACATCAGAGGCCGGGGCCTGACGGCTGTAAATTTGTATAAAGAGCTCCAACCCCCCCCCCTCACTGGACTAAGATCGTATGCAGCGGCTAGGTGGGACAACGATTAGCAGACCTATACTTTGGACAATAAACTAGGAGACTAGGAAATTTATACGACTTTTTCGTGCTTGTTTCTGGATGCGAGGCAGGGCGGGCAGTTGATAACCACTGCCGTACGCAGTTATCTATTTTCCTCCAGGCAGGTTTACTGTTTATTGAAGCCTCATAGGAAGGAGGCACAAATGGTCCGTCTGAACCACGAATCGTCACTTGAGTGTATAAAATTGTCAAAAGGCAATCTCTTAGGTGTACTAAAGTCAACTTTGAAAGATTAGACTCTCATGCTGCTTGTCGCATACTGAACAAGTTGACGCAATCCAAAATCAACCCAGATCTGCTGCGACAGGAACATAGATCGCAACGAGTTACAACTCCATGCCTGAGACAAAATATCGGATCACCACATTATGTAAGACGAGCAAACAACGAGCAATTTCTTCCTCTCAAATGACCTCGCAGCATCAACACAACTGCAGGATAACCTGCGAGGAGTTAAAATTACAAAACATTTGTCAACCGCAGAATTGGGGTCTTGTCAAGGGATATCCGATCAAGTCGTACAAGGCAAATCGGGCTTTCCTTCCTTCCACATTCAGAACAATTACCAACCCGCCCACGAGTTGTTCCATTCTAAAGTGCCGTTGTACAAAAAATGTGCTCTAGACATATTTTGATATATTATTTATGGGCCACGACATCAGGTTTCCTCTTCAGCAAGCTTAAAATGAAAGAAAAATTATCGTTTACATCCTCTTGATAATGTTTCACCATTACAAAAGTTCAGGATTGATGAGTGATGAAAACGGTTACACCTGTGCAGTCCAGAGGGCAGGCGAGACGTTTTCTTGAAGAGTTGAGTTGAAGTTTGGCTCATGATCGATCGCGTTTGTTTTGGTTTCTGAGCAGATCACACAATGTGCTCGTGGAAAAGAATGGAAACGTTGTGATCCGTTCGACTGTTTATCCCCGGTAGATAATTCAAAACCAGCGGGAGTTGGTGTCTTTGCCGAAGGCTGGGTTGTCATCACAAGACGCCATGCTACACAACTTTTTGACGAGGATCTTAAACTCTTCAAGAGAAAGATACAATAATAACTCACACGGGAGAGTGGAAGGACATAGAAAATCACAGAATATTGCTGATCAGAACTGATTTAAAGATAATTGGCTTTGTTTACGACAATTCATGTGATTTTCTCTGTGTTTTCCTTATTGTCAACTGCACGCTTCGGCAAAAGCAAATAGCTCTTTTGAGCATCATTAGCAGCTCGCAAGATTGACGCAAAGGATAAAACGCTTTTGTGAATTTGTTTCAAAGGAAAACATCAACTGGAGGTATTGGTTACTTCAGTGGGCACGACTCGGCAATTTTCCTTTCAAGTCCTTTCTTGCACAGTTGGGGAGTTCACCGGATTTTGGCAAGGACGATCATTTGGATGGAAGAAAGTTTTTAACAAGAGAGGTGTTACAATAAATTTCAGACGTGAACAAGGTCGAAGAAACAAGGGTCAGGTTTTTCTAGGCCTTTTGTACTACTATTATAAAGAAATACTGAGAAGTGCGAAATAAAATTGAGAATTTCCTGCCTTACGTTAGGTTAGACAATCGAAACAAAAGGGTCGATTGTTGTCATCGTGTTTTCCCTTGGAGGTAATCACTGCAGAACACGGAAGAATTAGCAAGCGAACATAAAGCAAAACCAGGAGACAAGGATTGCGTTTGGGCTGTCTCGTGAGGGATCAGCTGCAGATTTGGGACCTTAGTTGTAAATATTTTTGAAAACTAAGCCAAGATGTCACTAAAAGGAATGAAAAAGATACGAGGGAAGCTGAAGTTTGGGACAGGATCGCCGTCATCAGAAGTAAGTGAAGTTGAAGATATACCTGTTGTAGTCACCTCTGATTTCTCGTAGAAAGATTGACTATGGCTCGGTGAAACCGCCTTGAATTCAACTTGTTCCTGCCTGAGGAGCCCTCTTTTATTAGCAACATAAATGATATAGGGGAATAGATTGTTACTGTATCGTCTCAGGAAAAGGGATAAATGCGTAAGATTGCAGCTGTGGGATCTACAGGCAGTTTGTGTAAAATTCCTCTTGTTCTCACGGGTTTACAGCAAAACGTAGATAAGTGTTGACATGAAACTATCGCCTACCTTGTCAAAGAAGCTTAGCTGACAATATTACAACCTCCACAAGGATCTTCACCTTCACAGCTAAATAAACGATAGCTAGGAAATCACGTAAGGATTTTTCCTCGCAAACATTTACGTTTTATAAAGATAAGGGTTACAATCTGGAGGTCTTCCTAACACGGGACAACCGAGAATGTCATATAAGCCCACACACAAGATTTATAGGTTTGTTTTTATTTTTCGCTGATCGTGCTGTCAAGCCCTTTGATGTCGGCATTTATTCTAGCAAGGTTTTATCTGTGATTACAGTTATCCGAACTGAGTAATCTGCCGTCAGACTTAACTTAGCAAGAAATGAACTGTTTGAAATATTATGCACTAGGATTTACACTCTCAGGTCCTTAATTTAGCCCATATAGGTGAACAAAAATTTGCACCTCCATTTTTTATGAGCATACAGATGACTGAGCAGCACAGAGGCAATGAGCCGCTGGTGCTGAGTGTGTCACTGTAGACTATATTTGAAAATCAGCAGCATGTTGGTTACCTCTATTGCGGGTAGGCCTACAAACGCACACATTGCCTCACGCGTGAACTGTCGAAAATATAGAAACAGTTATTATTTTACTTAAATAGAAAACATAAATGATAGAAAACGTATTTTATTCTTCATGATCTGGTATTGAACGCTGAAACTAAAAATTAAGAGGTAGAGCTGCCCCTAATAAAGAATTCCCCTGCATGCACCCCTTGCCAAGGTAGAGGCACCATCTGCCAGAGCTGTTTGGCTCGTACGTTCAATTTATGGGCCGGCTATGATTCAGTAAATAGATATATCGAAATTAAAAAAATACATGGAAAGAAATGTATGTTATTGCACGAAGGTTATCTAAATCATAATTGTTTGCCTACATCATCTTCATCATTATTTACACTAATATTTTCATCATCTTCGTAATCATTATCATCCTCATTGTCATCCTCCTCCTCCTCCTTCCCCTCCTCATCATGACCATCGACAGCATCGTCATCGCCATGCTCATCCTCATCGTGACCATCGTCGCCGTCATCGTCAGCATCATCATCATCATCATCATCGTCATAATCTTGATCATAATCATTGCTATTTTCATCGTCAGCAATATCATCATTATCGCCGTTATCACTGT
Organism: Alatinidae sp. Z8VKAUB7J3; assembly: GCA_010016025.2. Lineage (NCBI taxonomy): Eukaryota > Metazoa > Cnidaria > Cubozoa > Carybdeida > Alatinidae > Alatinidae sp. Z8VKAUB7J3. The sequence goes on along the minus strand of JAAAKM020006809.1, from coordinate 930 downwards.
TGTCTTCTTCATCATCATGATGATGATCATCATCATGATCATCATCACCACCATCGTCATCATCATCATCGTCATCATCATAATCATCATCTTGATCATTATCCTTGTCATCTTCAGCATCAGCATCGTCATCGGTTACCATTATCATGGTCGCCGTCGTTGTCTATTATAACTACTTTAACCATCATCAACGTCATCCTTATCATCGTCACCATTGGTTAGTTATAACTGTTCTTTTGCCCCCCCCCCCCCTCCCCGCGCATCCCTAACATTTATTTCCTATAAACACGAAGAGAAGCGTTTGTAAATACTTGAACAGAATATCTCTTAGTTTGTAAAAGCCCTCGTGAGGCTGGTTCTAAAATGCGAGGTGTTAAGGAAAGTCTCCTTACTGATCCCCCTGCTACCCCTTGAAATTTAAAAACCTTAGAATCATAATTTTTATTTTGTATAATTAATAAACAATAACAAATCTTGCACAAATGAGAGAGATGTAAAAGTCGGCAAACATTTATTTGGAAGTAACAGAAAGATTTTGCAGTAGTAATAGCCCTCCTATAGACTTCATGAACTTGCAATGGACGTTCTAATTACCGAACGACCCGCTCGATATTATATTTTTGCACTGAAATACACTGTCGTGGTTGTTTCTGAGGAATGAACGAAATGAATGCGTGAGAGAAAATTCCTTAAAAAACATGATCGTGTTATCATCGTTAAGATTTAGCGTAGTTCTATGAATTAACTAGTTTACCCCCTTGCCAAGGCGCACAGCCAAAGGGGCTGAGGGGGCTGCACCCCCCTAGTTTGTTAAAATGTTATATTTTTTCGGGCCCTTTTATAATTCCGTAATAAGAAATAAAAATGAAATAATTTTAAGTCTTACCAGCCCTCTGAATTAGCGTCGACATTCCTGCCGAACTGAAATGC
>JAAAKM020006807.1:0-10324 GCA_010016025.2 Alatinidae sp. Z8VKAUB7J3 | reverse complement strand
TGTAAGATAGGGTTAAGAAACTATTACCTTAACAAAATCAAGATAGAGACTTTAAGGCTAGTGGAGGATGAGAAGGCTTTCTTAACCGGAGTTGGTTGTCTTTGAGTCATTCTACGCCTTTTTGTATCAACAAACGTGGCCCAAAGTACGTTTAAAGTAAGAGAACGAAAAAATAATAAACAGTTACAGCAAGAAATAGATATTTTCAAATCAAGGGAAAATAGAATGGTAGGAGTATGTAGGCTTTGATAAATAATCGAAACATCCAAAACAGCCTTCTTGTTTTAAAAATAATTCAAATTTGGGCATTAAATAGACGAGGTCAATTGAAATAGCTCATTCCCGGGAAAATAGAAGAAAAAATTATTTTAAAAAAGACATGTAAGAATTTAGAATTTGATCACAAAATCTCGTTACTTCTTTTTAATATCATACAAGGGAAAATTCCCTAAAAAAATGTAAAAAGGAACTGAGAAATTAAAACAATAAAACTTACATCCATCAAAATATGAAAAAGCATCAACAAAACAGTATCTAACTTACAACTTCTCATTTCAACTTTTACAAAGCATAAAAGGAAAATATTTGTCAACAACCTCCAAGAAATTCGTCACTATGCCAATTTACGGCCAAAATTTTAAACTTTTTAAAAACTTTTTTCGCTACAAAATCAAGATTAACGTTAGATATAGTAACAAATCTTTACCATTTTATCTATAATTGTTCAAAAGACATTTGAGAATCAATTCTGGGTGCGTGAAGAGTCCCCCCTCCCGTCATTATGGTTAGTACATCAAGACTGCGTCAGCTAATTCTTTTGGTCGTTCACTTGTAGCGAAAGTAACTTCTTAACGCCTTATTTAGTTTGTTTCCCACGAGCCAACAAGCATAATTTGACCCCTTCAAATTTTATGGGACCCCTGTTTATCTGCTCTTATTTTCTATCATCATACTTCTTACTATCCCCCCCTGGTGTAACTTATCACCTTTAGGGATAACATTTCCAAGTTGATAAATTTGGCACACTAGAAATTTCCTTTATGATTTTATAGAAGATAACTACAGCTTGTTGGCGAACAAGAGCCTGTTTTAGTTGTGTTTTTGTATGAAATAAAATTATACTTGGTCGTAGTAACTTGGTACTACAGGCTCGATAAGTTCCTTTTCAATTCTGTCATTATGAATGGTCTTACTTATCTTCAAGTATAGTCGTCAATATACAACCTTTCTACATACAGCTGCCAGAAAACATAAGTACCAGTTGCTAAATATTGCACAGATTCTGCGTTGATGGCTGAACCAATCAAAGAGGTTTTTGTTGATGACCATCTTGGTATTAAAGGAAAAACAATTTATTCATATTCAGATTTTGGCGGTATGAAATATCATTAATATTATAAAAAGGAAATACGAGCGTTTTCAATCAAACTCCTTCCGCATTTAATCATCATCTTTTGGAAGAAGGGAAAGTAATTGTTTCAAATGGAACTCGGGCAAAATTTAACAAGACATTTTAGTATATAGAAGTTAGTGTCAAAGGTTCTTCATTTATGGCGTAGGTGGTGGTGAAAAGGGAGAAAGAAATAATTTACATTTCCTAATAGCGATTGAAACGTTTTTTCTTCAGCTGCTGTAATTTTTTATTGTAACTCAAAATGACAATCGAGGAGGTGATAAGAAAGATACGTGTTTAGTACTTCTAGCACAAGGCAGCCAGTATCAGACATTTTTACATTTAGACTTTGCTGAATTTAAAGCAAAAAATAAAGCACAGAGAAATGTTACAATGCCGATCTTTTGATTCTAAGGCGTGATATTTAGGTGAAGAGAAACCGATTCCTTGTTAGGTAGTTGAAAGGGCAATTAAAGCGTTTGCCGCTTTCCCTAGGCGCAAACATTTTCCAAGGTTCAATATGTAAGTTTCAGCTATCAAATGATGGTATGATGACAGAGACGAACTTACTTCTGTCGGCGTAGGAAAACAATTAAGTCTTCACAGTTTGGTTGGATTTGGTCAAGTTGTGTAGGGAAAGAAGGGCAGCATACAAACAAACACACACCTGGACATATTGAATGTTATACACACATAGAATGCATTAGAACGACGTATGATGTAAGTTTTCACGTTTTAGTGCACTCTGTAAACGTAGAGTAATCATTCATCTATAGCAACAAGCAATTTTTAAAGCTAAAAAGTGTAAAATGATCATCGTCAGGATCATGATGAAAAGCGCTACTCTTCACTAGCAAGGATTGTAAATGAGAGCAGTAACAAAATGAAAATTGTTAAGTTAATGATGTATTGATTCAGTTCAATTGGAGAGAAAGTTCGACATTTTCAAAGGTTCCATATGCAAGATTCAGCTGGCAAATGATGGTATGATGACAGAGACCAGCTTACTTCTGTCGGCGTAGGAAAAACAATTAAAAACCTTTTTAAAAGTAATCTAAGTTTAGGGTACTTTTAAAACTCAAGCCGTAATTGAGTGTAGAGCCGAACCGCAGCTAATCATGTATTGTATATATGCTTTTAAAAACGTTCCGTGCTGAAGATCAAAAGGACAGCTGAATTTATGTCTAATTACCTGACATATAAAGTAGTTAACTATTTTACATTTCGCAAATGTTTTGCAATTTCTGCTGGACCGAAAATCATGCTTGTAATTTCTAAGCAGCACGCAAGACGATTCAGGGCTTTTGTTTTTCATTAAATCGAACTGCTTTTGTGACTTAAGTATATTCAAATCTATATAACTGAGTATGATTTTGACTTTGTGTGTGATTACATTTTATCTAAAACAGAACATAATAGGACATCAGCTAGATAAGGGATGTATTGTACAACTGGTCTTACGCAACACTACATGAAATAGTTTGGGTTTGTAAGCGTACATTTTATAATGTATAATGGGTCTTTAGAACCACAAGGGTAGTCTAATCCCTCTCCCATGTGTGAGTGCAATGGAAGTTGTTCCCTTTTTTCTCAAAGTGAGCAAACTTCCAAGATTGGCTCAATGTTTAATGCTAGTGTAGAGAATTGCACAAGCCCAACCAGTAATTAGTATTGATCATTTGGTGTAGTCAGCAAAACATTTATCCTCTTCCCCCCTGCAAGGAGTCACGGTTAATTTGGATGAAATTTGTAGACTAATGTCATATGATATTTCAACTTTAGTAATGATAGTAAATTGTTGACTTAAAGTAATCTAATAAAGAACTTTCAACATATGAACTTTGTATCTTGCTGCTGTTTTTGCTTAAAACGTTGATGGTACTTCTCCATCTTTGGCGCTCAAATAACTGACCATAATGACAAAAAGCTAAATAAGGGCAATGATTGTAATTTATGAAGTTCGCATGCCAAAGCAGAAGACCTGCGCATGTGCCATGGTTTGTGTGTGCTATCTTGCAGCCTTATATGACACCAATGTCTTAAAGTAGCATTAAAAGTTTACTTCTATAATAAGTATTGTAAGTACACGACTTTATCTGTTTGTTACGGTTTTGTTAAAACTTTGCTCATACTGTTACCGAAATCGAAAGAATGCAAACCAGTATTTTTCCAAAAGACGTTGGCCCATTGCTTCTTTTGGTTTGCCTGTCTGGAATGTTTGAATGTTTGCTAGCACTTATAATAAACCATATAATTCTGCCTTATTCGGTAAACATGCTTAACCAATTTCACTGACAGCCTACGAAATGCCTTTTGCATTCCACAAGTTCCTCGTTCCAAGTTCCATGTTCTGGATTCTATTAGTTCTAATATCCCCAAGATTGTACTCGAACACTGGAAGTTTTTACAAAAATTAGCTTACGCCTTGGCCAATGACTAGGTTATTGACGACTAAATTGCAATTGCCAGGATAAAAAAGGTAAGTTTTATACGATACCAAACAAGGTAGAAAGAGAACGTAACAATTGTGGACAATCATCCTTCTACGGCAACTCATAATGACTAACAGGAAAATGCCAAATAGCTTCTCTTTACAGACCAACTATGACATCAAGACAAGTAACAGTTTAGAATTGTGTTTGTAAGTTGACTTTTACATTTATAAGTATATGAAAGGTTAAAAGATATAGTGTGACTTAAAGAAGATAATTGAGACAGTGTGAACAAGGTAAAACTACGGTCAATAGCTTATAACTCGTCTAGACTAATTAAGACCAATGCACATGTAGCAGATGTTCATTTGAAAGATAATTAATCTCAGAAAAGCAAGGAGACTCCTAGCAAACTGAAAGTTGGCTGTATCATAGAATAAAGCACTAAATTTTTGAAACCACATGGTTTTTGAAGCAATAAAGGAATTATAAGAAAATGATCTCTTGTCTGATTAATGTCAATGTATCTAAAATAAAAAACATTCTGCTTTTTAATTTTACGGCAAAGTCCAAACTTTTACAGCCTTAAAACTTTATCAAGGAAGAAAAGTTAGATACGGTAATTATTTAAAAACATTAATTTCTCTACGATTTATGTCATGAAAAGGGGACATGCAAATTCAAGAGAAGTGTAAACATATACATATTAAATAATTTTCAATAGCATACATTAAAGACACATTTAGTGTCTTGTTCTCGGAGAACCTTAAATTGACTTTTGGTAGAACACAAAATATATGCGATCTATTTCAACATAAGTATAACCTATTTGCTATGGTAATGTATGATTTTATAATTGTGAATATACATTACATTCAAGGAATATTAAATAAAGAAATTGAATTTGACAAGAAGTGGTACGATCCTATTCAAATGCGAGAGTCAGATGAAAATAAATGCAAATGACTCAGTTAACATGGGACGCAGTTAACATGGGACAGCATTTACATAGTGCCCACAATTACCGGCAATTATGTGGCAGAACTGAAGATGCGATTTGTTTCTAGACTACTTAGCAAACATGTTCTAGAGATCGAGAGCAATATAATTGTGCAGCGTAGAACCGTACAACCGTATGCAGTGCGACTCTATAATCATTTGGAGCCATCATAAAATGCATGCTAGGTGGCTATCATTTTTTTCAAAGGAATTTTAAACACATTGACAGCTCGTTAACATTTATTCAGGTCCGCGTCCCTCTCACCATTTAGCGAATGTGAAAGTGTTAGCTCTCATTCTCCTCGTTTACTAGTTCACTAGATACTATTAGTATGGTAATGACATAGCATCCAAAAGGGAGCCTAGTTCTTATTGAATGTGTAAACGAATGCACTTAAACCATGGCTATGGACAAGGTTTTAGTAGAACATGCTGAGAAAAGCCATTGTTTCCTGCTTTTGCTGAAATATGTAATTTTCTGCCTTGAACTTGTAAACTTGTAAAAGTTTACTCGGTTGTAACTTTGGTCAAAAATATTCGTCGTCTTTCGAGACGGAACCTCATGCAATCTACTTGCTGTGACTAAATCTAGAAGAAAAACAGAGACATTTTTCAAATACATACCAAATACAATTTCTGTAAATAATAAAAGTATGCACGAGAATACAACCCAAACAACTGAAAAATTAGTCGTGTATCTGAAACGTATATATCTGGAACTATAGTCACAGATATTATAGGGAGCCTTTCAAAAATAGGAATGCTTACAAATATGTAGTGTACATGGTTTTTTGCCTTGTTTATTTACCAATTCTAAATGTAATTAGTGTAAAACCACATCAAGTTCATCACCTTTTAAATATTCTTCGGTTTAAAACAATAAACGCCCACGAAAAGATTACAGGCAGAAACTAAAATTGAGTCTGCATATAAATATGTTGATTGCTCATTAATTTCGTCTGGATGTTGTCTTTCTTTGATTTATGTGTTAAATAGTTGATTGCATTAAAAGGGTCACTAGAAATAAAGATTACCCTATCATTCAGATTGTGTTTTAGTTTTCATTTGTTTTCACTTAAGCTATGCCTTTTAAGTAACAATTGATCTAATTTCATACTTTTGTATCCCTTTGATGTGCGCTTCTATTAATAAATCCATAGAGTTTAAAGCTCAACTCAGTCTAAGGTTCCGCTTTTTAGATTTGCTTATTTTCCCGCCTGTTCCCATATTTAGGTCCCTCCTGACTCCTGACCGCTAATTTTAGTAGTACTTTGTAGAATATAGGCATCTGTTATCAAGAACATTACCACAAGTTCCAACAGAGTGAGATAATGATTAACTAATTTTGTTTGTAGTTTGGTTAGATCATATCGCACAGCAAATCATGAAAGAAGCCCCCCTGAGAAGACGTGATGCCCCCCCCCAAATGGAAGGATCTGGTTACGAGCCTGGTTTAGGCATTGGACAATTACCCAGTTTACTTCATCATATGTACTTATATCAGTTTAATAGCTAAGATTGATATACAACATGGGAATGCCAAGCCCTAATTGTAACCTGTTTATGATAATGAAAGTAGAGCTGGGGGTCCTGACATTTTCTTTCTTTTAACCTAACGGTTCATCAAAGTTTACTGTTGACATCGTCATCGAAATTAATTCGTGGCATAAATAATAAATTTTATTACACTGCAGCAGGCCAACTTTATGTAGCTATCATAATTCTCCAGTCACTTTAACGACAGCCACTTTAAAATACAATACACGTCTTGCCGTAACAGTAACAAGCATATGATAGCGTCTATAGCAATGGTTGCTAGAAGCAATCCAGGCACATTTTTCAAGATTTTACGTTTTGTATCGAAATGGGTAAATAAAAAGCTATTATATGCTAAGTGAACCTTATTATTAATTGTCTCTGGAATATACTTCGCTGTATACCAAGAATGTATACGGTTCGTACACTATAATAAGCTCCCAATCCAGTCTCATGGTAGGGTCATGAAGTGGATATAATAATCGAATAAATTGCCCATTCAGTGCAAGGATGAAATTTCTATCCCGTCAGGCGCACAAAAACCCGCACACAAACACATAGAGTCACACACTCAAACAAACACGAAAATGGCAGACGCATTCATACTTTGTAAAATTGCATTCTAAAAGTTGTAAAATTATATATTTCAATGTTAGGGACTGGCTGTCGGAAAGTATTAGCTGAGTAATGAGACATTTCCAACGTTATTGTAAAGAAATTAATCAATCGAATGTAGTTAATGGCGAAAAATTCCAGAGCGCTAAAGCAACATTTAGTGATGAAGAGCATTGGTATATAGCTGTAAGTTGCTAAAACGTGTATTCATTATCCTCAGAAAGACCAGAGAATGAGCTTACTACTGTAATTGAAGATACGAATTTTTAAGCTGTTTGGAACAGTTTGGAACGTATCTACGTGCGATCTGAGGATCTTGTCTCTCCTATATTTTTCTTATTTTGTGAATCTACTTTCTTGAAGGTTCTAAGAAACTAAAAATTGAATTATCGATATATCAATGATTGTAGTTAGGGCCAATTGAATACAAGCTATACAAACTAAATACAGCTAGTAAACCCTACCTTCCTCCATATATACTTGACTTGCAATATGATGTCACAAGAGAAGCAGCCATAACTTTTTACTGTAACAACACCATGATGCAGTTGGTGACAAATTTTGTAGTTTTCAAATACAACAATAGGTGAATTGAGAAAGTCATCGAACTGTAACGTTTCTTTAAAATATGCTTGCATCAGTTAGATCTGATTTGAAACATTATTTGATCTTGGATTTCCCGTGTTGTATTTATAAGCTGAAGGGCATTTGTAATAACGAAATGTGTATAACTACTGTAGGTACTTTTGTGTAGGTCTGCTTCTGAAAAGTTCTTTTTTGTTGGCTTAGCCAGGGATCCCCTTAAGGGGTATTTGAGATTTTAAAGGGGGTAAAATTTATACAAGAGGTACTATGGGGGTCAAGCCTATAGCTTGGTTAATTGCTGGGGGGGGGGTACTTGAAATTTTGGTACCTTGGCAGGGGTATTTCACTGTCTAAGGTTGAAAAACCCTAATCTAGAATGCTCGGTTCTGTACATAAGGGCGTTCCACAAGTTGTGTAAATGAACTGAAGGTCACTAGCAATACATTCACACAGTAGCAGTATGCGTAAACCACATTCATTCAACTTTATACAAGTTTACCTCTACTTCGTCCCTGTTACTTGGTTATTTGTTTAAATCTTCATCTAACAGTTACCATGACGGCAAAAAGCACATGGTCGCAGTAGTTTGAAGCCTTGAATAAAGGTTCATAACTCGTGATTGGCTACCATTGATACAAAAAATTTAAGGTTTTTCCATCATTAATCAGTAGCGTTGAAATTAAAATGAAAGGAAACAATTTTGCATTAATTCTACCACAAACTTTGTATTGTTTTTAAAGCCTTTGCCTTGAAACACTAAAATAGGTGTTACGAATATGAAGCTAATGGAATACGTGGGCTCGTGGAGTTAGTCCCTTCATAATTTGCCAAGCAATGTTTTACTTCTGTATAAGAAAATAGCGAAAACACTCAGCACTAAAAAGGGGATAAAAAAGCAAAAGAGATGCTTATGTCAATTATTAATTGCGAGAAATAAAACATTATCCCTGAACATCGAATTTTACTCAAGATAATTTTGCTTAGCTCTCAACAACCCTCCCACTTTTGAGTTGGTGACGCCACCCCTGATATGAATGGTATATATGTTGCAGGACGCTTTGTTCTGTAGCTACGGTTGATCAAAGGAACACTGAGATTCGTTGATATTGTTGATTATACCCCTCTTCCCTGCTTTTAGGCTTTAGCTGCAGAACATCAGGGATCGCTCGACACTGATTTCTTGTACAAAGGCTTACCTTGCACTGTTACTAAATTCTGTAAAAGACAATATTACGTGAATTTCATTGCAGAGAGTCTATTTAAATATCCTTTGCTCATGTTAATATGTATCTAGAAATTATCCAGAGATTTAGTACAATCAAATAGTCATTGGCGACAATGCAGGCAAGCGAGGCATAGCAAATTAAACTTAATTTCAGCGCAGACCATTTACCTCCCAGTTAATAACTCTTTTCAAACATTTAGACCCTGAAAGTGCTTAAGTCTAATTGTGAACTAGCGTTTCAATTTGGGATGAAAGGATGTTTTCAGTCAGTAGCCTTTTAGGCTGCTTCGTAAAACTCAAGATTAGTTAAGGAAAATATGCAAGATGCCGTGCTCCTTTGCCTGCTTTTCCATCATTACGCCTTTGAATGGAAGTAAAATTGAATATCTCATAGAATGACCAGTGTGACCCAGACAACATTTGGACAACAACGAAAGCATCCTGTTATAAAAAAGAGGGGATTTTTGGAAGATTAGGGGGAAATCTTCTGAAAATGTCGCCCAATGAATAACTCTAATTATTTTAATTCCATTCTAGAGCGGTGTTAAGAGCTCAGTAATTGATTATTTTCTCGATGTTCTCCGAGTCATGCTTTTAACCCTTAGCATATTTATTGTGTCAAATACTAAATCTGATCAGACGCATTGAGCAATATTGCAACTTATTGTCCATTATATACCTTGAAACCAAAATCAGAAAGAAAATCTTGTAAAGGTTAGACGTCAGTCTACAAAATGGTTGTTGAGAGTCGCAACGACGGAATTAGAGGGACATGTCTTACCTACAAACATAAGATGTCAGCTGGAAATAAGAAGATAGGGTTGGACTCATTCAAATCATAAAGGTCACTTTTATTGAATAAACATATTCTTTGTTTGTTTATTTGTTTGTTTTTTCCCGGCGCTTTCAAAAGTATTACAATCTGAAATGCCTCCACGTTGACATCATATCAGTAGTGACCGCACTGTTACTGACTGCAGATATTAAAATCGTCTGACTTTGGTACTCCTATCCTTGATAGTTAATGGGAAAACGGCTAAAATATATTTTTAAATGATAAAGAGTGGTATTGGCCGCTAAAATACATTTTTATAAAGAAGGGAAGGTACTGAGTAGAGTGGGGGGCGCGAAGGACGTGATCAAGCTAAGCACTCAGAGAAACTTAGATTATTTATTTGCTAACACCGTTTTGGCCTGGGACTAACCCAATCTGATTAAGGTATCAACGAACGGTAAGAAATTCTGGTCGAAAGGGATGCTGACGTTGATCTGACCTTTCTCGTACAATAGCAAGTAAGCAGAGTGCACGAGTGGATACATGTATTGTACAAGTGCTCGGCAGAGAATTTACCTCGTAGGTTTAATAACATTGGTAGTAGGTAATACTGTAGTGCTTAAAGTTGGCAGTCGGAAGTTACTGTTATCGCCCACACAGTTTTCTCGAAACCATTTTGAACCTTGTAAAATTAGCAGATGGCAAAATTTTATCGGAAGCAAAGTCCGACGTGAAATTGCTTTCTCCTTGACGAAAACAACTTC
>JAAAKM020006806.1:0-10324 GCA_010016025.2 Alatinidae sp. Z8VKAUB7J3 | reverse complement strand
CAATCGCACCCCTTGAAAAAACTATAGGCTTCCTATACAATTTTATTATCTGTGGTATTGAAGTAGACTACCTTCTTCAGAATTCTAATCCCCCCTGGGGACGAAAATTAAAGGGATACGAAATTTGAAAGGAATAAGGTATTCCTTTTGCACATTATCATGATCATGATATGCATGATGAATTTTGAATTTTACAGATTTTAAATTTGTATAAAAACATTTAACATATATAAAATTGTTATGCAATACAATAAAAGCCAGAAATTACTTTGCTATGGAAATTTTACCAACCTCCTTAAAATTTGTATGTTCCATCCCTGACAACTTGTCAAGTAAGTCACCACTGTTGTATAATTCTTTTACATACTCATGTACTATTTGGAAATAAATGTAAACACATTGGGCAGTAATATACATAAGCATGTTTTTATCATGAGAGCTTAGGTTGACCTATATGCTATGTATAAACTATGCATTTATCTATTTATATCTTTGCAAGCAAGGAACCCTTCCTGTTACATATGTATTTCCCCCAGATAAAACTTGTCTTAAAGGACTGGGGCATTAATGAAATTTTAGGTAGTCAAATTTTTTACAGGGTGATATTAAATAGAGGGAGACGTTAATAAAATTTCCAGGATTTTGAAGTTTACTGCTTTAGAGCTGACTTATGTAAAAAAGAATATGCTCAGTATCTTACGAGACTTTTGCATCACATGAAAGGTAATGATATACTTCATAAAAAAAAGCTGAGGGTGTATTTTATTGGCATGTTGTGAACCTGTTATGAATACCCTGGTAAACTATAAGAGGGCTGCTGGTAGGGATTTAGTTTGTTAGTTGCTGTCCGCTTTAAGTTCATTTTTCAGTTGGATCTTGAGATGATGTCCATTTTGTTTTGCATGTTTCGTTGGCAAATTGATTTGATGTTAATTGCCATAAAAATTCAGGACAGCCAGTTGTTTTTGTGCCATTTCAACCTTTTAGCACTGCTTGCACTCCAAGAATTTATGGTTTTACTAGTGCCACCCTTATGTCAAGATTGACACAGTTTGAGCTTCTAGACTGAAAGAATAACTGATAAAAATAATTCTCAAACATATATCTACATAATATATTCATAACATTCTGACTTACTAGTGTATGTTTCTATGCCATCTTCTAGTGCCTTTGTTTTGTTATTCCTATCATTTGTCAGCATAACAACAGAAACTTTGTTTTCATTGTCTTTCTGTGATTCCTGGAGATGCTTATCATACCATTTTGCTGCCATTCTGATGGCACGATCATTCCGATCATTAGGTGACTCTCCCTTGAGCCTTTCAACATAGGTATTCCTGAAGAAATTATGCACCAAAAAATTTTATCACATACATAAGATATTTCCTGGAATGAGGCTACGATAAAGGCTGATAAGAAAGAAATGTACTGTATACAGGAACTTGAGCAATTATAAGTTGAGGTACAGAGGCTTATAAAAATACCCAGCCTGACCAAGAACAGCTGTGGTAATCTCTTTAGCTGTGGACACCCTCATTTCATGCCAGTTAATGCTGCACGTCCTACGTGGACATACTTTAACCAGACTTTGAAAGTGACTGACAATGGGCAATGAACACTTAGTGCTTGCCTCATTCTAAGCAAATCCACCACTTTCCTGGACTTAAAATTATGCCACTAAGTGTTTTCTTGAGAACAGTATTTCATTTAGCTGCATGTGCTCCCCCTTTTCACTACTTTCTGTGCTACCATTGACAACTAGCCTAAAATAATATGACATACTTGCACTTGCTTGATGCACAGGGCACCTTTGACTTACATACAATTAAACCAAGTAAAAAGCAAAAAAATCCATTTACATAGACTTTATTCTATCATATATGACAAAATGCTACTGCGAAGTAGTTCAACATCAATGACAAAAACCTACCATACTGCAGGTGACCTAATGAATCTATACTAAACATACAACCACTACCAATACATAAAACTAAGAAATATTTTGCCTGAAGATTTTGCTACACAACAACTTAATTTGCTTGCACTGTTCATGTCAATAATTTCCAGGGAAAAAGACATCATTAAATATTTTAAAAGATTTTTAAAAAATAAAAATTTAAATTTCACACCCATTATTGGTATTTAGCTAAGAAAATCAAGTCTGACATTTAAGTATATTTGTAAAAAAATATGTTTATTATACACTAAAAATAAATAATAAACTCTAACTTACTTGTGATGCTCATTAGGAAAAACAAAAAATTTCTTGTCATTTCTGTCAGATACTATTTCTCTCATTCTTTTGTACACTCCAAAGCTTCGATGCTTCACCTGCAAAAGTCAAATGAAATGAAGACAATTGGTATACAGAGCAATTTATAGAAATGGTCTTACTCTCATTCAAGCTGAATTCATCAAAAAAAGAATCTGTTTATAGTTTTTCAGTAACACCAGTGGCAGGAAAGTGTACATGTTGTTTTCAAGCGTGCATTTCAGCTTTGGATGTTTCTTGAGATTGGTTTCACCAGCATCCAGTGGACACATGTAACAAAACATAAAATAGTGACACTCTGTGCCAACAATCCATTTTTCAAACCTAGAAATACAGCAAATGTGTATCACCTTAAATTGAAAAGTGCTCACTGTAACAGTAAAGCCATCACATGTTGTAAAAGCATGCATTATTAAATAAGTGTGATACCATAAATTTTACCCACCTCCTCCAGCACAGTTTGTAAAAGAATCACATTTCTGAAAGTGTCATCCTCAAGAACATCACTCTGAAAATAAGGAAAATGAAAAATATAACTTTAGGCCTATCTATAAATTGGAGCTTTACTAGTAGGATATACATTCCTTCTTCTTAGTGTGTATATAATTAAAACAAGCTTTTGAGATTTATTCTAAATTTTCCCAGATCTCTTAAATTTTTAACAGCATTGGCATAGCTGGTAAATAGTTATTTCATCATTCTCTGTATAAATTTCTTCATATATACCTACCTATATATTGATGAATATTTTTGTTGAGCTAGCAAGTATTTGTTAGTAGGTCTTGTGGGGTACCAGAGTCAAATAAGATGCTCCAGAGATTGCAGATCGTCTATCTTCAATTCTAAGTGTTTGCTTATTGCTGCTAGGACGAAGCTCACTCTAATCAACACCAGGAGGTACAGAAAATCATCTTTAAGGGGGGCAAGCTAGAATAATCTCACTAAGAAAGAAAGCTCCTACGGGAATTGGTTAATAACGGACGACAATGAAAGGCTGAATTTAAATGGTTGGAAGCTGCACAAAAAAGCATGGTTCTTAGGCTACCTTGTAAAGATGATATCCGAAACTACAACAAGTGTGTCAACCTCTAATTTTAGATTAATAGGTTTAGTTTGTCCCCTTGCAGTACTAACAAAAATGTACAGTTTACTACGTGAAGCAGGTCATGTTGGCTAGACCTATAGGCCTAGGCTTTTTCTGTAGTATAGCCTAGCTCTAACGTTCGAGCGGACAATGAAGAGATATAGACCTATAATGTCATATCCCAATATAGACCTAGTCAATGCATGGAGCCTACACACAAGAGGTATTTCTTACAATTTGATTCAAAACAAAATTTCAGAACAAGCAGGCGAAAATATGAGCTCACCTGATGTAATACTACGTTCGTATCGACTAGTAAATAATGTGGAAAATCACATGTCTGTGATAAGCTCTCTGGTTTCTCTTGCAACACGGCTGTAGTCCTGTCACACTGGCTGCAGTGAACCGCTCCGCATCCAACATCATCCCTTAAATAGTGTTCGCGTACAACCTTGACGATACCACCCTTTCTGTTTTTCTTTGTAAATATCTTCGTTCGCAACATTCTTAATTCAATTCACAAACCGGTTTCTTTGAAATCTGTTTCATCTGATCTTTGTGGTGGAATGTCCGGTTAGTCAGGTACTTCGTAAGGCAACGAACTCGCAATGAGCAACTCTATCAGCCCCTAATATGTATCACGATATAGACGCTGCTTATTGGCACAATCATCCCTTACACGAGACCGCTATTACTAAGTTAAAGATTTACAAACATTGATTTCTCCAACGTTCTCGATCCATGTGCGCAGTCATGTCGAAGATGCCTCGATTTCAAAATGGATTATTTACGTCTTCCTTCTTGCTGTTGTTGACGCACTCAGCCATTGCAGCCAAAAGATGAATGGATAAAAGTAAGAGAGTTGAGAAGGCCCGAGAAAATTTTAAAAACCACTGCTGCCCAAGTGAACAGTTTTCGTATCAGATTTGGAGGAACTGAAATTTTTATCTTTCAGAAAAGTGACGGCACAAGTCCGTCCCCTCTTAGTCTCATGACTTGACCAAGGAAGATTGTCATGTCGTACAAAGTCCACTGATATTTGCAAGTAGTTAACCAAATCCTCTCTTCTCGATGATACTTCGATAATTTATAATGCGGGCGTAGCGGGAAGAGAGCAACTTCTCGAAGGGCCCAGTATCTTTGAATAATGGTCCAGAAAATTTCTGAAAATAGAACCCTCACAGAATTTAAGAAGCATAGTTCCTTTTCATCTTGTCTTCCTCTTCTTCTAATTGGACATAGTCCTTAATCCTTGATAGTTAAGAATTTTCACATCTGTGCATTTGATGCTATTCATCCATGCAGTTTTACGTATACCTTTTTTGTCAAAAGAAACGTCAGTTCATATCTGTTAACCTTGTTCTCGTTGGTTATTTTTCACTAACGATTTCGGTAGAAAGAACTTTAGGCACCTTTCTTGAACTTTGTAACTGTAGGTCCTTGATAGTGAATTTCTGCAGATTTTGGTACTTTCCTTGGGGATAAAATTGTGTTAAAAATATTAGTTTAGCAGGAAAGGGGGTCAGTAGCTGTCTTTATTTAGCTGTTTATTTACTTTAGTAGATGTATAACGTAAACTCTACCAAGAACTGACGTCGATACTACATCGGATGCTGGGTGAGAAACCTCTTCAAGAGTGTTAACAACTTTTGCGTTGCGTTGCGTTGCGTTGCGTTGCGTTGCGTTGAGGTGGATGTCGATGTCCACCGGAAGATGATTGGGAGCTAATGTGGCGACTAGAGAAATAGAGTTATATATCGAGAGAAAGTTATATAGATAGAGATAGAGTTATACAGTCGAACCTGTCTATAGCGGACATGCTACATAGCGGACACCTGGTAATAGCGGATACATTTTCTAGGAACGGGACGAATCATGGTCAAACTCTCATTGAAATACCTTTATGTAGCGGACAGTTTTATAGCAGGCACTTGTTATAGCGGACACATTTTCTCGGAACCGCGTGAGCATTGCCTTAAAATTAACCTGTGTATAGCGGACGTTCGTATTTTACTCCTATTTAAGCTCCCCTAGTCCTATGGCTTCGTGGTGCCTGAGTTATCAGAGGAATATAAACCGATAAAGCTCATGAAACAGTAAGTATTTTTGAACAGTGTAACTATTCCAAACACTATACTACTTTTGCATCTATGTTCTCAGTTATTTTCTTGAATGCTTTTTCCAACCAAAGTACCCCACGAGCATCATCATAAAAGTATAATCCATTGGTTATTCTTATCCAAGTCCTGCACCTCTATTCACTCTCTTCCCTGTTAATGTTGCACGAATACAACTGTTGGGAACCTAAAGAAACACGGAGGTAAATTTAATCCAGTTGAACGGCACGTGTCCGACGATCTTCTTCGAAATACTAATACTACCTCCTAAAATTCTTGTTAATGCTTTATTATTTCGGTTTTTATAGGAGATTTTAAAGATTATTATAAACTAATGCATCTTTTTGTTTTTCTTTCCGTGGCGAAATTAGGCAGACTAATTAATAAGGATTAACTAAATTAGGCAGATATAGTTTAAAACCTCTGTATAGTGGACACCTAGTAATAGCGAACACTTTTTCAGGAACCGCAGGTGTCCGCTATAGACAGCTTCAATTGTATATAGAGCTAATGTGGCGACTAGAGAAATAGAGCTATATATCAAAGGTCACCTAGCTCGGTTGGTAGAGCGCACGCTGCGAAAGCGTTGGTCACTGGTTCAATCCCTGGTGCTGACATGTGTTCTATTTCTCTGGTGTTCTTTTCAAAACTAACCTACGAAAGTTGAATGTGATCCGGTGTTTTTAAACCGTTCAGTAAAGAAAGGGTAAATACGACATAGTAAACTTGATGACATTTTCAACAACAAAGTTAAACATTTGGACAATCAAATATGTGTTGATTTTTATCACGATGAAAGATGACCTGTTTTATCATTTTAAACAATAGGAGACCATACTATAATGTGAGATTCTGGGAAACGTACACAATGTTTGCCTTCAATGTAGTGACGAAAACTTAATGCCCAGGACACACTCTAATACTATGGATTCTTTTTAGCAAAATCGTGGATCACCATAGGCCCTGCCTTAACAAAACAGCTTGTCTGCTTTAAGATGGAAGTGCTTCCCTGGAGACTTGACAAGAAACCTTTTCCTTTGAAGAGTTATCTGCCAGCTCTAATGGCACTTAGGCCGTAATCAATGAACGTATTCCTTTTGATAAGACAAAACTGGAGTATTTTAAATACTGTGGACTTAAAATGATCACTTTATTTTCAGACAAGCAAATTTTCCATTATCGCTCTGCTAATGTTAACCTAACTTTCTCGGAAAGCTCTTAAATATCTAATCCGAAGGTCCCTTGTTGTGCCTTGGTTCAACGACAAGTTAAACAATGCCATCTGGACGTACTTCAGTCAGATCGTTTTAACAAGGAGCCTCTAGACATTTGTTGACAAAGTCTTGAAGTTCGGAAATGGGGCTGATTTCAAAACGCTTTGGATTACCGTTATCAGAAAACATTCAAGTACTGTGACAATAGGCTAAATTATCAGGTAGACACTCTTCTTTTTGGATTCTCTTGCTAACAGATCTTTGAGATTTGTATAGTGTTTCCAAGTGCAATGTGGTGCAGGGTGGGAAGGAGGATTGCTAGAGAGAACGCACAGACTACCTATTTCATTTCTTCATAAATGTCTTAAAGGATGATCAAGTTGTCCGATTTCATTCCATAGAGTTGTTTGCAATGTTGACACAGGTTTATTTGGCTTGAAAACTTATTGCCACCTCACATCGTAAAAAGAAACATGTCGGCTTTTGCTAAAGCGGAGCGTAATTTCAGATGCCGATCCTTACGAAGGAGTTCTCAAGACGAGTATGCAAAACTTTTCTCTCTTCAATGCTTTGATGTTTACCACAGCCAGTAGTTTTTAAGGTTAAATCTTTAACAAAAGAAGTAAATATTTCGAATTAAACCGAGAGGGAGAATTGTTACATATAATAACAGTGTGAGATTTTTGTTGGACTTTCTGGTGGAACTATTTTCCTTTACTTTCTTCTGACAAGGGAGCTCTTTGATTTTACCAACTGCGAGCATGGAAATGCAATTTTGCTGAAAATGTTGTGGATAATAATGACTGCAGCATATCTACTAAGATATGATTGAGTAACAGCCAACTGCACTATCAGTAGTTAATTTGTTCAAGAGGAACTCGAAAGGCCGATGCGTTGATTTGCTAGTTGTTATCAGTCAACATTTCGCTCAAGGCAATTCAAGGAAACAAACCTCATAGATAACAAAACACACGACAGCGGAAATGAACAAGGACGCAAAGCCCTAATGAGTTTGGATCCTGATATGTCAAACTATTGTCAGGCATCCAGGTCCATCGTCAGGCATGGTTCTGCGAAATTATCACATGTGCTGCATATTAAAACTGAGTAAAACTTAAATACTTGATGGAGCAGAAAATTTTTGTCATGGTGCTGGTGATGTGATCACTGAAGTTAGATAAATTGAACTTCGGTAATTATTTCGGTTGGAATTCAAGACAAATTTTCTCCACGTCAAGATATTCATACTGTATTGCTACGGCTGTAATCATGGGTACCGTCAATTACGCCCTGCTTATTGTAAGATTTTGCATCGGATCTTTAGCCGTTGGACTAAACCTATTTGTCATCATGTTGATAACGCGCAAAAAGTCAACCACTATGCCATCAGCATTGCTACTTCTTAGCCTGGCATTTGCTGATCTTCTCCATGGGATTGTGACGATAGCAGTTTGCTCCTTAAGGGTTCTGACACAACGACGAGTCGTAAATCATGGATACCTTGCTGTATTTTCAATCATAACAGCCTTGGCATTTATGTCGTCAATTTTACATGTCTCAGCGATAACGATGGACAGACTATTTGCTGTCACGCGTCCGTTTAGATACAGGAGAGTGATGACCAGATCGTTCCTCAAATGGGAAATTATTGTGATCTGGGCATCATCCTCCTCTGTGGCTCTTACAGTACTTGTGGGTACTAAATACCCCATTGCTGATTATTGCATACCAATATCGATCTACATTTCATCCTTTTTTATAATTGTTTCATACCTTCAGATAATCCGACTTGCAAAGGGCGCCAAAGTCTGGCGACGCCAGCACTCATCAGTGAGCAATCCAAGGGAACAAAGAACTGAGCTCATCTGTGGCGCAGTGGTCTTAAGTTTTTTATTACTTAACCTTCCATTTGCGATTGGAGATACACTCGCCATTGCAGGCACACCTTTCTTCGGAAGAACTGCCGTTCGATTCATGTTCTTGCTCGTACTCTTTAACGCCGTTTGCAACCCGTTACTGTACGCAATATTTTGCCGTTACAAAAGGCGACCATCTTCTCAAGGAAACGTTAATCAAGCGGCAGTGCTGCGAAGGCCCAACGCTAAAGTTTCTTGCTCTGGTTAGTGCTTTGAAACACACAAATCTCTTTCTTTTGGGTTAAAGCTGAATGATTTTAATTTCTCATTTCCATGAATACGCGTTGTATTTGTTTTTGTTGAGTGTTAAGAGTAACTGGCCTCAGAGGAAACATATTCTCCAAGCTAGGATCGTTAAAGTGACCAATGAATGCAGAAATGACAATTTAAGTTCAACTGTGGCTAGAAAGGAACTCCATTTTTTTCATCTTTCATCATGGTGGTGAATATAGTGCACGATATAGGTGCATGGAAGATTGTAAATGTGACTGGAACCTTTAAAGGGGTATCTTAGTTTAAGGGGGTGTATTCCAGGGACGACTCTCACCGTCATATGATAAGAAACTTGTTGTAAACAAATTGCAGATATAGAAACTGCAAGTTTCAAAGACGTCAACGTTTAGCCTGCTTTGTTTTCATGCACAACAAACTTCGTTCTCAAATAGTTTGTTTGTGGTACAGAACAAGAATATTACACGAAATAGCGAAAACATTGTGTACTTAAAAGCTTTTTTCGTCTGACACTCCTCAGAGTACTAACTTCAGAATGACCAAAATGAAGTGTGTGAAAGAGTATACCCAACTGTATTTTTGAAAGAGCCAATCAGAATTTGGACTGCCTGAATGGCTTGTGTTTTTGAAACAATCAGCATCCACTAAAACAAGATTAAGTGAATAAGCCTAGTGAGAAAACGAATTCTTTCTGTCTGCATAACAAAAAATATTTTTACGTGATTACCAGAGTGAAAAAGAGTCGTCCTAATTATAGGGGCACGCCTGAAACTTTTGAACAGCTCTCAAATACTACAATTAATATGGCAGCTAGCCCGCTAGAACACAATTTAAACCTAAGAAAGGGATTAGCTGACTTCCCTTATTGACTCTCCCTTTGCCATTTTTTTACAGTTGCGCATTTCTGTCCATGAGTAAATAAATCGATAGCGTGTGCCCATTATAACTTTCCCCGGAATTCGCACAACCATGTGGCAATGCCAAAATAAAACAAGAAAAAGCTGACAAAGTGTAATTTTACTAGTTTTAATGATTTTACTGGCCTATCTTGGCTATTTTCAAGTCTAGTTTGACCACCTTAGCTCTACGAGCTAGATTTCCAGTCCATAATAAGCATGATTTGAAATATCATTGACAGGTTCCCTTCAGAGATAAAACGTACTGTCACACGGTTCATTTGAAAATCAGTGTTTAGCAGAGTTCGATAGATGAACAATAGTCTGTATTCAGACTACCCCAGCCGACGTGAACACTATATTAGTAATTTCGTTTACAGGCAGGAAAGAACAGCACTAATTATGAGAAAACTCCTGGTCAAAGATTTATTGAACTTGTCTCAACAGGGCAGATTTATTAATATTTTTAGTGAAAATCTGAACTTTCAATCAGAAAGAGGAGAAAAATCTGTGACTAATAGAAGAAATATCATTTTTGAAAACTATTATAATCTTGTTAGCGCTTTTCTGAAAATATCCCTTCATTACTCCAGA
>JAAAKM020006804.1:0-10325 GCA_010016025.2 Alatinidae sp. Z8VKAUB7J3 | reverse complement strand
AGGAAATCTTTGTGTCAGTCTTTCAGTTCTCTTTTAGGATATCAACTGTTCCCAACCCCACTTCCTGCCTCAGCATACCCAAGAAGAAAATAAGAAAAATAAGAGTGCGCTTAGTGTTCCACTATTTCGAGATCATCCTTCATCCTGTAGTACCTTTCCTGCCGATCCTCTGCTAAACTGCGTAAATTACGGTAATTGTTTCATGCATCTTCGTCAAAGTTTCCGAAACAACGCATATTTGTTGAGTGTCAAAAGAAGCATTTTGGCGGAGATAACTTTTAATACCCTAATATGGTAAGTAGAGTTACGGCACAAGTCTCCATCACTTTTACAGAGATCTTACTGCGATTACACTGTCATTATACATGGTCATTCTTTTGCCTTCATCAACTCGCTTACAGGCACACTAACCTCCCCAGTAAAACGTATAATAAACATGAACCACAGTTCCCTAGCACTATCTGATAGTCCAATCAACTGAAGTAATAACACATTCGCACGACATGCACTTACCCGTAGCACTGCAATAAACAACTCTTGCTTTGGGTAGACTATCTTGTAGCTGCAACACAGTTAAGCCTGTCTTGGTTGGTTTCGAGGATCCTGAAGGAACAAGGTTCTTTGCTTTGTGGCACTCATCGAATATGAGCTGTACGTTCATTAAGGAAGATACTCAGTGACTTGTCATAATGCGAAAAGCTAGTTAGTTATATTCATTCAATTGATGTGAACTTCCAGGTGCGTGCAACAAAAAGCTATTGACTATAATTCCCAATAAACTAATGGATAAAGTAACCAGAGATAGCAAAAGCTGCATTTGAAAAATTAAAACTAAAAACAACCGCCCCCCATTCTCCTACGTCAGCTGTCACTGATTTCACTCGGGATTCCCAAAACTCGCACAATCACATACATTCCCTGCCTTACCAACTGCCACACCAATGACATCTTCGTCCACGAATGTAAGCACATAGGCAGATATTCCCCCAGTCTCCGGGGCGGTCACTGCTACATCATTGGCATCTCTTTCCTGCACGCGCAATCAGGCTTGCCTACGAAAGTACATAAAACATACCAAATTATTCATACCTACATCTTCTCACCCTCTCAGGTCCCCTCCAAAGAAGGTCAAATAAGACACGTATATCAGTATACAAATATTGCCGTCCCTTGGGATTTACGTGTAAAGAATACGCTATGCAACCATCCAACTAATAAAACTGCCCCGTTAAGATTATCATCAAATAGATTCATTATAGTGTTATTACACTTTAATAGATCCTGCCAAGAAACCAACTACTTTTACATTGAATCCCTTCATCGACCATTTTCCTTTCCTGTTTTTCTTGCTGTCATTTCCTCCTTCTTTATACCTTTACGTTCGGCCTTCCATTTAATCGTATTTGTATTTTTCTTTCAATATTGTAGTACACAGTAATAGTGAGAGTAAGAGTAATAATCACATTGATATAAACAATAATCAGATCAAATATTCTTTTGATCGATTTCTCTTGCAATGCGACTACAGTACCAGACACTAGGTGTGAATGACAGTTATCCAATAGACGTATGAGAAGGATACCACTCCATCAAAATCCTTGGAGCACCACTGTAACAACTGACTTAGTCTTGTTTTAAACTGTGCTCGTACTTGTGTTTCACCTATCAGTGATGAGTAAGTCGCAAAGATCACACCTTTCTTTACTTTTCCATTGACTTTCGACGAAATCTTCTCATCATATTTAAACTGAAAGAAAATCAACAATGAAGAAACACTGGTGACCCCGACACTTTGGTACTCACATAGTACTACAACATTATCAAACCTACACAAAAATTCGTTCTCTGTCGTTAGGTTTGTGTACATTATAATGACGAGAACAGTTGGCGTTTTGCAACACTGCTAGTATTCAGAGATAACTCCTCAATTATTCCCGTCCTTGTGGGTTAGCGAGTGCAACAATTCAAATTAACTGTGAATACGATGAGAGAAAGTTTGACAATTTGACATTTTGATTTCTAAGTATATCGCTACCTTGCCTGGTCTTGCACTCACCCACTAACTCAATGTCAATGTAACAAATACCTAAAAAGCATAGTATTTTCTCTACTTAAGACATAAAAGCCATGTAGAGTGCATAAGAATTCAAAAGGCTCGTCACATCTGGACGTATTCACGGTAATCTGCATTGCTACAAACCTGACAATTCTCGAAAGGTAATAGAATGGTGCATGTAAATTCTACATTTTACGCTGCTGTGGTGGATTAAGTCTACCTTTCCAAAATAGAACTCTGAGGCGAATGCGAATAAAATACCCGAGCACAAATAATAAAACGTAATTTTCTTCGTGATAAATACATAGTGCATGCGTTTCATTTTTTGAAGTAATAGGTCCGAATATTACAAACCTTATTTAACGAGTGTACGGCAACATGACAACCAATGTCCCTAAGGTCCCTAAAAGAAAACAGAATGGGCGATGACTGTTTTGTAAACATTTAGCAAAGTGTGCACTCAACGCCGTACAAGTTGTATATAATCTTCAGAAACCAGGGCATCAATTTTGCAATGGTGATGTAGTGACCAAACACACGTGTAGATGTACATAAAACCAAGGCCATTCTGCATACATACATCTAGCTTGCTATTTCAAAATTCATAAACACAACTTATTGCTTAAAATCATCAAAACATTGGTATAAAATGTTAAAGAAATTTAAATCATTTGAGAATATTACCTTACAGCGTCATACTTCAGGTCATTTGAGACACTGAGCCTAAAAGTAAAACAATGAAATCTATGTAAGAATTCCCTGGTACGTTATAGTGATCAACGTCAATCAATATGTTAAGGGCAGGATTAAAATATCATAATTTATTCGGTATTCATATAAATTTTTAATTTTTTCACTCTTTATGTAGTGTACATAAATCTCGCATTTTGTCAAATATTTTCCTAGAGAATGGTGTCAAGATGAGTCCACTAGATAGAACGAACAAGTCTGGGAGGGAAAATTCAAAGCAAATCTTTATTCTTATCTACGTAACTAAATGCCAGCAACATTATAGCGTTCAATGTGGATTATTTTAGATTCTTTAAATCCTTACATACACAAAAATAAACGGTGTAAGTCAAAGAGAAGTATATACTTAGAAAGGAAATGTCTCGCTATATCAAATTTGTGAAAGGAAAGGTTCACTTCCCGTGGCATTGCAGGATCATTGAAACGCTATGCTAATGCTTGTGATCACATATTAACCACACAAAACCCTGCAATATCCCATCTAATACCCTTCTTAAAACATTTGAGTTCGCTGCTATCGACCTTTCAATGTATAAAATACTTGCCAAGGTCTCAATGTATTACCAATGACAGAAACCTAACTTGCAAAAACTATGACAAAGTGGACATTCCTTGCAGCAAACTTGATTCGCCTATGACAAAAGCAGGTTGTTGTGTGATAAGTTTCTCATACAGAGAAGCACTAACTAACGAGACGTAAGTTCCTGAGAGGGGGCACTGGTTCATGGTTGAGGTCCTGTTTCTTGCTAAATTTCTTCATAACACATTATTGGACTTTATAGTACACACTAGGAAGATATGTTACACAATTTGAAGGGGGTAGATATCACTGAGAGCAGCTGGGTAACTTAATACTATGTTTCAAAGCTACAAAAGATCTTGATATCGGTTTCCCGGTTCCTTTTATTTTCTATCATTCAAACAGCTTTTACTTCATGCCTTGACAAGCAGAAACAGCTACTGAAATATGATAAACAATGATGTGTGCATCATTACTGTAAATCTACTGCAGAGAAATACGACATCATTGTAACACACACCAAGTCCATCATCTTCAGTTCTGTAGGCAGCCTATGTCTAAAGATGAACAGGTATATTCTATTACTTACCATATTGCTCTTTTTCTTCCAAGCAAATAATTCTCGTAGATGATGCCTGTAAAGTAAACAAATAGTTCCATCATGTAATCCAAAGAGCAGCATGTAATAACTCTCCAATCCGTCTTCACTCTCAGCTCAATATGTCTGTGAATTTGTCCAGTGACATATTCCACCCCACCAGCTTCATATCCAGATTATTGAACGTAAAAGCATCTTAAGTACACCAGTTGAAGTACACATGCCTATTTAATATTAATCTGTGTACACGAAACGTGTTCGACAACAGTAAATCACTGCCTTTAAATATAAAAGGAGCCTCTTTTATTGCACATCACTACGCCATTGAAACTGCAGAAATCTACATGTGATCTCTATCGAGTTACCCTTTTGAAGCATCATAAAAAATGATTTTATATACCAAAGGAAAAACATTTCTGTTGACTGGCGCATCGTAAACAAGTGATTAGTATGTATTTTTCATTTTTCAATACTCACCTGCAACAGTTCTACCTTTGCCCACTCCTGCACCATCCCCTGTAAGATATAATATAATAAGATATGAAACCATTTTCTAAATTATTTTCCTTCACTATTGCACCATGTAACAATACATCTATGATAGCATAACAAATAAATGCATAGGTTCTCAAAGGTAATATGATTCCTACAGCAATTAAATGCAGGGCAATGTACCTAAAAATGGAAGTGCAGAAAGTCAAGACCAATCACCTGTTGAGTACAGGCTGCTATTTTTCAAAGCCTTCATACATGTGTATTATGTCTGACTAAGGAGACTATGACAACATCAAAAGCACTGAAAGTGTGTTGAGTTGTTTCGTTATCTCCAAGCTACATCTGCCTCCAAAAACATCTTCCCTGACACACTATGTGGCTTTGAAAATGGCTGACCAATTATGCATATAAGATTATGGGTGTTATGGCTTTTGGAAGATATTTTGTTAAATAAAATAATTAAACAATCTAGTTCTTGATTTAGGACAACAGGTTCATAAAAGACATTATTTGTTTAAATCGTAGATTAAATACATACTTTGGAATTTACTTTTACATACACTTTTAAACAGTCCCCCTAAAACATCTGCACATTTACTTTTAAACCTTGTACAAGAAAGTCTTAACAATCACAATGAATCATCAAGGAATAAAAGCTAGATTGTTAATATCCTAATGTACCTCTTAAACTTCGTTGACACATATTACCATGCTGGTGGCACCACCCTGATGGCAGGTTGATTTCGTTCTTTGGTACATTACTGATTTTTTATTTTTCTCTTGTTTACACTGCATAATGTTAGTTCCAGGGGCAGGGGCATGATGTGATGACAATACCCAGAGTTACCTGCTGAGTAAGTAGGCTACAAGATGCTGTCCTTAATAGTGACTTTGCTTAGAGATGGAAACTCTTATGGCCCCATACTGATTTCTAATTGAGGTTTCCCAGCTCCCACTGCCAATGTTGAATCTTAGATTTCTTACTGAATGTTAGAGTTCTCTCTTTTTAAATATTTGGCCTCTGTCACGTGTGCTCATGCAATGGTAAACCTTTCTCCCTTCCACTGTTAAGCTGATGGTGTTCGACTTTATTCATTGTGAAAGGAGGTAACATTTTGAAAGACTTCGAAAAACTTGCAATAGCAGCATCCAGTGGATCTAAATAACCAGTTTTTTTGACTTATTTGATTAAATTTCTCCATCTTGTACTACTTTACGTGAAGACTGACTGTATTTCACTGTCAAACACTATTACAGAGTGACTTTGTTTACAACTGATAACTTTCGCCTCACTATTATGTCAAGAAAGATTACATCATTGTAATTCACGAAGTGTCTATTGGCAGCAAATTTCCTTACCAATAAAGTATCCTGCTCTTTTCCCATTGGGTAACAATTTTTCATGCTGCTGACATGCATAAACTACTGCCTCTAGTTGCAATGCTGACAGACAGTTGCCATCAATCACATCCTTTGGAAAACTAAGTCGGTACCAGATGTCAGGTGCATGAATACTAGCCATTGAGCTGGAATGGAACAAGAAGGAAAGACAATATGACAACACCAAACAGCTCATTTCTGAATGGGTAAAGGTTGCAATCGTTGCACCATGGATAAACCATGGATATTAAAAAAAGCTGTTACATGATTACTTTTCCTCCCTATCAATTCTCACCAAATGTCAGCCACTCTATATATGCAATATATAACTGATTCTCTATTAGATAGTACCAGTAATAGATTCAGTTATCATGTATACAGTCAATGTATGGGTGTGTTTAGTATCAAATGTATCTGTTTACTATCAAATCTTTTGGAAAGCAATTAGATCAATATAAGCAAATCGTGCAAAATGCGTACAATATACTTTAAGTGGCATTTCGGAAGTTTTTCTTGTATGAAAGGGTTATTCAATAAAGAAAATTAGCAACCCTGTCAAAAACTGTTAAAAACTTGGTGGCAAGTTGTGAACAACAAAACTGAAATTGATTACAGATTGCCCTTCCAGTACAGTACTTAAAAACGGCTAGGATATTTGCCATCTGGTTGCTTCTATCAGATGTGTTTAAAAACCAACACGCACAAACTGTTCTCATCTATATTTTGTTATAACTTTCCTCCATTTTCAAAAGTGGCTACAAAAAATTCAAAAATCTTAAATTTTGCTTTAAAAGTTGTCCATTTCACCATACATTTTTGTTCTTCTACCAAATTGTGAATCAAATTGGTAGATGTTTCCATCTGCATGTGATCGAACCCTTACTTTTTCATTTATATACAATATTTAAAAAACTTAATCTCCTAAAGCATTGTTTTGCATTTTAATAGCTCATTGGTAAGCTTATTAAATTATGTAAAATTCATCATGCGAAAATGTTTTTGGAATACGTCTTGCATAATAACAAGTGGTGTAAGTTTTCCATGAAACTCACTAAAGGATGGATTATTTTGGCTCCTGAAGTTGTGAGTAATTGAATGTACAGCAGAGTTTAACTTTCAGGTAATAGTAGAAACACATGAATAAAGTCACCTGAGTCAAAGACATTGCATTCTAATTTAAAGATATTCACAAATTGGCTATTTTGTTCAGCAATAAAGCTCAATTTAACATTAGTGGGCAAAATATAACACACCGATCATCTAATGTCTGTCACACTTTTCCTGGAACAAATCTCTGTGTACCTACGTAGAGGCACTGCCTTGTAGTCACCTTATGAGTTGAACTTTGCAAAATTAGCCCCTCTATTACCTTGAAAGAGCAGTTGGTTAGTACATTACTGTAGTTCATAGAAAATTGAAGTGAGCTTTTCCTCACTTAATACCTTGTCCTTCAATGTCACTCCTACAGGTAAACATTCAAACTATATGCTTTTGAATGTAACATCTTCCATGGTGAATTTCCCAGTTAGTATTGGCCAGCAAATCACACAAGTATCATACTGTTCAGTTAATATTATACACAATCAGAAAATTTTGATTCAAAAGTAAATGCTTCAACTGTACATAAAACAAACCCCAAAGATTCACATGGTCAAATTATCATGTCAAGGAAAATAATTATATATATTTCTATATTTTTTATTTTTTATATAAATGACTTCACCAATAGTAAATACTATAAAACTAAAAACATATCTTTGATTTCAACTAATTTTGGCAATTTGATAGCAGATTTCAGAATGACAAGTAGGTCCGAGTGACAAGAAGGGATCCAACGATAAAATATGAAATATGAATATACTAACCTTGTTTCAACAACAGAATCTGGATGCTTACGCCCAATTTTGACTACAAGGCAAGAGTGAATGTGTTTACATCACTTGAAACTATTCACATTTACTAGTTTGTAGTTTTATATCATCAAACCTTAAAACAATATTAGTACTAGAATTGTGTACTGTTGGAAATCAATGTCTTTTATATCTTTCATATGATTATTTTATATTCTAGCTGTAATTCACCACTAAAATAATCACACATAAAAAGTCCTGTACCAGAAAGTATTTGAATAACAGAATACCCATTTAACTGTTACAAAAATGTAGTTCAGAACTTCTCAAGGAAGTCTCCTCAGACCCTTGGCTTTGTTTCACTTTACAGTACCATGACCTTTCTAATCAGTTTCTCAGATTGGTTTTGACTCCTCAAAGCCCGTTGCATAGCAGCTCTTGGTACCTTGTTAAATACCTTTTCTCTTCATATCACTCTTGTGAATATGGCATCTGCTGTTGACATTCCTCCCATAAAACCATACTGGTTTTATCCAATATTAACAATATTTGTGAGATTATTTAAAATCCCCTCACACAATTTTCATGACATGCTCTAACAACCTTATGCAGAGAATACCTTCAAATAACCCAAGTGATACCTAGCCTACCTAGTATGAAAGATATTGTACCCTAACATTGATAATTAATGAAACATGCTATTGCAATTCAAAGAGGAGCATGGGAGAAATGAAAATAAGAGCAAAATCCTAGCTTTGCTACATACTGTTGTATAAACCCAACAATTGTGACAAGTACTGCTGGTAACAGAAACAAATCTTTTTCCTACTTCGGGTAATTTTATATCTGTGAAAAAAAAAATTTCATAAATAGAGCCATTAACCAATGCCTTTTTGAAACACAGATAGAACAGGCCCAGCCTGACCTAAAATTTAAAGCTAAAATTTATTAAACAAGGCCCCATACTGCATCTCCGTCCTCTTAACCTTTTCACTGGCACAGCATGGTGAATCAGTTAAGATCACCATACACTACTCCAAACATACTCGCACATTTTCATGTGCACATTGAAGTTCATTGCTGCAGACTTGCTTTACAAACTGTGTACACATTACAACTATCCTCAACAGCTTAACCAAGGAACTGACCTTTTTTTGCAAAGATTGTATTGATTCTTGGAAAATAAGAATTTGCACACACCCTTCTTTAAAAATAAATGATGTTTAACAAATTTAATGTTCCATTGCTCTTCATCCAATTTTCTTTCACACCTATTATCAAAGTCCTTTGGAGTAAGGTCAGCAATCAAACAAAGAAATTTTGCAAGATAGGAATGGCCAACTCCAAAACTTAACCTAAGGTCACATGGCAGAGTATTTCCTGATGATTGGTATGAGAAAAAGAAGTGGCTGTGTGGAAGTGAAGGTAGGGCTGCTTTGTTTTGTTGCCCTTGCTTGTTGTTTAGGCCTGGAGTGTCACAAAGCTGGACTGAAAAGGACTACACTAACACACATCTGTTTTTAGGTGACTGTGTCAAGCATGAGAACTCCAAAGCTCATCTAGAGGCCAATAAGAAATGGAAGTTGTCTTCTGTCAATGAAGGAATTGATTGCCTCTAGGTTAAGGGGAATAGTGGTTGAGTGGCCATGATGATTCCAGCAATAACCCCAACAAAGGCAACTACACAGAGCTCCTTGAGTGTTTCACTTGATTTGATTCTGTTTTTGAGCACAGGTTATATGGCAGGCTTCAAGAGAGTGAGAGAGGTTCTTCATCAGGAGGGATTTTTACTGGTGTGTCTTCGGGTGAGGATAAGTACTTTCTTAAGCCTTCAAGTTTGATGAAACGACAGATGTTTCAACTTAAGAGCAGCCAAGTGCTCTCATTCACCTAGGTAGCTATGAAAGAATGGTTGAAAGAATCCTCAAATTGCATGATGTAAGTTCAGACAGATCAGCTCCTGCCATCTCTGAAACAGTAAAGCAAATTTTATGTAAATATGGTGATTCTTTGAAAAGTAAATTGATCACGTAAACCTACAACGGTGCAGCTGTTATGTGTGGGCATATCGCAGGTGTTCAAGCCCTTCTTCGAGCTGAGTTTCCATTTGCCTATTTTTTTCATAGTGCAGTGCACAGGCTGAACCTAGTCATTTCCAAGTCTGGAATTTCCCCATTTAAGATCTTTTTTTGTGAATGTTGGTGCATTCAGCTCCTTTATGGAAAAGATATCTGAGTGGAAAGAACACTTTAGATCTTATGGTATAGAAATTCCTCAACCAGGTGATACAAGGTGGTACTTTCCTACTCTCACCATAGGTGTAATTTCAGAGAAATACAAAGCTCTTTTAGAAGCTCAAGAGAGTATTATTGAACACCCTCAAAGCTGGGATGATAAAATACTGAAGCAAGCCAACGGGTTGCTCTTACATTTAAACAACTTTATCTTCTGATTTTGTATAAAATTCTACAATGTCAGTCTTTCACACTCTTTCAAATTCTTAAAAATACCAAAGTGGATTCCAGTTATGGTATTGGCAAAGTAACTGAGTTTCCTGGCTTTATTTCACAAATGATGAATTCTATAACATGTTCTATGAGGAAACTGTTCGAGTTGTGGGGCTACCATCATCAAGGTATGACTGAAATTATAACTACAAAAGGGTTTTCTTTGAAA
>JAAAKM020006802.1:0-10325 GCA_010016025.2 Alatinidae sp. Z8VKAUB7J3 | reverse complement strand
GGTCTAAACTCCAGTCTCAATTTTGTGAAAGTTTTAAATATGGATGACACACACGAGGACAAAAATCGTATGAATTGACTAATTAGCAACTGTTTCAGGGTCAAATGTTGTATGGAAAATTATTCAAGTGTTTCAGACATCATTTACATATTGAGTACTGGGAAAATTCCTTGAAATTAATAAACGTGGGGGTCCTAATAAGGAGTAGAGGGGGTTATAATTTTCAAAAATTAATTAAGGAGAGATATGTTTTCAAATGTATATTTAAATGTTGAGAAATTATGCTAAATGGCTGTTCTTTCCATCGTTATTGTTCATATGTTGCATATTTTTAATAATTACTGCATGAAAGAACTGAAGAAGAAAATTTGAATAACTAAAAACTTTGACTTTGTAGTTTTGAAAGTAGTCAACACTTACTTAACTTTATTTCATCATTTTTTGTCGTTTCTATCTTACTTTAAAAACTCTTACTCTTAAGAAAGAACCTTATGTGCAGGAACACTATATGATAATCAATAAAATTACTTACTTACATACTTTTGAGGCTTCTTTCTTCTCTTCACAATTTTGCAGGCTGCTGTGGCACTGCACGATGAGACATGTTGATTGTACACTTTGGGATTATATGTAGCTTGTTTGCAGCCATTTGTAATTTTGACCGGTTATCTGTAAATCTGGTTTTGTAAATCTGTAATTGATGACTAAGGGAGCTTACACACCGAAGTGGCGCTTCACAAAGGCCACGTGGCGTGCCACTTCTGTGTTAAAGGTTTGATACTGTTGTATAGGTTCGTTCCCAAGTGGCATGCCACGCCGCATGCCACGTAACATATGCCACTTTAGTGTGTAAGCTCCGTTAGACCGGACTCAATTGAGAAAACAGTAACTTGAATAACACAACTGCCTGCTTGATTTTCATACATCGAACCTTGACTTGAAAATACCTTGATGGAATACATAACGAATAACATGAAGAATCGAGTAGGAACGTTTGGAATAACGCTCTACGAGTCTTGGACACAGGGAGGGGAGAGATGCAGACCCAAGGATCCAGACCCACCTCTGCTTAGGCAACCAATTATTATTGACCGTCATTATTCCAAGACGTGCATCAAATGTGGGCTCTTGCAGTGCTTTGAACTTAATGTCAAAGCATGTGGTAATACGTAAATATGTCTTAATGGATATTCCTTGGGGGTGTATCTACGGAAAACACACCGGAGGCTTTCTCCGCCAACAACGGACCAGACCCTACCCCCATGAGAAACCTCCTGGGTCCCTGCTTTATACCTACTTGCTAAAAGGTTTTATACTTTTTTATTATAAATTCGTCCTTAGCCCAGGGGATTAGTTTTTCCAAGGCGTTGATACTTTCAAAGATGATGTCTTAGATAATAAAATCTTATTCCTTTCTGCAGTTCGTTGACTGAGATTAATGTGATAGGAATATCATAAGAAGCACAAAGTGATTACTAAAGAAGAAAAGAATGTATTTGTTACAGGTATTTATTGAAATCAGGCTTAATTGTTTAGGGAATAACGACTGAAATTGTTACAATCTCGGACATAAATTTATGCAAACTGGCCTAGCCCCCGTTCCAACTGACGATGGATTTTGAAAATCTTCATTTCGGCGACTTGCATGTCAGACCTCCTGGTTAGGTGGTGGGGGCACATAGCTTGTATTACCACAAATGGGGGCCCCTTTCCTTTACTAAGTGTCTTCCACGATTTCGGTCATTTTCAAGGCATTTAAGTAAAAGTTTACATTATTTTTGTCCACTATTGTAGGCTTTGCACGTCATGACTACAATTTACTGCCAGGCATTTCGAGAAATGCCTAAGTGTCAAGTGTTCGATCCCCTGTGGTGACATATTTTCTATTTCTCTAGTGTTCTTTTCAAAATGCCTAAGTATTACCTGAAATGACTGAGCGATTTAGTCATTACGCGTAATGCCTGATTTCGCTTAATGTCTGCAACATAGGTACATTTTTGTAATGGCATAGTATTAGAGATCTAAAAAATGTCTCATTGCATTAAATCATCGCTGAGATACACCTGGTAGAAGTTATTCTGATGAGGTTGTCATTTCCAGCGTCACTATCCTCCGTGAATACACAAACTTAACTTTGAATTTCCTTAGAGCTCCCACTTCTTTGTCATAATTTCTCCCAGTAGTAATTTTTGTGATGTACCTCGTCCAGCTATTTGCTATTTGCTGCTTACAGTCGGGTGTTCCTGTTAATTAGCGTAAGACGATTAACTCTTTAGTACTGTTTACGTTCCTTATATTAAACAGGTAATCCCTTCTTTTTCAAGAAGAGAGGAATTGCTTCAGTTTCACTCGGAAAAGGGGTAGGGCAGTGGACGAAGGCGGTATATGAAAATCTTGTGTAATCCGAATACAAAATTTCAATTCCGTTAGGCACCAAAATTAGGCTTTGTGACTCCGTTTCTTTCAGTTAATGACCTACAAAGTGTTTTTTCATGTATTAGGCGTAGGATTAAAGTTTGTGGTATGTATTCATTTGTGTTTGTATGTATTTATTTCCCCATATAGAAAAAAATAGTTACAAAAAAATAACAAGTCAAAATTACAATTTTTAAGATACAAATTGCTTTACAAAATTAAAAAGAAAATATATAAGTTACTTTAAAGAATAAAATAAACAATATTAATAATTAAAAACAAAAAAGTTAAAAGCAAAGAAACCCCTACTGATAAAGTTGGCACGGATAGCATTAAAACGGTTCAAAAGACCTTGTTTCGATAAGACCTTTGAGACAACACATATGCAAAGACAATTGTAACCGTAGTGACTTGATACTAAGTAATGTCGAATAAGGGTAAATTACTGCCGCACAGATCACTGAAAAGCAGTTCTATTCTCTGCCGCTGAAAATTCTATTACTCCAATGCCAATAACGTAGAAGGAAGTATGTTCGTTAGATGATATTGATTGTTATTTACGTGCAAGGACGTAGTAATATTTGGCGGCGTGTATGGCTTTCTGGGTTGTACTTGTCGGTTATTCCCCCCCAACACAAATTCTTTTTTAGAGATAAATTTTAAGTTCCGTTCTGTCTATCGAGCTGCCTCCTATTATTTTAGTTGTTTTGAAGGTGATGTTGTAGTGATTTATTACGTAAAAGTTCATCAACTGTTTACTCGTAGCCCTAGTCTTCTTACTGCGCTATGCGTTAGATGAGAATAACCGACAAGTACCCAATTCAGACAGCAACAATGTCTTACTAAAACGGACGACGTGAAAAATATAGGAACACCTATTCAAACTAAGTATCAATAAAATGTTACTAGTATCATTGTCAATAATTCCAATCTATAGAAAAATGATTTAAAATCTCAGATTGGATTATCTTTCTTCCTATTCCGCTTCAACAGATGATGAAATGACCTATGATCAAATACAGACACTCGAACGTTTTCCTTGCTTCTTATTGTTAGCGCTATAACCTTTTCAGCTGCTCGGCCTTTTGGAGGGGAATGAATGTAGTATCTGTTCTCATATATGACAGATGCTTTCCATAGTCCGAGAGAGGCAGTCCTACTGGGCGGTTGAGCCTGCCTCATGGCTTGCTTCTCTGCCCGTTAGCCTAAATTAAGGGGCGTTACCCTTGGAGGCCCCAGCTGCCCCTTACTTATTAGTTAGCCTGTTTGGTGTTTTTTCTGATTATTTAGGGTAGTTTCAATGTCGGACCCACTGCTCATCAGGGGTCTTTGATTGAGAGACTGCTACAGCTTTATTAGTTATCGGATCCGAATTTAAATGAGCCATGTGGAGGATTTGCACTGACGAAAACAACGACATTCCCTTGCTGCACGTCACCGTTTAGGGGTGAAAGACTTCTAAACCTGTCGCAAAGGATGCTGGTTTCATATGCCCCTTCACGTGAGTTGAGCTGTTTAGGAGGAGCTTAATTTAAGAGAGCGAAAGTTAAAATGTATTGGCGACCACAAAGTACCAGGCAATGGAAAGTCGGAGGAAGGGAAATACTCGTGCCTCGTAGTATCGTAAATAGTTATTAAATTCTTGAAAAGTGCAACTTGTTTTTTTAGTCTTCTCTCTTGATGTAAATATATGGCTGTGTTTTGCGTGTTCTGAATTTTCAAACGCAACGGCATACTGGTTTAAAAATCTGCTTATACATAAATTAGAGATTCATCCGAATAACACAATCTATGCTGGTGTCCCTGATACGGTAAAGCAGGGGGCCGAATTTGTGCTCTAATATCAGCACTTAAGATTAAGTTTTTGTAAAACATTAAGCAGGTTTCAGTTTCAGTTTCAGTCATTGCGTATTTACTATAGGTCTATTAAATATGCAGCTGGGGCAAGAACTGGGGGCGAATACAAAATGTGAGAATGAGTTTATATGAGTGTGTTAGAATCAATTATGTCTGAAATTCTTTAAGTGTTTGTTTACAATCCTTGTGTTATATTTGCTTTAAGGTCTAATACTTTAGTACACAAAGGAAGGTAGTTTTAAATAGATGACAACAAACCAATCTTCTGTGCTTAATTGAAGAGGTGTGTCAAATCAAAGGGGTAGGTGAGTGCTTTTGACAATTTTTTGAATAAGAAAATTAAATGGGCAGTGCACTCTTATTGTGATTCCGATCCTGAGGGGGGTGGTTCAGTAAGATGGGATGGGGGATAAATATTTCAAAAGATTCAAATTGGCAATTAAACACAAGAGATTTAAACCTAAATAGTGCTACTAGTTTTGGCTGCATACTAACAGTTTAGATTTACTTGAAAATATTGGTCCAACTTTCAACTACCCTCAGTGCTCTTCAGATTGTTTTAGCGCCTTTTGTTTCCTCTTTTGGGATGGCCTTAGAGTGCAAAGACGTGTATAATTGTTGACGAATATAACTGACAAAGAATATATCTTTTGATATACAGAGTATAAAAGTGTGCAATGTACATGAAGCCCTAAACAGGGAATTTCCACCCTCTGAATTATGCACTTCCCTGTATAAAGTATGCGCCAAAGTATACAAATAAACAAGAAGTGTCATTAGGAGTAGCTAATTTTCCGCGATTTCCTGGTTGTTGTTTAAGGCTGCAAACCTCTTAAAAAGTGTAATGTTTCCGCGTTCAGCTGGTCTTGTGTGTATGAGATATTTGCACTATAAACAAAGGATTCTGAAAAGAACACTAGAGAAATAGAAAAGCATGTCAACACCGGGAATCGAACCCGTGACCCACGCTTTCGCGGCGTGCACTCTACCTACTGAGCTAAGTGACCTCCGATGTTAACATACTTTTATTTCTCGATGATACAAATATAGGATTTGTCTTTTCTAATAGAAAGTTTCCAACTTTGGTAGTTCGTCAAATACAATTTAAATGTAGTCGTTTTCTTCCATTACATCCAGTTCAAGAAAAGCAGCAGAAAGCAAGCAAATACTAAGCTTGTTAAGTACGTACTGCACATTACTGCAGATAAAAAAGTTTCTTGGAATATCAGCAAATGCCTAACACAAAATAGGGCCATGGCTTTGAATTCAAATTTTGAATATAATGACAGATTCACACTGTTATTATCGCAAACATAGCAAAAGGGAAACCCATCAGCAGCTTCAATGCGATCTCGATTGTTTCTTCCCAAGGAGAATATCTCTCTGCCTTTAGGTGTTTAAAAGGTATCAATTTGTACACACAGGTTGCCCCAAAATAAAAAGGTAAAGAGGTAAAACCCCAGAACTGTATTTTATAGCTCACCTGGTTTATTATCAGCCTTTTCAAATACAGTTACATTCCATGGTATGTTAGTGCGTGTTTTACTTATACTTCTTCAAACAGTCAACCAGCAAAATGCATATTCCCTGGTGAGTCAAAAGATTCTCAAAAACACTTTTTAAAAAATTTTGTATCATCAAGCTTTTTACTTTTAGATGTTAATCGAGTAAATGTAGATACATTTGGATCAAGGCCCCCACTCCCTTCCCCTTATTAGAGGGTCTATGAAGATTAGGTCCTGTTGCGTGCATAGATTAATTTGCACTCAACCGGTTTTCACGGACTTGAGGCTTCTAGACAAGCAGAAGTGTTGGCGCCCTATGATATGTTTGTTTTCGAGTCGTGAACAACAGCAACCACCTTTCCTACTTCTTTCGAATTTCGTCGTTTGTAGTACAGGAAAACAACATTTGACATTTGTGAGAGCATATTACGCCGAAGGCAGGATAGAAACGCATAGAAAGGTATAGAAAACGTATTTTCAGTACTTTTTATCGTTAAACTTGTGATGGTATAGGAAAGAAAGCGCACTGCAACTCAGCATCACTTTTAAGCGCGCTTATACATAGTTCACATCAGAGAGCATCAAATTCGCTTATGGGAATGGCCATCGTCCAGGAGATATGCCCTATAGTATAATTGTTGGATTTTCATGTTTAGCAAAGCAGATTACAATTTGTGTTAGCTGTTACCCTATTTTCTAAAGATCGTGAAACTTCAGTTTTGGCTTAGTTTGTTTAGTAAGCCATTCAGTGTTGCAGTGACGTTGAACCTTAACAAGATAATATGGCAGCCACAATCCAGTAGTTGAAGTGTCAGACAGAAATGACAAATGAACTAGAACCAGTAAATGAGACCCTAAAATGGCCCATAGTTACTAATTGTGTTGAGGGTTGTGTAGAGATCTGCTGCCTACCGGTATTTAAAGAATCAAGATCTTACCCATGTGTTCGTAAAATATAAAATCACACAGTGTCTTTATAGCATCAGTTTGACAAAAAGTGTGACATATAAGCTGAAAGTATTGATCAGTGCTAGAAAGTACACTAAAAGACAGGCCCAGTACAAGGTTCTGTGAACAACACGATGGAAAAAGCTAGAGATAAGGATCATAAGGAGATATTTATAATAAAAAATCACTGAACATTGCTATATTAAGGGTTTTGTCCTTTTTGTGCGTGTTGTAGCATTTTTATGTCATGATTTAGACAAACGAGAAAATCCCGTGAAATAGATAAGAGCTTCCATTAAATGTCAGCAAATGTGAGTTAAATTGAAGCAAATATCGGAGAAATTTGCACTAGAGGAGTTTTAGACTTTGTCAGTAAAATTTTTGTGTATTGTGCATTGTTTTCCTTTCTTTGATCATATTCAAGGACTGCATTTTTGTGTGTTACTTTCATTTTGTGTTGAAAGGTAAATTTATATTTGTATGCCACTATACTGCCCTGAAGGTTGAGATTTACCCTGGCCAATCTACTCCCTGTGTAGCTACAACAGATACTCTATACACACATATCATTGAACATATTGGTATTATAGAACTTGAAACACAGATAACTTAGATAACTCATTTTGATTAAGAGGCTTATTGCCGATTGTCACCAGTGGATCTGTATCAGTAATGAGTACATCCAGAAGAAGCTATTTATATCTAAGGAATACAATAGACTAATAGTTGCAAAATGCAGATGTAGGTGAAACTACATAACCTAAGTTGATGGCATGCTAAAACATTGCAAGCAATTTCTTTTTGTCTACGCAAAGTAGGCTTAAAATGCAGAAAAATGCCCTGCTAAATGAACCTCCATCATCCCCTAACTAGAACTGGAAAATGTTCATTATTTACTGTGATTTTGTGCACAGTCAGTACTTTCTATCATATGGTTCTCTATCACCAATCTGGCTGTTGTTTCCACTCATTCTTTTATGTTTACCAATCTTCTTAATTGTTTCCAGGGAACAACAGTTCTACTTTCACATATGCAACATGTGTATCATATGTATCATTATTGCAATGATGTTGCTGAGAAATTTATAATCCATAAAAGTATAATTTACTGCAGAAAGAATTGTCCTGTATATCAATGTGTTAGTGTCAATTTGTTAATTATTGATACTGTATATAGAATTAAATAAGGATGATGGAGCAAGCTATTGCGAGGGGTGACTTGCAGCAGGAGCACTCAACCTAGACTGGAAATAATTAACAATATTTCATTTACTAGACTCAGATTTGGGAGCACAAATTTATTTCACCAAAATGCGAAGCAATGTAGCTGATGATAATCAGCATATTAAACTGAAACTTGGCAAAACACAACTATATATACCAAGTCACCATAAATACAATATATGTTGGATTAAGATAGTTATGTGCAAGTAGTGATCTGGCACTAATGAAAGCTTAGAGCCGAAACACAATAAATGATTATAATTAATGAACTTCCCCTTACCCACTGAGTGGAGGCGAAAACATCAAAATCAAAATCTTCCATGATGGATTGTGATTGCCTACAAAAGAATTGAAGTCGTCTGCCAGTATGATTCTATATTTATGATTAACTTTTGAGGTGACATCATGAAAGAAATCATAAAATTCATCTTTTTCCTGCTCTTAGCTATCCAACATAGCAGCATGGTAGCTGATCAGCACCACTTTGGTGTTGCAATCCAAGTCTAAACTTAGGGTCATCATATGGTCTGAAACACCCTTAGGTAAGTAAAACAGTGAGCTGGCAAGACTTGATTTGACAGCAAAGCCAACACCAGATTGACAAGCTTAATTTTCACTCTTTCCAGACCAGAAAAAGTCATACCCACCTTTTTCTTCTCTTGGTTGGGAATAATCGGCCTAGCTTGTTTCACGTAAGACCGCAAAGTCAATGTTATATTTCTTCAACCCAAGAAACACAAGAGCTGTTTTACTCTGTGGTGCAGAACCATTGTATATACTGTCCATAGCATACTGACATTCCAGTATCCAAAATGAAATTTCTTTTTGGAGTTTTTTTGTTGAATTCTATTGTTCTGACTGAGTAACTGTATAACCAGACAGCTGCATCAGGCTGCCAAGTCTTGTGATGGGCAAGCAATTTTTAGGGCTCCTTTTATAACTCCTCCCCAACATGGGGAAAGAAGTGCCCTAAAAAGGGCTGCTTTGTCACCAATACAGGACACAATCAGTACAATTGCTGACAGTTTTGTGCTAGAACAGCCATCACCCATTGACTACCATAGTGTAGAACTCCACCTAAAGACTTCCAATAATATCCTTAACCCTGTCTCTATTATTTTCACTGTATCGCCAGTGGACTTCTTGCAAGAAAAAAAGGTGTGATTTTCATGAATGACTCATGATAAGTTGCCAGAAACACACACAGAGGATCTAATTATAGTGGTGAAGGCTTGTGTAGAACCATCTACATGTTTTGTAGCTATTGATAAACTCATTCAATGCAAATAATTGCCGCAGAAAAGGCAGACAATAGACCTTAGGTGTTACACCAGGGTTTTCCCTTTCCTAGATGTATGTCTTAACAAAGACTGAGAGTACATCTCTCCCAGTGGTCTGAATGTACCCTCAGACACATACCGGAGATCTTGGAATCACCAGCTCATGCCTGAGACAATTTAACCCATAGATGGAACCCTCACAGGTACTCTTGGGTGCCTAATAAATGCCCCCTCCTAATAAATAATTTTTCAAAACTTTTCACCCAGGACATTCATATTCCTGCCAATGATAATTTTTTGAGGAGGTACTTTGGCTGGCAAGTAGGAAAATATCTTTATTGAAAAATGAAAATCATGCTGATCACACATGATGTATTAGTTGTGTCACTTTCAATGATATCATCCCATTTTGGGGCAAATTTTAACTTCAAGATGACGGGCAGAAGGTTGAGCTCAGCTACTGTAATTCCTCTTTTGAATAGAGAGTCCTTAAATGTCCAATATATACTTGCAGAGTTGTGGAAAAGAAGCAATCAGAGCGACAAAAATACTGAAGTTGACATAAATCTGTACCATGTCCTTGATTTTGTGTGGTCTATTACAAAGCTTGGAGAAGTGTGAAGAAGCACATTACAGATGTTAGCAATAACACTATCATTGAGCAGTAGGATTAGGGGAACATTTTTAAGATCTCGGAAGGCATTTAGGAGACTTCCATGACTTCGAATATATATATAACTGGTGATTGTTTGTTATTGTATTACCCTATGTTTGGGAAGTTGCAGTTGATTCTAAACATTGATTCTTGACTTAATTTTTTAACCTTTTGCAAGCCCCCCCCCCCCCCCCAAGCCTATTTCATTTTTGGTCATTTTCCAACCTTCCAAGAGTACTATGATCCCAGAGCAGAGTGGACCTTGGAAAACTGATTATTGAGGGGTAACACCATTTTTCCTACTTCAGGGCAAAAAGTTGAGGTATTGGTTTTGTAATCAGGAGGTTGTGGATTCCAATTCAGTCAGTGACTTAAAATTGGAAGCTATTGTGGTAATGCACCACTCTTTGAGAATTTTATATATACACTCATATTATTACA
>JAAAKM020006796.1:0-10328 GCA_010016025.2 Alatinidae sp. Z8VKAUB7J3 | reverse complement strand
ATCTGGACAGTTTGAAGCCAGAAGAAGGAATGAGAATTCCGAAAGCTCACCTTGAGCAAAAGCTAGTTTTTATCGTTGATATATATATATATATATATATATATATATATATATAATATGCATAGAGAAAAACTACATTTTTGATATTTCGAGATTTCTTGAAATGTCAAAAATGTAGTTTTCTCTATGAATATTATATATATCTGATAAACTGGTAGGTGTAGTGCTTGATAAATTCCCACCAAATTTACCACTCATCTCCCACCAAATTTACTATATGTAGGGCTAAAGTTGTTTTCATCAGGAGATCGGAGCTGCTTTACATAGATGATTATTGTATTCAGATTTTCAATCAACATGCAAATTACATAAACAAACACCCCACTTTCCTCGTCTCTTTATAACTGATGCAACAATCCAATTGCCAATGCAAAATTTTATTTTTGAAACCCTTTGATCTGGACTTAGATGCAATTTCTAATTATGAATTAGATGTTCAAAATTGTTACACGGGTAACTCATGCTCTCCCAAACCCCTGTCCATCATGTTACGAGTAGGTATTTGAAAGCTGAACCTTAGTTAGCCTCAAGCATGGCAGATGTTATATTAAATCTATATAATTCCAAAGTAATCCTCTTACTTCTCACAAATAAAGTAGCAGATGAACAAAATGACATTTGTCAGTAAACCCTTATGCTATTAACACCAAATCATATATACACTTGTAAATATGTGTGTAGGGAAAAAGTTAACATTTTCTTCAGGGCAAAAACTGACTTTGACCAATATCTTAAGATATCTCTCCTTAGTTATTATAGGCCTACGGCAAATTACAAATTTCAAGGCCTTGCAAAAACCTGGTGATTCCTTGTTAAGGGTGGCATGTGCCACCTAATGCCATCATATTTGGACTTAATCTTTATAAGCTTACTTCCTAAGTTATTGGATTGTTACAAATGGGACCCAGGTATCAATAACTGGTCATAACTAAAGTAAGCCCAAAATATATTTGTAGGCTGATTTGTACAACATGCATAAAGACATCTTCTAGTTGATCAAATAAAATGATACTAACAGTTACATTTCATTTCCTCTTAATCACAATCTTTGCCAAAAAGAAACAGAATGTTTTTAGACAAAAGTATAAGGGTGTAACCTGACATTTTGTTCTAGATCTTAATATGACTACAGACATGTTGATGCCTTGTCTGTTTTTCCACTCATATGCAAAATGTATATGTCATGCTGGCAAACTGGTTGCACCATTTTAAGCCCTTGGAAGGCAATTTATTTGACAACATCACATACTTCTTCATGTTGATCCTGTCTGTTGTTAGCTACTAAAATGTACAACTAAAAGTTTTGAAAGAAATGCTTACAATGCAAATTAATTTATTGACAAGCAACAGGCCTATGCAAAAGAGTTGTAATTGCATTTTCCATATTTCAAGGTTCCTTTCCATGGCCTGCAGGTGGAATTTTACTTAACTGGCATACACTCAGCAAGGTGTAATTAACTAAAGCTGGTTTTAGTATTTTGTACCAAACATATGCTCCAGTTATCATGCCATTACTGGGAAAGCCCAACAATTAATTATAACATGTGAAAAATATTCTTACTAAGTACCTACAGAGAAGAATTTATTCCACATATGTCAATACAATGAAACCACCAAAATCAGTCACATCAGAATAACCACAGTATGTATGATTAACAACTGTCTAACTATATTCCAATCTACATATCTGTACTTATATTTTAGCCAAAAATAGCTTACTTTTCCACACAACTATTGGGAGAGGGCGAAAGTATTCCTTTGACCTGTGTTAAATAATTCGTAGAAAATTAGGCCTATATTTAAAAGGTGATAAATGTGTTAACAAGAAGCAAGATGTCCAATTTACCGAGGTTCATTGGAACAAATGTGGAGAGCTTCAGACAAGATGCTTTCCTTGTCTATGAGAGAGATGACCAATTAGTTATTTTAGGATGGATAGTCTCACTTTTCGGTGATGTAACAAACAGAAGAATATCATAAAAT
This sequence comes from Alatinidae sp. Z8VKAUB7J3, assembly GCA_010016025.2. Lineage (NCBI taxonomy): Eukaryota > Metazoa > Cnidaria > Cubozoa > Carybdeida > Alatinidae > Alatinidae sp. Z8VKAUB7J3. The sequence continues at coordinate 8,285 of JAAAKM020006796.1, read as the reverse complement.
TATGTTTTGCATCTGCCTTAAGGCATTCCATTGACAAAATTGGGCCATCTTGTGGCCCTCTTCTCCAGAGATTCTATTTTTCATATCTCTTTGCCAAGTTTGTAACAGAGGTGTGAGTAACACAAGGAGTGGAGGGCCCTCTGCCTTGTTTCTCGGTTACTCCTAAGTTCTAGGTGAGCACTTAAAGATGAATGAGTTTCTCGTTTAAACCTACCTTTAGGTACCACCTAACTGACTTTCGTGACCAGATTTAGGTCTACTCTGCGGGTCATGTAAATTCTGATTCTGCCTCTTAAAGTTCTAAAATATGACAGAGTTGAGCCATTAATTTGCCATGATGAATTGGAAGTTTTAGGGTAAACAATGCTCTCACCATTCATGAAATGACCCAGAATTGTAACACTTGAGTTTGATTGAGAAGAAATTCATTGTATTGTGTGACTTGTTAAACCTTGGGGTTGCAACCTAATATATCTTCAGTTTGTGGACACTGCCGGTTGAATGCTAGTTCTAGCTAGCTACAACTTTAAAATTTTCAGCAACCACATTTTAATGCAGAACATTCAAGACTCAAGTGCTTGGAGTAATTGAGATAACTGTAAACAAAATAATCCAAAATGTAGTACATCTCATTACTTCATGACTAGATGAATTTGTTCTATTGTTTTGTGTTGTCCTATCATTTATATAATTACTGAGATATGGTGAACATTGTGATCTTTATGACTCTTGGGATCATATTCTGTTTTCTACTACCATTTGAGTTTGTATTGTATCTGCTGTAAATAATAACTGGAGCAAATCCCAAGTGGGTCAGGTGGCTGTAAACAGTGGGTCAATTCCAGGTATTTTAACACCAGAAGCATTTTAATGCTGTCTGAAGATAACAAAAATTATACCTCAAAACATAGTTCAGGAAAATAATATGTTTCATGTGAAACCTACAAACTATCGGTTTAATGCTACTGAATTTCCTAGAGCTCACTTCTTGGTGATTTCATCCTTAAATCATCATCCAAAGCGCAATTATTTGATACTGCAGTTGCAGTTGCAGTGCCTACTTATTTTAGTACTCACCTAAGTGCTTATGTGCTCACTTAAAGTTAAAAGAAACAAAGAAACCAAGCCCTGGGGGCTGGAGGGTTGGCATACCATGGATAAAGGTTGATAACTGTATGATGAGGACCTAAAGGGGCCTGTACACCATAGAGGTATTGGGGTTAGGTTTTCGAATTAGAATTTTTAACATGTGGTAGTTATGAATAGACTTCTCCATATATATATAAACATCAAAACTAAAATTGGGCTCTCCGCAAGCTTTCGGAATTCTTATCCCTTCTTCTCGGCGCATACAAAGAAGTGTCAAACATTGATAATAATGAGTTATCTTTAACAAGTAGACTGATGATACTTTGCAATAAAATTATGTAACATACCTATATCAATGCACATCCTAGCTTGCAAAGAAATTTTAAGATATTTGTGTTGTGAGTTGTGGGCCTATATATTCTCATGGCAAAGGTCAAAATCTAGGGAGGACCCCTAACCCCACTTTCATCACTTACCCAGAGTCATGTCAATCTCTGTAAAATCTATTATAAGCTGTATGAGAATTATTTAATAAGTTAATAATATTTAAAGGATTCACTGTCTACAGGTATCATAAACAGCAGAATGGCAACTTCAGACAACTGGATTATCTTAAGGCAACTATGACCAGGTGTCACAGTATAAGGATGAGGGAACTATTCTTGTCTTTGGCAATTTCAGTCTTTAAATGGTTTTGTATATTAGAATTGGGAAGATAATGCCTTATTTGTCATTCCTGGCATTCATTTATGTGAGGGTATCAATGTCACCAGTGTTTAACAAAGTGCAAGTTATAGGTGAATGATATTCTCCTGCATCCCCTTGTTACCACATCCCTAATCACATCAAACATAGTGGTTAACTGACAACTTTTACATATACATGAGAGCTTTACTGAGGCATAACCATTTAATGATTAGTACATACAACTTTAATAAAGTTATAACAATGATTCATTTGACAGTACTTCAATAATGTTCACTCTGACATTATTTGGTCTGTTGGTATGTCTATCTCATTACCAGCAAAAGCTTTTATTTTTGCTGGATTGAGAAATCTTGATATTTTTCATTTGCCTAAGTTTACACAGACAGTGATCTTCATAACTTAGGGACTTAACTTTATGACATGTTTATTGTCAATTAAAGGCAATTGACCACAAAACAAAAGATTTCTGAAACTCATTTTCATGTCATTATACTATCTGTTTGTGACTTGAATGGGGCTTGAGATCAAATATCTCAATGTGTACACTGTCCAAAACTATTGCTTTCCGTACATAAATTCTTTTCAGTTCAATGTTTCCCATCTTACAATGGGCTCCAAACCAAGACAAGTATATAATCTCCACCATACCATGAAAAACAATTTAAATTGTTTACATCAAACTTTAAAATGTTTGTGCCTTTGCAAAGATCTGTCTTTTGGGGGCAATCTCAGAGGGGTGGCCAACAACTTTCAAATGATATTTGATCCCACTGACTCAATAATACTTTCATTTAGGTACCCATAATAGCTTGTTCAGCATCCATGAATATCTTACCACAGTGTGAAGCACAATAACTTGTGGAACCGTGTGAGGAAAGCAATCAACAGTAGATAGCCCTACGACAACTTAGATAACCTACAGTAGAAATTGTTCAGTCTAATCTGCTTCATTTAAATGACATGTATTTTATCAGATCCCCATCGCAATAAGTTGAATAAAACAGACATGGTGAATTTTCACTATGTTCGTCTCATACTAACTACATTCCAAAATCACACTACATACATTCCCTGGGCAACTACAAAATAGTTAGGTATGTATCCATCATACAGAACACAGCAATACAATAGGATCCATGTAACACTGACGGCCAACTAATACAGCCGCCCTCTACTAATAGTCAGCATGACTTCGATTTCTATCTTCATCTGGGTATTAATGACATGACAGTGGATGTTTAGTAGATTGAGTTCCCTAGGCGATGATATTATTAGAGGCAAGTAAGAGTGATAAGTTCTCGAGTTGTTTATGTACCAACTCACTGCTATTCAACACAAGGGTGAAAATATGCATATTTCAATATTACGGTTCCTGCTCCATTAACAACTTGTACACAACAGGTATGTCGCATGGTCTTTAGAAAATGTAACATGTGGAACATAAAATCATAATAAGAGTAGTAATACGTTAACTGGTGTTCATAGTGTTTTGGGTATGATCAATTTTAAAGTTAAGAGACGCATTTGCATCGACTCCAGCAACATGGCTGATTTTAATCGCATTCAGATTCGACGACTTCGGCGGGAGTCACACCGCATCCATTCTGAAGGTCAGCGTGAGTTATCCCAGCAATAATCTCGAGTCCATTACTACACAAAACTCACAAGCCACACAATCTGACCATTTAAACTGAAAGATTGCCATAAAATAGAAGAGTAACTTGCGTGGACGAAGAAAAACAATCAGTCATAGACAGCGCTAAGTAGTAACACGTTTTTTAAACATCCCGACTGCACAATTCACCCTGACTGTGGATGTAGTAAACGATTTACTTGGGTTGTTTTAGACAATCAACATATTTTGATGTCAACCTACAACATCAAGACACCCTTGTTTGTAAACAAATCCAAGTGAACGATCACGACATCCATCGCCATCATTTACAAGCAACATCTAAACTGGAAAACCAAGGTGAAAGTCGCTGGATCTTTTGATTACTATACAGAATGGAGATCATTGCAAAGACCTGCCTAAAATACAGGAGAGTACATGTCTTGTACGTAGTTATTACAAGGATTAGGCATCGCCATGTTTTAGATTGGTGGATAAGTTATGTTGCATCAACAAATAACAGACAGGCTCCTCTATCAAAGTATTGAATCAGAACAAACAACGAACAAATAAAGAAGAAATTGAACTGCTCACGTTAATAACTTATGATCACGGTTGAAGCTGTTCTTTAATGGATGAAAATCCCATATGCCTGCACACCGCCACCCTAGCTACAACAAGGGCTGGTTACATGAGAATACGCATGTTACAGATTAAAACTTTGTGGATTGAAAGTGAAGGCCGGGCGAGAATTACTTACAGTTGTCCACGTTGCCACTGTCTGCCATTGAATTGTTGCTCATCTTGATTAGATCTCACGCCTTTTAAATACCATCAAGATCCTTTAATTGAGTGCAGGCATTTGATCTCATCGGCACTGACAGCAGAAGCAGAAATAACAAGCAATCGTCCCGGCAGCGCGAAGGTGTCAGTCAATATATTTTTTAAGCTCTGCTCAGATGATGCATGCAGACCGAAATAGTTTGAAAATGAATCTGATCGACTTACTCCTCCACACCTAGACACCGTGTAAAGCTCTCAACCTTTTCATGCAAGATTAGTTCCATCTGAACACTATCAAGAGAAGGGATTACATCCACTTTCTACATATGAAACAAGTCAACTGCAAAAGGTGAGCAGGCTACATTGTTTCCCTGGAGGATTTGCTCTCTTTTCTGCAAGCGCACAGCAATGGGACAACCCCGACAGGTGTCGTCGATTTCGTAGATTCACAACAGAGTAAAAAATTAGAAATTAAGGTGGCTGGCCACTTTGGAGCGTGTACATTTCACTTAGGAAAAACAGAAAGCACAGCTTAGAACACAGTTCAAGCCGGGCTGAGAATGGTTGCTCATAGAAAACTCTGATGGTCGATCAGCCTGACAGAACCGTTTGATCTTATTTGACATGAAGCAAACACTACAATTCCTTTCAAATGTCAGAATAATGATGACAAGATCAAGGATGGAGTTTTTACCTGTTCTCTGTCTCCTCAGCGTCTGGTAATCGCCGTCTTCATCATAAAACGCTTCGTTATGAGGGATTTCGGGAGACGCCATATCCGCGGCTCCAGGAAATCACAAGCCACCAATATCGAGCAATTAGTGCCACTTTTATTCTCAATGATTGCAAAGCAGTTGAGGTGAAATACCACACATTCCAGTCGATTACTCACTAGCATTTCATGTCCAACCGAATCAGAGAATTATCCAGTTGAGTGTAGGAAGTGGACACGTTGTGCTTCTTCTTGGTCTGAGAGTAACCTCCAGGGAAGAGTTTCCTCTGGCTGAGAAACAACTTGGCCGTCTTCGAACACAACCGAAATTAAGATTAGAAATCCTCCCTCAGGTGAATCACCCTTCTAACATCGATTTCTTTGGATACTTCACTTAACCCATTCTACTTCATAATAGCTGAAGTGAATGTCTTGATAATTGGGTGTGTTTTTCAACAGAACAAATCAAATTTCAATGAAGCGTGAGCTAGCCATTTTTGTAAATGGATATGCCGAGACCGAGTTTGTTTTAGGAGAAAGAAAACCACAAAAAGTCTTGATATTCCCTTTTGTGTGTCTCTTCCGGTGCTTGCCTTTCTCGGCTGTTTGTATTTTCGAGGAGATGTGAGCCTTAAAGTTCAATGAAACCTTCTTGTTTGTATACAACTTAACGGGAGGGCAAAAAGACAAACACTTCGAAAAGTCAACTTGCAGAGCACTATTTTATTTATCCTCAAAATTGCTACCTTGGCCGCTTTACGTGTCTAGATTTTGTAAGTTCAGCCGATGTGATCCTGATTTCGATTTGTAGCTAAAGACGAATTGTTTACAAATAGCTTTGATTTATTCATGACCATGACTTTTCCCGTGTACACGTAAACTTGCGCTGCTACTGAAGAATGAATTTATAATATGTTGTGGCAAAAGGAAGATGATATCACATCTTTTTCCTGTAGGTGGATTATTAAAGATAGAGATACAAGGCTACATAGAATGAACAGCAAGGCAGGTCATCTGAACAAATAAAGGCTTTGTTGATGTTGCGCAGATTGTTTGTATACTCGGTGTCTGGTGGTTTCGTGGTTTGCAATGCCCTTGCATGGGTTAAAAAGCTGTCAACATCCTTTCAAACCCTGCCGCAGTATGCTTTTATTTGTTATACCCTCCGAGATATGTTAAACGTCCGTATTGGCGTGACTCGTTCAGTAAATTGATGTAAAGTCATATCACCAGGTAGCCACGCCCTGTTCCCTCACGGCACCCCAAGGTGTTCCTCAGTGAAAACAATTCTTTGTTTTTCATCGAGTGTAATACCATGCATCATACTGTGACGTATTGAATATCAACATTTTTAGCTGCCCAAGGAAATATGCAGAATGTACGTTGATAAAGATGCAGACCCGCAGCTGGATTTTAATGACGGGAGGGGCCGGCGGGGGACAAAGTAAATGGTCGATGGGCTCCGTAACAATTTTGTTACGAAGGGAGGCACCCATGTTCTGAGATTAGGTTTACAGCTTCAGTATTTGATTTCTCTGAGCCACGAGCCTGTGCAGAAATAAGGACGTCGTGACAAGCCAAACGTTCTATGCCAGTGGTCCTCGAACTGCTTGAGGGCCTTTCGAGAATCCAGTAAGTATGAGTCCATCGCAGTAAAATCACATTCGAGCATTCTACGACTTGTAACACACACGAGGTGTGAAGAAGGAAGCAGCAGGGCATGGGCGAACGGCCGAAGGGGCTGAGGAGGGCTGCAGACTCCCGAGTTTGTTAAAATATTATATTTTTTCGGGCCTTTTTGTGTCAGTTGTCAGGGGTTTTATTTCATTTTACAGCTAAGAAAGATCTTCATTGGTTACTGATTGTGCGTTGCTATTGTAAGACAAAATAATGGACAGTGTTATGTATGTTTCAGCCCCCTATGACCGTTTACGTAATACTTAGTCATCTTGTAAATAGCAGTTTAAAATGTGATTTTAGTTGGTTAGTGGAGATCATGTAAAGAAGTAAGGAAGAAAATTGGATAGAAAGATGACTTGTTCCGTCTCGTATTGAATCGTTATTCTCGGTGTATCACGACATTTTCTGCTTCTATTTTACAAGATGACTAAGTATTACGTAAACGGTCATAGGGGGCTGATACATACATAACAAACAGTCCATCTACATTTTAGTGTAGAGAAAACTCAGTAAAAATAAACTGTATTAAAAATTTATATACAGTTTCTCTTCACTGAGTTTTTTCTCTTTTAACTCCTTCTTAGCGCCTTCTCGAAACGGCTACGCTTGTGAGTCGAAAGTATTGAAAGTAGGTCCAACAACGAGTCAACAGATTTCAAGATTGAAGGGAACAACCTTGAGACTCTGTAAAGACTTAAGCACTTAGATAGCATCCTCCAAATTGATGCTTATATCAAAGCAGACTCTGCAGGTATTGTAAAACTTCATGTGTATTCTGGAAAATAACAAAGATCTCGTCACGTGCTACCAGTCTCAACTCTTGTTGTTACTCTATTATTTACCACTTTTGGTCAATGCTTGTGAAGCATTTAAGAACTCTAAGAAAATTTCTAAGAGTCTTAAAGTTTTCCTACAGTGGTGATACCGTAGAATGCTGAACTTCACACGGAGGGATTGAATCTCAAACATAAAGCTTTTCAACAAAGCTTGGCAGCTTCTCTCAAACAACATTACTACAAAGGACGGTCCGAGATTGGCTGATCATATTGCTCGTCCAGCAAATGGCAGGGTAGCCTACAGAGCTCTAACATGGGCTCCAGCAGTGTGGCAGAACGATAGAAGGCTACAAGAATACATGAGAGAGTGACTGTTAAAGTAAACTTGTCGATAAGATATGAAGTTTTGGCGACGTCGTCATCGGGGCTGTTGATCAAGCAACTTAGCAAATAGTTGTCGGCGGATGTTCCATAAAGGGCAGGAAAAGCGTTTGGGCTTCAAAAGATACATTTTATTGAGACGGCTTTATTTTATGATTTTCATTCAGGTTATCAATGATTCCCTCTTTATTTTACATTAAGCCGAAGCGTACAGACACTTTGTCTAATGGCAATCGATTTCGAAATTGTTTCCCCAAAAGCAATCACTGTCATTATTTTTAAATGACCTGATGCATAGCTTCTTTTTCTGTCATTTCCTGCATAAGCAGCTATTTCAATATTTAGTGCAGCACCTGTTCTAATATATAAAATTCAGCATCTCAAACTTGTGGTACCACAATCTAATATTATAAGATTCAAATATCTTAATTAAGGCTTGAGCCACTGTTCCCCTCTTACATAGCAGTTTATCTTAATTCTACAGGAAGACGAAACAATTCTTGCTAAAGAAGAAACAATTCCGTAACATATTGCTATTTGGGAG
>JAAAKM020006793.1:0-10330 GCA_010016025.2 Alatinidae sp. Z8VKAUB7J3 | reverse complement strand
GCTTATATGGGCCGATTATCCCCCCCTCGTCGGTATTGGTCAGCACGACCATTGACAAGAGCCCAGCTACGCCACTGGAATCGGCACTGATAGTAACATCGGTAACTGTGTTCCTACCGCCACGTTCATGCTGACCCCAAAGAGCAGTTCGCTGACAGATCGTTTCGCACGCAGGATTGCAAATTCGTGATACCTGAGACGAAAAGGAACCATTTTGGAAGACAATTTCACTATTGTTCCTTTTACAGCATTATACTTAAAGCATGTAGCAAAGACCATAATACCTCCACAATAAATACCCCATGAAAGAGTTTTATTTCGGGCAAGATTATTGTTTAAATCTGATGCAGGGTTTATAAATCAACGCTCAACTACATACAATATTTGACGATCAACATTTCACAAAATGGGTCTAGGGGACCCATGACGAAATGTGCTACTGTACATAATCTTCACTAAAATGAAATACATATCTGTCACGGTCAACAAAGGTCTCTACTGTAGCCAAGGGGTTATTAAAAATGTTTACAAGAGACAAGAGATAAGCAAACAAGGTTGATTCTTATTAACCAGGAGTTTAGAAATTTGATCAGTGCAAACATTTTTTCTACGTTTTTTACGCAATGTGTTGCCTTTACTGCTTTTTGTAAGAAAACTATAAGATCAATAGAACTATATGCCTTCGCCTGCATCAATGCGATTCCTTGGCCTTTCCGAGCCTCTAGTATAAATATTTTTCCTCATAGGGAACACGTCAATGAAGCAATAGATTGATCATTCATAAATTACCGGTTACATATTTTAATAGACAAGAATCAAAAAAAGACTTTGGGTTTCTAGGGACCCCTTACTCTACACGTGAGTGTTGAGAGGCAAAAAATGATTTAATGTTTCTCCAGTATGCAGTAAAATGCAAGATAATCAAAACAAACGGTGATGAGCAGACTTGGGATGCACTAATTTTGAATGGGGCAATGTGGGCTGATGCTTTGAAGGAATTTGTGCAAGTCTGGAAACTATTTTGTAAGCTTAAATAAATTAAATATGACCGGTAATTACAAGGCAGCCAAAGAATTAACATAATATTTTTCACTGATGGCTTCAATATATCTTGTGCTGTAACAGTTCTATGAAGACCTTTTCTATCCCACAATTCTTAACAAAAGTTAAGGCCGCTCTCTCCAAAATAATTCGTACAAATTACTTGGTCTATGTGGCCTGCGTGATAGGATACAATACTTTCGGTTGTGAAGAATTTCAAAATTCTCTGTTGTTGTCATTAGAGCACGACCTACTCTGCTGGGATTACTATCATATTATCTTCGATGTCTTAAGTGTCACACTGATGAAAAGCTCCGTCCCGATCATATGTGTGTTGAAGCGGCTTTGGGAACCGAAGGGGGAAAGCAATCAAACTCTCAGCCCGCCTCACCTATTAAATAAGAAATCCACAGGCTACGATTTCAACCTGCAGAGACCAACAATCATATCGCAACTATTAATTGTTATTTCAATTCAAGCATTTCTTTGATTGTTCAATGGATCTAAACCATAGGGTACCAGTTAAAGTATCAACAAATCATCATGTTTTAGCAATAGCCAATGGTAGTCAAAAATAAGCCCATCGCGCACTTCTAGTTATTGACATCTAATGTTTTATTAAAAGAAAAAACTGTTAACTAACAGTTATTATTGAAACGAGGAATCTGTAAGACAGCCAACTTTTCTGATCATACTGTGATGGTGACAAATGAAGCAAATCAACAAGGAATTTGGACTTTGTCTTGTAAAATGATACAAGACTCAGGTGCAATTGCGCTAAAAAGGACACACTCTCTTCCAAAATTTATCCAGTAAGCCAACCCAAATTCTCGCTAAAGACAGAGTAGAGAAAGTCTCAGGCTTTCGACCTATTCATGGCAAAACATCAAGTAAGCGTTTCCAATATACCGTACAACCGTATCATATATGAAAGCAATTGTACTAATGAAAGCAATTGTTCTCATGAAAGCAAATCACATGCTGTGAAGAAGGACGGACTACAATCAAAAAGGTATTATGCTCTCTTGTTTATATGACTCGTGCTTTCCTTTACCTCAATATACTCGACAAATTCTCTCCCCCCAGGAACACATATACAACGTGATACCTCTGAACTTCTGAAAAGTTTATCTGAAGTTCTTGCAGTGGGTAGACCAGTTGTGAATCACCAAAAGGGGTGGAGGAGATATGTTTCTGTTAGGAAAACAGAAAAAGAAAAACTTCCAAGTCGTACTACTATGTACGTTTTGTAATATCAGATATCAGAAACTAATCGTAAAACAAAACATGATGTACGAACTGACTTGGTTGTTATGCCCTGAACTACTCAGCAAACAAATCACTCTTGGGTAGCAGATAATTTAGGTTATATATCTCTGCTAGGATTTTGCATCTTCCCTTCGACAAATCCCTTTTCGTGTTCTGCCATAATATGAAACACGCTTTGGAGATCAGGAAAGACTCTGCCTTTCGACTTGTACTCATTGTAAGTGGGCTTAACTTCTTGTTTGATTCCTTGATGAGATTGATGTTATACCCATTAACTGTATGATTTGCATTATTCACCTACAGATTGAATAAAGAATGTCTCTTTGTGCAAATAACAGGAGGAAGCTTTGTTACTAAATCGTCCGATCTGGAAAGAAATGAAACATTTTATCTTTGAATGGACGATCTGAAAACAATGCAATAGCCAGTGGTCATTTCAATTCAAAGGTTGAGCTTTTGATCTCTTATGTGCAACTAAATGAGCAAAATGTGGTTTAACTGTTACCCCATGGTTTAGATCTATTGAATAACAAAATATGTTGAGTTAAAATAGCAATTAATGGTTAGTGTTCCGATAAGCAGAGCCGTCCATGCTGTTTTATTTACGCTGAGTTGAAATTTACAAGTCCATTAAAAATGTTATGCCAATTTTATACTCATTTTCTTTAATTATCGAATACAAACCTTTCAAACTTCAGCTTTCAGTTATGCATGGCAATTGGTAATATTTATATTGGTATACTTCGACTTCTAATTATAGCTTCAAGAAGGTTAATGCTAGAATTTCCTTTACAAAGGAATTTTTCACGGGCCCTACTACCATACTGTAGGATTCCGGTTAATTGACAGTTGCTGTAAGAGGTATGACTTCTATCAGTACAACAAATCTTATGAGCTTTGCATAGTTAAATTGGTCTTGCAATTGCTAGACGAAGCTACAGGTAGGCTATTTAGGGATAGGGGATATTACACCTACAATATTGTCTACTACCATTGTTCTGTTCTCCCTCCTACTCTAAGCAATTGTTACCTTGCTGCGATCTTGTACGCAGACCGACGTTTAACAGTGCTGGTCAACAATTGGCGTCCACCTCTCTCTACATATTCCAGGAGGATCAAAGGGGGGTAAGCAGTGTTCTCTAAAGCATTGCTTTAAAATGATGATTTCAACATATCAGGTTGTAAAAGATCCAGCCTTCATATACACTAAATGATGCAATGGATTTGAAATGACTTGTTAAACAATTGTTATTTGTAAAAGTGTTTCACAAGCTGTAGAATATTCAAATGTAACTATAATGTATTATAGTATGACATGATTATATTACAATGTTCCCTTAGTATGTATATGCGCAACCCTATTTATATATAAAGGGCGCTTCTGAGTGATATCTGACACAAACTGACTCAAATTGCCCTAATTTGCAATGGCTTGACAGTTGTTTAGTAATAGCGCTCGAACATCGGTTAAACAGGTAAAAGTTTGAAGGTGTTATAACTACTCTATTTATTGACAGTGACAAGTGACACATGACAACGATCTTATCACATGCAATGGCTGTCTCATCCCTGAAAAATCCTATCGGTATAACAATCGGGCAAATGTCGGTATCGAGATTTTTAACTTTTATTCTCAACCTGCATTTACTTTTGGATATTACACGCGCGATACCCAAACAACAAATAACAATCTCGTAAACCCAACATATGTAAGAGAATAATAAAAATACAGCACAAATAAACACACACAAACTCACTACCAGTGATCGCAGCGCAAAGAGGCAATAAGATATGTACAATAATTAAATAGAGATATGAAGAGTAAGAAAACACTCTCCTAGACACATCTCCACTATAATAAATTGATACGCAAAGTTTGTTAGTAAATTTAAGGTTTAAGTCCTCGATGACTTTGTTAGGCAAAAGAAAACATACATACACTTGAAGAGTTAAATGATGGGACACTTTGATGAGAAATGGAGTTGACACTCATACGCTGACTGACAAAACCTCGCCAAAAGCAACTGTTAGCATAATTAGTTCAGTGCATGAAGAGTTCGACTTTTAAATTGGAATCTACCTTTTCTATTACATGCGACTACATCGATCAAACATAATTACAGGCCAGCTTTAATAATAAGTAAAACCAGATACTGATCCAGGCGTCATACTTTTCATTTATTTTCATTGTACTATTTTCGGCGCTGGAAATGTTTAACGTCTGAGACAAGGTAAAAAACAGCTGTGGACATTTTCCGCACTAAATATTCTTTATGGGCAAAGCAGAAAACTGACCGATTAAAGCGCTTTTCGTTACGTTTTCGTGTAGAAAGTGCCATCCTTTGCACCGTGATTACATTTTGTTAAGAGAAGGTTCCGTATCTTAAAAAGTTGTGCAACGTTATCATTATCGTGCCAGCATCGGCCGGAGACTGTTTGTGGTGTTGTTCTCAAAATTTATTTATTGGAATAGGTGTGGTAATTTATTTGCGGAATGAATAGACGCAAGTATTAGAATGCTGAAAGTCACAATCGCCAACTGTCTCTTTGACCTGAAGTGCAGAATTAAATGAGACTTTTCAGTTCATATTTAGCTGTTGTTTATTGATGGCTTTTGTTAGTTTACAAGCAACAGGCTTTGTAGCTTGGAGATTGCCAGCAGACTAGAATTGACTTTGCATGTACTTGATTCATACAATAAATGAAGTTATTATGATGTCTGCAACGCGAAACGCTAAGCAGTTTAAGAAACAAGCATCGCTGTGTAGTAAATTAGACAATCGCGACCACGGTTGCTACAATCAGAGTAAATGGGATTGAAAATGGTTAGGAAAGATCTAGGTTTTACAGTCAATGTTATTGTTCGTGCCTTTTTCAAGTCACGTGACAAAGAACAGGTACGTTTATTATTGACAGACAGACTTGATACAAAACACTCACCAATAACTAAGGTGCCAACAGTGGTTTTAACGAAAAGTGATAACATATTCTAGATAAATATCTAAAACCATCGCACAAAATGACGACGCTCAGCAAATTTTATGATCCGACTTAATGTCTGTGTAGATCATTACCTTAACTATCAGCTTAAAATGAGAGTGAGAGTGTGGTCAGGGCAACGAGCTCTGCTTCCGATTTCAAGAAGAACCTTCTTTGGTCAGATCCCCCTTTTTCAAATAGCAAGGACCTAGACCTTTCAAATCGCTTAATTGTTTTCCTGGAACTAATTTCTCCATTTCTTTCCAATTCGCAATGCGCTCCAATTGGCAAAACGTGATGATACTTTGATACTGTCACACGATCAAGTTTTCCTCATTCAGGTATGTTCCTCTGCACTTAAAGAACTACTTTAATTGTTACAGTAAAATTTTGGGCAACTTTTTAATTGAAAGTTTGTCATGGCTGTGAGCTCGAGGGAGCGTGAGGTTTCAATTTTTAATGAGGAAAGGAACTCTAAACGAGTTTTCTTCTTGCCTTGATTGTGATAGGCCTTGGTACAACTATTGTTTTTTATAAAGATTCTTAAGCAATTAGGAAGGATTTGGTAGGAGGGGGAGAGTAGTCCCCACTACACCACAAAAATTGTAAATAAGGGTATATCACAACGAAGACTGTGAATATATCGATGACATTTACTGAGATGTAATAAAAAGTGGTCCTTTTTATTTCGTTACACTGTATGGACGACCAAGCCAAAGTTACATCGAAACAATGACAGGAGTATATGTACGGAGAAGGTAAAAATTTTTGGGTGGTGCAGGGTGTAGCCAAAAAATATGATAGACGCCTTAGACAAAAAATTGCTTTACCATCTCCGTGTGACTTAAAGTGTTACAGTGGCTAATTTTACCTTCTGTACGAACTATAAGTAGGAAGAATTTAGATTTCTAGGAGGAATTCAGAAATGGGGTGATCCACAGACTGGTAGGGTGCTGTATGATTAGAGAACTTAGAAAAGGAGAAGAGCTTTCAAGAACTATCAATTACTCATTAACGCAACCCGTAACGGACTTGAGATCAAGGGTTTGATCCAGCTTCTTGAGAGTATATCTGTAGGAATAGAGTCAAAGTGATGTATACATTCCCTAAGGTACCACCTATAAAAACGACAAAGTAAAAAAATATTGAGCATGTAGCCTTTAAAAGATTATATTGGTTTTGGGTCTATTTTGAGATGTTTTTTAGAACTTCTGAAAGACGAAGTCGCTTACTTTAGTTTCATAGGCTTTTATTTTGTTGTTTGCTTATATTTACTTTTATTTATTAAGGGAGATGAAGAGCCAATGAAAATTAGAAAGATCCTGTATAACGTCATTATTATTATTATTATTATTATTATTATTATTATTATTACTTTTATCATTATAATGTGAGGACGTATTTTTAGATGTATTGCCATGAACGTATATACCGTATTGTGTATCGTGAAATGTCAACGCATCATAGTAAGACCTTAAGATTTTAGTTGCGATTACCTCCAAATAGCTCCACAATAGGTAATCTGTGAAGGTAACTCCCTCCTTTTAACTTACCTGCTCAGTGATGACTTTTGTCTTACTTGATTCTGTACCTTTTCTTTGAAATATTATACACAAATCAGCGTGTTTCAACATTTCCAGCAATATTCTTTGATATTTTGTTTACTTTCCTAACCACCCCTAGACATTTACTCTGTTATGAAGTAAGCACGTGGTCACCAAAACTAATATAATTTTTCTGCTACTGTCTTCGAACATGTGTAGGACCCTTAGGTATTGCGGCACCAAATACAATTATGATTATAAAATATAAAAATAATTTAGCTACTACCAAATTTCTTTTACTCTTGGGGTCTATACTCCTTAGCCACCCTAAGCTCCGATGCTCCGGCGGCGATTGTGCTGGCTATTCCAACCAAGTGAGCTTTTCAAATAGCTTATATTATGCATGCGGCTCGCCGCCATTACATTCTCCGGCAATTTGATCAAAAGTGACTTCTCAAGGTCACTAACTGTAAGTAATCAGAACAATTTATAGGATATTTCTTCTTCAAAACAAAAAAAACCGTCTAACTGCTGTGGTCATTAAATCAATGAGGACATTCCAATGGCGTTTCGATCTTTGTATCTTGATTGTTCTTTGTTAGTTAAAAGTTACATTAGTAAACAATCTATAGATTAAAACCTCTCCTCAATAGGAGGAGCAAGACTCTCTATACACCATCTGGCTGAAAAGAGCTCGTGAAAATAACCTGACATGCAAATTTTCATAAATTGATGCTATATTTATAAGCTTTTTGTCTAAATATTCCTATACTAATTTTGCACTAATTTTGCACTTGTTTCCTTTGTTCACAGACCTGTTTGGCAATTATCATGGTTGATTTTGCATATGCTAATAGTTTTAAGGAAGGGTGTGGTTTATGGTTTGTTTGGAACCCTTTGCCCTCTTCAATTTAAAAAAAATAATGTACCCCTAACATTATATTATCAGCTTCATGGTTTCTATACAGAAAGAAACAGACCCAGGTAAAATTAAGAATTGAATGGTGCAAGGCCATACTTTATGTTATGAACTGCATGTAATTTATCATTAAGCTACTTTTTCCTTTCATAACATTCAAACCTCGTCTAACGTTGCGGACGGTAGTTTTCTATTGTCTATTAATATCAGTATAATTTTGTATGAAATTATCTGACGCAACATCAACTATGATGTTTTTTTTATCAATTGGAAACTTTGATTACAATAATTTGTTGAGCTCTCCCTACGCAAATATACACCCTTATAGCAAAAGATTTGAATTTAGAATATGATAAATACAATTTTTATGCAATGAAACTCAGTCAGTTGTGCGCCGGATTTTTACTTATTACTTGTATGCTCGATGAGGCTGAGCACACGTGTAACAAACACTTTCCATTCTTGCGTGTCATCAGACATAATTTTTATTTCTTGTATTGATGTGCTAGCAATTTCCAGATCTTAGTCCAAATTTAATTCTTGCGTAATGCTTCATATTGCCTGCATCTTCTACCCTTTAGGGTCCATTTATTTACATGTTTGGTCACCCTTTCCTTAGCTATCCTATACACATGTCCAAACAACGTTAATCTTGTTCTCCTTCTCTTTGACTGTCACCACACCCTGACATATTTTCTTCGTTTCCCTCATGGTCCTAATATAAAGCTTATACACTTGACTCGCATATCGTAGTTTTTGCTCTTAAAATGATTTTCCTCAATTTTCTTGTGTAATATACATTGCAAAAACATTATTTTTGTTAAAACGTAATTTTGTTTGGATTTCCTTGCTGCCACAGGCATTGTCCGATGTGCAGCTTTGATGAAAATTTGAACAGCTCTACCTCAGAAATAACTGTTCTATTAGTGTTTATCTGAACCACATTTATCCCCTCCAGTAACTTAATTATGACTTACATCAATCCTACCTAGCACGGGCTTTTTATGTCTAAAGCCAGCAGGTAGGGGGTAGGGTTAGGATAAGGGTTCGGGGGGCTAGTAGGCCCGCAGCCATTTTAACAAGTATAACTGCTATAAAACGTAGTTATATGCTTTGATATTAAGGTTTTAAATACTCCGAAAACTTTCTCGTTAAATTTAAGTGTTTTTATTGCAAAGTTATTGGTAAAATATGTGTTTTTAAGACAGTTAAGTCAAAAAAATGTTTACTGATGTAGTATGAAGGAAGTCAGATCGGAATGGAATACAAGTTGCTACGCTATGTTTCATGAATTAAAAGCAGAAAGAGTAACCTCAAAAGCTGTTTTAAGCATTAGAATAATTTACTATTCCAAATACCAAGTATTCATGACAAATATCGGAACCAATAGTGAAGATGAGAAGTCTCAACGATCGCAGCTAAACGACTCTAAACAGAATATGTTTATTATTTCTCAAGATATGCATTCTTTTTTAACAATAACATGTGGTTATACCTACTTTAAATGCCATTTAGCTTTATTTATCTATTTGAAACCGTTCTCTATGGTTTTTAAATACAAATTTGCTAAAAAGTTCGGAGTGGAAATATGACGTCGTCAAAATCGATAATTACCCTCTATTAAGTGCTAATTAGCTCTTAATTAGCATTAATGAGTTTGAAATATATTGAGAACTTAATTTAAATTATTCGACAAAATATTTGTAAAATTCATGCAAAACATCTCGAGTTATTGCCTTTTGAAACTTTTCTCCATACGTGGTAACCTTTATTATCAGGGTCACGCGACCAGACCACAGGCCCTGATAGCCAAATTTTTCTTACCAAACGTTTGCCAGATAAAAGTTAGGAAAAAGCACACAGTTTCAGCAACTTAGAAGAAAGCATTCAAAAGTTATTAAACAATATTTACAGCCGGGGGCCTACTAGAGACCCCCTCGCGCTAGGTAGGGTTAAATGTTATTCCAACTTATGGTACTTACTTTTTAGTTCTATATCTGCACCTCTCAAAAATCATTATCATTGTTTGTTAAGACAATGTCATCGCCAAAATCCAAAACCAATAAACCCATTCTCCTGAACGTGATTCCATAGTATTCATCATAAAAGGAGAATCTAGGCAGTATTTGCTAGACGTATTTGTTGTTGCTTAGATCTTTTTGGCGTCAAAGAAAAATAATGAGTAATCCAATATGTCATGTATGACCGGTTCAATGGCAAATCTGGACCCAGCTGGATGAAAATTGTATGGTCCTTTTTCCTTGAGGTTCAAAGAATCAAGCTTCCAATTTCTTGGCTTGGTTTTGTGTTATTATAAAATACCAAATACCTTCAGTTTGTTTTAATTAAAAGTATGTTCTCTTTATTCTAGCTCTCTAAATTCTATTAATGCTCTCTACAGTAGAGAGCTTTTCCTGATGTTATTCTATGCAAGGGCGCTCCTAATAGACTTGTAGAAATATTACTGGACAATCCAGAGATGTGCACTCCCAAAAGATCACTGTAGATTTTTATATTGCTATGACACTTATTTTTTTTATAAGAAACTACCTCAGCGTCCAGCCCTCGAAGTTTCTTA
>JAAAKM020006791.1:0-10330 GCA_010016025.2 Alatinidae sp. Z8VKAUB7J3 | reverse complement strand
CGACTTCCTTAGGTCTTGGTACAGTACGACTTCCTTAGGTCTTGGTACATTACGGCTTCCTTAGGTCTTGGTACAGTCCGGACTTCCTTAGTTCTTGGTACAGTACGGACTTCCTTAGTTCTTGGTACAGTACGACTTCCTTAGGTCTTGGTACAGTACGACTTCCTTAGGTCTTGGTACATTACGGCTTCCTTAGGTCTTGGTACAGTACGGACTTCCCTAGTTCTTGGTACATTACGACTTCCTTAGGTCTTGGTTCATTACGGCTTCCTTAGGTCTTGGTTCATTACGACTTCCTTAGTTCTTGGTACATTACGGCTTCCTTAGGTCTTGGTACATTAATTCTGCAGCAACCAGTATATAGAGACCTGACGAAGTCTTTTTAATAAGACCAGGCACGTCACTAAAGGTGGGCGAGATAGGGCGCCGCCTGCCCTGTGAGCCCTTGTTTCAGTATTCCGCCCACCCTGGCGAACATATGTCACAAAAAAATTATATGCATTTCACCTTCTCTACCGCGTTTTGCGTGCGGTTTTTTCTTTTTGTCAGTGGGTACCAAGGACATGACTGGACGAACTTTGTCAAAATTGTAATTACCTTCTTATCGTTTTACCTACAGCAAAGTACGAAGACTAGTAGCTTTAGCAAGTGCAGCAAGTAAAGCCAGAGTAGCAAGAATTATAAGAGTATCGAGTGTAGCAAGAGTAGCAAGGGAAACCAGAGTAACAAGAGTAATTAATACTAACAGGTTTAGAAAGTGAAACCGGAATAGTAACAGTAGCATGTGACACCAAATAGCAAGAGAAACAAGTATAGCAAGAGAGGCAAGTTTGGAAAGTAAAGCTAGAGTAGCAAGAGACACAAATGTAGCAAGAGAATCAAGAAAGGAGCCGGTTATAACGTTGACACTAGTAGCATGTATCACGTCAAACCAGAGTAGGGAGAGTAGCAAGAGTAGCAAATGAAATCTGAGTAATAAGAGTAGTAAGTGAATCAAGTACAGCTAAAGTAGTAAGAGTAGTAAGTAAAGGCAGAGTAGTAGGAGTAGCAAGTGGAGCAAGTGGAGAAAGAGTAGTAAGAGGAGTGAGAGTAGCAATAGTAGCAAGTGAAGCCAGAATAGCAAGAGTAGCAAGAGTAGCAAGTAAAGCCAGAATAGGAAGAGTAGGAAGAGTAGCAAGTAAAGTCAGAATAGTAAGAGTAGCGAGTGGAGCAAGAGCAACAGAAATAGCAAGACGCAATGAGGGCTACAAGGATTAGAACAGAAGTTACGGTTGACAACATTTTTTAAAGATTTGTTTAAGGTGCGAAACATAACAATGAATCTATAGTTTAAATTTTTTTGAGTTGACCCTACACTATGACGACACAAGTGGAAATGGTAAGCAGGAGGAACATTTAATCAACATTTTAGAGTAGAGAAAAATATCAGTAGCAGATGGAGTGAAAGCAGCAAGATTGGCGGGCAAAATGTGGCATACGGGAAAAAAAGTAGGCAGGACGAGCAAAAGGTAGAGATGGAAAGTACAAGAGGAGGAGTAAGATGTAGAAGGAAATAAAAGGAACCGATGGGAGTTAAATTCGGTACGGGAAGCGTAAAGAATAGGAATATGGTTTAGTCACATAGAAGTTTCTTCGTACAGGAACGGATAGGTGTGTAGTGACGTCAATTGAAACATCGCAGATTTCCTTTTCTCGATGGAATGAGGCCATGGTGTAGTGGCAGCACATCAGAGTTGCAACAATGGAGGACCGGGTTCGATCCCTTTGGTTCTACGTATTTTATCACAGAGCTTTCCGATATATGTCATCATACCCTCATGGCATGTGTATAGGCAGGTATGATAGATGGAGGACACCCTCTGAGACTCATATTAGAAGCAACATTGGTAAACTTTTTCCCGGTTGTTCGGATCTGTAGGTTCTTGCCAAACTGATAACGCTGGAAGTTTCGGCAAGAATAAAGCTGGAATTAAGTGGCTAATAACAATCAAAACTCAAGAGCAATGTAGAGCAAACAATCTTCTAGAGAAGATCTAAGATAATCGTTACATCGGATAGAGATTAGGGATATTTTGTCTAAGCATTGTACACCGAAATCTTGGTTGTCAATTTGAATTCTTGTTGGCTTCATCAGCCCACAAAGAATGATGGATTAGCCTAGACATCCTTATTAAATAATCGAAACACATAATTAGAAACCTCAAAGAGATTATTTTGTACTGATGGTACCCATTGCTTCATGGTGTTATAAGCGAGTGGTAGCTAAGGTAACCGTATCGTATATGGTGCCACGGTTATCCAATCATTAAACAAGGTAATACCTAGCGTGCTTTAGATTTCAAGAATAACTAAGAGTGTTTAGCCTGGTAACTAGTCATGATTCATTACGTAACAGAGAGCATGTTTCAATGCAGCAAAGTTGAGAACTAGGTCGGAAGTGATTTGTACGGAGAAATATCTAAGGCACCGGTTTGAAAAAGAGAAAATGTGTGTACTTTAAGTAGAAGTTTTATTCATGATACCATTGATTATTTTAAGCGTAATTAATATGCAATCAATACCTCGAACATGTGACATTACAACATTCCTGGAATATCATGCTCAACGAATGATCGGAATTAAGTTTGTGTCGGTTCTCTTCAGTGAGCTGTTAGTGAACGTGGCGACCATTATACAATACCAAACGGATCAAAGTTTCATTTTACATCTGGTAACCAAGCTCGGGATTCTATATTGGCAGCTTATTGAACATTGTACTGCGAACCCAGAAGGTATACTTTGAACATTCGAAGGTTGAGAAATCCTGGGGCAATATATAATAGTATGAAAACAGTTGAGCATATATCGCATATTCTCGAAAGAGACCCCAAAATGACCGCCCATCATCTAATAGGGGGATACGGCAATGATCTCAATTTGGATGACTTCTCACGCTTTGGTGAGCAGAGCTTTGATTTCGGATGGACGGATACGAATATAACTGTTTTCGAGCTCTTCAATAACTCGCTCAGAGAGGATATACAGGCCTATGGTAGCATCTTTGAAGTAGTATATATAGCAGTAATCATGCATTAGTGGTATTCAAAGCAGCAATCATGTTTGGAATGCTTTTGTATCCGACTCCTGCAGGGAGATTATATAAGGTTGAATGCAGTGTATAATGATCAATTATCGTATAGATTTCAAATTATTTATGCGATGCTAATGAACAGTAGACAATCTTCCGTTGATTTGAATGTGCGGCTTCGTATAGTTAAACAGGTGCTCCTGAACTTTGAGGGGGATGGGGTGGGGGGTTGCACCCTAATGGTGGGGGTTCAGTTCAATGTTCCTAAAACCCGGGATGATATTATAGTTGCTCAGAAACGACTCCAGGCCCCTGGCACTTTGACACACTGTAACTTTATATTGGATAATGCTATTACAAAGATGTTTGGCACGTTTATAGTTTATCTCTTTTCCAACAAATTGCGAAAAAAAATTTTGGTGTGAATGACGTCATCTATGGCTATGAAATGTTGCGCAATATTCAAAAATTCAATAAAACGGCTTTAAAACATACTTTTTGAATTACATTTTGATTTTTTAAGTGCTTTTAGTATCTCTAGGGTATTTCTGCATGTATACGTTGCATCTAGGCAAGATATTTTAGATTTTGAGAAAATTACTTTACAAAATGTATGGGGTTTGAAACTACTGAAATGGTTTCTTACTTATAATCCACCGTTTTTTATTCACTTTGAGCGTCATGACTAAAAAATATCCACCAAACATCAAAAATATAACTCTTAATTCACTCTTGGTACAAAATTTACCTAAAGATGTGGTTTTCTTATAATTATTTTGCATACATTGTTAGATAAGGTTCTCTAGCGAATTTCACCTTATTGCACAACATATTTTATCATTTTTTTGCAAAATTTCCAAATATTTTGCATCTGTCACTTATCACATTTGAGAATAAGAAATCGTCTAAGCTTAAAGATGTAATAATCATGTTTTTCAAAGAAAAGAAACAAAACTGAAAGGTAAAAATTCCACAATATGTCAACAAATCGAAAATGTCGCAAAATCTAAAGAAAAAAATCAAAAAATATTATTCATCATAAGAATTCTCAGTAAAAGTTAGGGAAGTCACCAAATTTTATGGCAATCCGTCCAGGCGTTAACAAGTTATGAGCTGAAGTATGTAGCCGCAAGCAAATTGTACGCGTTTTCTTCTGTGAAAGGAATTTTCTAGCTGAGAAATTCAACCTATAAACAATCTCTGGTTCTAAAAAGAAATGGTTTACAAGGTACTACCAATCGCACAAAACTTTGGGGTTTTTTTCATGTTGTTTACGTTACAGTCTTTCCTTTTGGTATGTTCACGTTTTACAAGCAACGTTTGCCCTGAACATTGTGACGTGAAAAAACTTTAAAGCGAAGTGTATATGGCTTGCATTTCCTTGTAAACATTTATTGCATCCAGAACAAGCAATGTTGGTCTGCATTCACGGATCGGGCCCGTTAATGCATGTCATATATCATAAACTTCCCATCTTATGCATGATTTTACTCTAGTAAAATTCCTGGAGTCTTAATGCTTTACACCGTCTGAAGTGACGAGGAGGGGGAAGGGGGAGGTTTAGCGTAAAGGGCTAAACATAATTTTGACACTGCCGAGGTATATGGCAGTCTATCAATCAAAGACCCCTGATGAGCAGTGGGTCCGACATTGAAACTACTCTAAATAAACAAAAAACCTACCAAACAGGCTAACTAATAAATAAAGGGCAGCTGGGGCATCCAAGGGCAACGCCTCTCAATTTAGGCTACTGGGCAGAGAAGCAAGCCATGAGGTAGACTCAACCGCCCAGTAGGACCGCCTCTCGCGGATTATGGAAAGCATCTGTCATCAATGAGAACAGATATTACATCCATTCCTTGCCAAAAGGCCGAGAAGCGAAGAGGTACATGCCCCCCATCTGTCGACTAAAGTATACACGTTCTGTACATACAGCGAATATAATATTTTCGTTCTGCGCAAAAACATTGAGGCTTTTGTGATCTGCTCTACAATAGGACCTTCATAACAAAGTTAGTTGGGGTTGACGGTGCAAGCTATAGGTAGGCTCTAGATTAATTTTTGCCTTCTTCCCTTCCTTCTGTTTTGAGTATGTTGCCATCACGGCATGTCAAGTGCAACGTCATCGCAGACCTTGATCAAGGAACGTTTTTTAAGGTCCTAAATCGAAACCTGTAAGTTACCAAAGCATCATTACAAGGACTCTCTTTTAAATGACATTAAAGCCATAGTAATTTGAGTTGACTTACTCTGTCAAAACAAAAGTTCTGGTAATCTTCAGCTCTTTTAGCAAATAGTCCTTTCTTCCACAGCAATTAATTTCAATTTGCGCGTTACCGAGATTATTGTAATCATAGCTTCATAAAGATGAACAACCCTTTTCGAAACTTACATTTTCTCTTTTGCTTATTCCATTAAGTGCCTTTGCAATTTGGATATGTTTGGTCACGTTCTTTTTACCAGACAAAGATGAATGAAAATGCGAAAGCAGGAGGCTTGGAAGCCATACTTAATTGGAAGCGGCGACACCAAATCAAAATTTCAGGAGAGAGAACTCAAATATAGTCAAAGGTTTCATTTTTATTCTATTAAATCTTTGGAGAAGGTAACTGATAGTGACATTAGAGAATCTAAATGGTGAAAATAATAGTACTTATATGGAATCGAATCCCGTCTTTTGTCGTTGCAACTCTAATGTGCTTACGCTTCATTACGGCTCCGTACTTTTCAGACATAGACCTTTTAGATCTTAGTTGCTCTCATTGACGCCGATATAAACTGGATGTCCCTAGTACAAAAATAGTTTCTTTATGGGACACTATGCAAGAACGATTAAGGCTTTCGATCATTAGGCAACTGGTTCGAACTTCTGTAAGTTCTTCGAACTGATGATCATTAATAGTTGTAATATTTGACTACCTTCAGCAGCCATAGCTCGACCGCACTATAAACTTACAATGATTCTTTGCAAATGAAATTTACTTCGATCAAAACTCAGAATTGAGCTCAGACGCCTCATTCGCTTAAACTTACTTTGAATTCTTCCACGTCGAAACAAAACAAAACAAAGAAACGAAACGAAACAAAACAAATAAACTCCAGAAACAAAAAAAACAAACTTCAGGGCATAATTACAACGATAAAGCCTCATAACAATAGTCACTAGATTTCCTGTTTCGAAAACATGGCATAATTATCATAAATCCATGGTTAAGGAGACGGAAACTTATTGAAAAGATGATAAAATTGGTTGTTTGATAAAAAGTGCGTCGTGATGTTTTCACAACAGCTGTATTCAGGAAGGCCAAGAAAAATCAGCGAGAGCTAAGAATAACTTCAGTTGTGTACCCTTCATATTCTGTGTTGTAATTAACATAGAAATCGAATTGTGTCAGAGCCGTAATCTATGAAAGACACATTCTTCATAGTTCTTTTTAATGTATATTCTGATCAAAGCACATAAAAATTCCAATGTAAAGTCTATATTCAAAGATTCTAAAACTCCATAATATTCTGCTGCTCAGGTCTTTCTCTACTCAACTCTGACCCTCAGGTCAAATGCGATACAAATTTATTCTAACATGGGCGTGACTTACTCTACATCACTCATGCCCAGACTACTTCCAGAGCTTTCTGTAAGGCTTTAGAAAACAGCACCAAGGCTAAACTTGATATGCAATTAAACCCAAAAGTGAAACGGCCATAGTTACGTGTTGGTAACGACGTGCCCAGCACAATATTTTCTACTGAATGCTGATAAAAATTTTAGAGGTTCAAAGTTATCAGCTGTAAAAGGATCCTCTACATTAAATATACTTGTAAGATACTTGTAGGAAATCGACACAAGACTAACCCTACGGCCCTATGTAGATGATTACGTCACATTACCTCCAGTTGTTGTCATAATATCGTAGAAGGAAAAGCAATGTTTCAGTTGTTCCGAGTTTTCTCCACAATGCTTTACAATTTATCAAAAATCTTTAACACACCTTGCGCGATACCTCCAATAGAATAAATAGTCTTGCAGCATTTCTTGCATTCCGTATTAAGCATGTGATTGCCACCAAATATCCAAGGTCGTTATGGCCTAAGGAGCGTTTCCGATATAGTTGCGTATAGCTGAAAACTCTGATGCATGCTTTCGATATTTTAGTTGTGAGAACAGTTGAATGCATCAGTAGTGAAAACATATTCCTTCCACTGCATAAGAGAAAATCATGAAATATGTTATAGGAAACATTTTATTGCTCAAGAGATCTGAAAATACGCTGACTGACTTATTAAGGTAAGTGCTGGAAGAGCCACGCATGGTTGTAATTTTCCCACTCGTTTTAATTAGCGCCTAAGAGCTTGTTAATTAGTTAATACCTTTGTCATGGGACAGAATACAGGAGTTTGCGTAACATTGCCAAAGTCCACATCAGAACGAAGCTGAGGTAAGGTCCGATCACCGAATGTTGCAATCCACAATATTCGTAAATGTTTTCTATTGGTTAGCTATTTTAATTTGTATGGTTATATAATTCGATATAATTTGTAATTAGGCAGTTGGAATCACGATTGTAGTTAAGTTACGTTGATTGTTCGGAATTGTGTTAGTAGGAAAAAAGGGGAGTTGCCACACGTGGTGGCAAACAGAAATGAGATGCGTCTTCTCTGATTTTAACTCATAAGTTACTGCGCCAATTTATCCGGCAAATAGCGAATTATATATTTAACACTCAATACAGAGGGTGATTTGAAGCTTTACTTAAAAGCACTCTAACAGTGGCGGCAACAGTGGGTCGGGCGTTTCAACTCTTTCACCTATTTGCCTATGTAGACCATCTGTCATTACCCTATTACGTCAAATGGTAACCCGAGCTAAGAAAGCGCTCACGAGTTCACAAAATCAGTCCGCATCATACTCGAACTCTCTGCCGCAGGACGCCAGCAACCTACTCTTATCACATTTTACTGTATTCAGATTAGCAGAGGCATTGCGATAACCGAGCCCCAAGTTTTCATCTCTAGTGCGGACTAGGTAGTGACGTCGATGAAAACAAAAACTCCCCAATTTCTTCATCTCAATTGTAAGGAACCCTGATGTAACGATAGCACATAGGAGCTGCAACAATGAATGCTGGGGTTCGATTCCTCATGCTTATACGTTTATTTCATTAAGCTTTTCCGCAGATGTTATTATCCATTTAAGCCAAGTTATCACCAAGTGCCCTTTCCTCTTTCCGCGTTTATGTGCTTTCGGCTGACCCCTCCCATTTAAGTTGTGAATATCTTTTGATGGGTGGTGCCTTTTTTAATGTTCTTTTGCAAAATGTGCAAAGAAGGAAATTGAAACTGGGATAATTCTCTCTCTCGTATTGCCACGAAACGTAATTGAGAGTTCTGCCCAATTTGTTGACGTCAAGCTTGCCCTTCCCGCCAGCAATAAATTGCAACGGAATGGATGATATTGCTATTCCAATACCTAAATGAATCTTGAGGACATTACTGGTAAGCACTTTAAATAAACCACAAAGAAGATCCTCCCACGGTATCAACCATTGTAATACAGGTGGGAATCGAGAAACAATATCTAGGAAGCCTGTCTATTTTCCAGTTGAGAAGGCTATTAATATAGCAGAATTTTCTGTAAATTTTCTTCTACGATAACCAATAAATATGAGGTATAACTTTTGTGACGTCAAGAAGTAAAGAAACTAGAAACTCATAAGGTTTAACTTGATGATATTTTCCATTGCAAATTCGCTGTGTCCTTGTTTAAAGACAAAGAACGTAATTAAACAATATGGCCTTGATCTTAAAATATGGGCCGAAGCGATTGAGAGCCTGATCGAAAGCCTGGACTTATTGTAGAGTCGGTTGTTAATGATACTGCGCATGGCATCAATGAACTTGATGACTGCATGAGGGTAATGAACAATTTGATGTTACCATAGATACTTTGATTAGAAAAGCAAGTGTAATTGCCGCAGTTGGCGGAGGTGCAGGCTTAAAAAAATTGAAAATGTAGTACGACGCTGTACGCAGCCCAGGACGTCACGTGTACGAGAAGACAATTATACGTGCGACCGCCATCAAAACAAAGAGCAGGAGCGTTGTAATTGTGCAGAAATAAAATTCTTGGCTTTGTGATTAATAAACAATAATAAATTGCATGTGGCAACTACCAACCAACAAAACGGGACAAAAAAATGAAGAACATTGGCAGGGACAATTCTACATTTATCAACTGAATTAAAGACATGGTGATTTTTTTCATGCGGAAACTGTTCTTCAAAGAAAAAACTAAGCTTGAGTGCAGCTTGTCTCAGCCAACTTTAAATGGAAAAATTTCATGTCATAGCAGTGCTCTCTATCCTATGCTTGTTCTGTTCTATACTTGAATTGCATTTTATAGTTGACGTATTTCCTGTTTCACTTATTTGATGTATTTTGTGACTCCGTGGAAAGCTAAAGTCCACCACGAGGGCTGTTGCTGCTTGTTGAGTTTGTGTTCTGGAACTGGAATTGCATTTCATCTGCAACTGTTTTTTCAATCTGACCTACGGAGTCGTACACATTCTGGTCTTTTCTGCGTAGGAACGTGCTTCTCTGCCGTGTTATCGTCCGCCCTTCCGCCGATTTTTTGAGCCCTGAGGTGTCGGAGGTGAGAAGAAGAGATTGATGGTTTGAGTTGTGAAAGGAATGAAGTGTTGTTATGGAGTCTTTATCAGGAATGTGCCTTCTAACACAGTAACATCAGAGTTTCTCTTAATCAGTAACCATGATAACAAGATGCAAAAGCAGCGCCACGGCGGAAGAAGCTGTGGGGCTTTCCCCAACTCGCCTCAAACACCGAAGAATTAATTGGTCTAAATCTGATTGGCAAAGTGCAGAATTATGTAGCGATGGTAGCCCTGTCTTTTAAGATATTCTCGTGTCTTTTCAACTCGTTCAGCGTTGCGTTTGGTTAGAAGAGTTAGTACTGATCGATTGATCAATCGCATGGAAAGGGAATGCTGCATAGGAAAACAGAGAACGATGGACAGTGTTGGTAACAAAAATCACAAAAAGGGGCAATTTCAACGATTTATTGATTGCAATAGATGTCGATCCTCCTCCTCGCTACTATACTTTAAGATGCTACAATACACAATTTTTTCAAGTAAGCAATCAGTCAATCAGCAACCAGGACTGGACTGCCCTAAATGCTAAGCAACTTGAGGGCTCATATGAATAACCGTAAGCAATTAAATATTTTACTAGACTAGAGAACTAGAG
>JAAAKM020006790.1:0-10330 GCA_010016025.2 Alatinidae sp. Z8VKAUB7J3 | reverse complement strand
GGGCAAGTTTATGGGGGACTTTTTTTTCGGGGGGGGATTTTTTCCAGGGGAATTTTTTCCTGATATCGTATTTCGGATTGGACATTCAAACCTATCAGTAGTGGGACTATGGAAAAAACTGTCAGAGAAAAAGGAGCATTTCAGCAGTACAAACTCTCCACATTGGCTCAAATATCTGGCACCTAGTGATTCAATTCAGTTGAGTGACTACAGAGGGACTGATTTGTAGGGTTGCATTAGGTTAAAATCTTCGGACACTGCTCTGTAGGGTCTTCGTCTTCAGATAAGGACAAACCCTTATCGGGGAGCTCTTTAAATTGTAGAATAGATCGAAAGGCAGAGGGAACAATTGTACCTTTCTTATGGACCGTGCAAATGTAACAGT
This sequence comes from Alatinidae sp. Z8VKAUB7J3, assembly GCA_010016025.2. Classification (NCBI taxonomy): domain Eukaryota; kingdom Metazoa; phylum Cnidaria; class Cubozoa; order Carybdeida; family Alatinidae; species Alatinidae sp. Z8VKAUB7J3. The sequence continues at coordinate 9,945 of JAAAKM020006790.1, read as the reverse complement.
CGTTAACGTTGTACTTAGTTTCCCATCAAAGCCTGGGATATCTAAGATTCAGTCCCATTCGTTTCCCTTTGAACCAAGCATGGAGCATCGCTGCATCGTTGTGGGATACGACACGGGGAGCCTGCTTTTTGTCTGAGTCGCCAAGGTAAACGCCCAGATGGACTTTATTGGTATGTCTTACAAATGATGCAGTGCTGTTCCTTTTACGAATAAGGTTATAACAGCCACAAACATAAAATATATTGTATTGATGTACACATTTACGTCTACTGCATAACAAATACGTGCCTGACCTAGTGAGGTCATAATTGGGCGTTATAAGTCATTTTGGGTCCAAACCTATTTTACAGAAATGGTTAAACATCGATCGAAAGGAATGTCTACCCGAGAAAGTAATATCTTATTTCCATTCTTTAAAACGCGACTCCAGTAAGGCCTAATGCTATATTTTATCTTAAATGGAATAGTGTGCAAACAGCAACAAAATCAAAAAACCTTTTAAATGCATGAATTGTAGAACATATGGGTAAAGCAGGCTGAAAATCAGCGTTAAAAATATATGGAAGTAGTTCATATATCCCATGCAACAGATCTTCCTTGACAAGGAAAGGTTGGGAAATACCTGTCGTTTTGGAATTGATTTCGCCACAGGCTATCGTCAAACGAGGTGTGAAGATTTGCTTTATCTTCTTTTCTAGACCATTACCAGATGAAATGGTGAAGTATGCGATAGAAGATACACATTACCTTCTCTATATCAAAGACAGAATGCGTAACGAATTGCTAAGAGGTTGTGGTGTCAGCGAAAATAAGCTTCTGCTGCTGTATGCGAATAGTAAAGCTATCGCCTTGAAGGTATTTATTAAATTAGTATTGACTTACCGAACTTTAATCACTGGAGTCCTTTATTATTTAGTTTAACAAACTTTGAATGTTCATGTATTTCGAAAGCCATTCATTGCTAGGGGAGAATTCGCCAAAAAAGATACCTGGCTGCAACCTAGTCAGCATAATGGCAAGTCTCTCCAGTTGTCTAAAATTGCGTATGTTGGAAAAAAATTTTAATCGACTGATGATAACCAGCCTATAGATGGGTTGGTTTGTTTACATTTCATTGAGCATATGCGCATGCGCGTGCCACTGGCAGTCAACAACGAGTTGGGAGAAGAAAACAGACAGTGGCGATGCACAATTGGTAACATCAATTTTTGGATAAAATTTCTGCACAGCATCGATGTGGAAATCCTAAAATGATCTTTGTAGTCGTTGCTTTGAAGCACTGGAGACAGCGAATTGTTAAGTAAATGACGTTCGGTAATAAAGTATTCATTTCGGGCCTTCACGTATTGACAGCTTGGTTGCTAGTGGTGTCTGAAAACTGCTCGAGGGTCACATATCCTGGAATTTACTCGTTAGTACTCGAAATTGTCAACAACTTCGTGGGAGAAGTAATGGAAACCTGCATGTAGTTAAAGATTGCATTTTATCGTCAGTTTTAGGTCCGTTCAAACAAAACAAAGCAAATTGTATTTCTGTAGACCTAAGGCGGCTTTGGAGTGTCTGAAATACACAAGGGACAAGGAGTGTTTGCTAAACTAACAACAATTGTAATAATGTGGAAACTAAAAACGTTTAAAGAGAGCAGTTCTAATGAGTTACACTGAAAAGCACTTTAAAGTCATCGTATCAGATATATGAAGTCCCAAACCTCTCACGATATAATATATTTAGCCGCTGCAAGTCAGGACCATAGCTAGAGGCCCGCATTAAAGATACACTTTTTCCAATATAAAAATCACACTTCTTAAGCCAAAATTAGTGTTTTGTTGTAGAGACAGGGGCGGGGAGTTGTCTTTTGCGGCATTGGAACCCGTCTATTGACGACGGACAAGAGTTTACGTATTATAAACATATATATTATTAAGACCGTACATAATGCTCGCTGGTACTTTAACTTACGTGGTACTGTCTTCTAGGCGCATTTTTCATAACCTTTGTGGTTTGCCGCCCACTTGTTTGTGACATGGTATAACTTTCCCCGAACCAACATTTAATAGAATTAACAAATAAAATTAAAAAAGCAGCCGGTCACCAGAACACTTTTGAAGGCGTTGATGGTGAGCAGTGGGCCCGATTTTAAAACTGCTCCAAGAGATATAATGCCCTCCTATTTTGCTATTTGAAGGGACCAGGACACTCCATGCTGGACATCTGTGCATCGGTTTCCCCTACCAATGCCATTGGTTTTAAGGCATTGCTCTATATGATAGGGAAATTGTCTTTTTAAGAATATTGCTATTTCGCATGTACAATAACTAGAATTAGTGGGTTGTTTGTAAGTGTGTTTCTTATAAAAACAAGCCATGTCCGTACTACTGTATACAACCCAATACAATCCAACACAATACAATCCTACAGAATTTAAAATGAATTTTGTTTTCTAAGGGAAATAGAAGATCTGTGCTCTAGTGCTTAGTGCCAAACGTATAACTCTGGTATTTTTTTTTTATATGAAGTAACCGAAACTGACTTCAGTTCAAGTAATGAAGAGTTTATGTAATTCATATGATAAGAAGTCCGTAGCCCGAGCAGAAACGCTGATACAGGCCCACTAATGACATTGGAATGTTCTAGCGACGATTGTTTTTTCTCGATTTGCAAAATTTTTATTCAGTTGAGATTCCTGAAACTCTTTGTTTATTCAAACATAACATGTCAACAATAGCACTATGTACCATTTGTGGTTCATTACATGATATTGATGTACAATCGATGCCGTGTTACGCAGGAAGTGCTAAATATATTTAATAAACGTCTGCCACAATTGTTTTGATGTGCATCCATCGTAAACAGTGCAGCCAGTAAGAATTTGAGTCCTTGTCACAGACATGTTTAGTGCAAGAAACAGCCAAACCTTCGCTGGGAGGACTCAGCTTCTCGTTCTTGTTGAATGCCAGTGTCGCGCACGCGTAAAAATTGTAATCAAAGCAACCCATCTATTTAAAACCAGGGTCTCTGCAAAGTAAGAGTCAAGCAAGCAGAGCGGCAAGCAGCCAGTAAGAATTTGAGTCCTTGTCACAGAGTCAAGCAAGCAGAGCGGCAAGCAGCCAGTAAGAATTTGAGTCCTTGTCACAGACATGTTTAGTGCAAGAAACAGCCAAACCTTCGCTGGGAGGACTCAGCTTCTCGTTCTTGTTGAATGCCAGTGTCGCGCACGCGTAAAAATTGTAATCAAAGCAACCCATCTATTTAAAACCAGGGTCTCTGCAAAGTAAGAGTCAAGCAAGCAGAGCGGTAATCGAAACGGAACCGATGGCGTTCCTTTACGTTTGCGTCCTCAGATTTCTCCGTCACGCAAAACAATAGGGAAAAACGGTAACGGATCCCTGTTTAAATTTTGGCGCGAAGCGAAAAGTTATTAAAGTGATCTTCGGTATCATCAGACATTCTGCGACGCCGCTCTGCTGTGGACACCTAGGAGCTGTAAATTGTCTACCTATACCAAGAGAAACGCAAAACTCATCAAATTCCCTACTCGTGTATTCTCTCATTATCAGATGGGAGACACTTAACTTTATTCCCTGACATATTTCCAACAAAAGACACGAACTCTTTGAATTCGTCTGAAGCCTGATTCTTACAAGTAAGAACGTAAACACACGTATATCTCGAGTAATCATCGATAAAAGTAATAAAATATTTCGACCCTCCTATAGAGTCAATTTGCGTAGGACCGCAAATATCCGGAAGGAACTAACTCTAAAATACCACTTGATTTACTATCACTGTGGTGAGGAAAGGAGGTGCGATGCTGCTTTCCCGCTGCACAGTGTTCACATAAAGTCAATTCCCGTAACGATCGACTCTTTCTTCAAAGATTTCAATGAAGCATAGTTCAAATGTCCATATCGACAGTGCCAAAGTGTCAATGAATTCACCTTTTCTGCCTTTGAAGCAATGCCCTGTGGTGTATTGTTTAACATGTAAAGCCTTCCTTCGTTGTGTCCAATTGAAAGAATTCTACCTTTAAAATGAATCACACAATTATTGTCAACGAATCTGACTTCTGTTGTACGCTTTACAATTTCGGAATAAACAAAACATCAAGTGAAGTCAAATAAAAAGGATGTTACACACTGAAACTCGAATGTTATCTTTCCCATACGCAAATACCTTACTGTTGTCAGCAAGTCTAACTCGTGATGGTGTAGTAAATTTGTGATAGTTGGACATACCTTGCTTACTCGAGGTCATGTGCCGCTAGGCACCCGAGTCAATGATCCATTCATTTTTCATTAGCCCCTCAGAAAAGGCTACATCCGGATCTTCCGATTCCTTATAGACATCCACGTCTACGTTGAGAGAAGATTCATTCTTTGTTTTTCGCTTCGGGCAAACCTTTGCTGTATGTTCTCGCTGATGGCAAATATAGCATTTCGCACCACTCCGTCTCTTTGTTTCGCTCTTCTTGGCCTGTAGGGCGTCATCCTTTTGTTCCTCTGATTTATCCACCACAACGCTGAACTGACCATACAATTTATCGCACTCGTAAATAAATCGTTCTCGTACATAAATCCACCGTAGCTTTTCCTCAGCTATGGTCTCAAGAGCAGTGATCAAGTGATTAAACTCTTCCGGTAAACTGCTAATTAGGATTATAACTAAATCTTTCTCTACGACTGGATCGCCTACAGCTTCCAAATGCTCTGCCAGTGTCTTGATATGGTTAACATGGTCGATCATACTTGTTCCTTTTTTCATATGGGCACCATATAATTTGCTACTAAAGAAAATCTTCCTGCTCAGAGATTTTTTCTGGAAGTACTGCTCCAAGCTCTCGCATGCATCCTTCGCCTTATTGCAGGATCGAACATAGATCTTGAGATCCTTGGAAACTGACAAGCAAATTGTCGCGAGAACCAGGTTTTCTCGCTTCCTGAACTCTCTCTGATTCTTCTCAGAACTCTGTGGTAGCAGCACCTCCTCGCCCGTGACAGTTTCCCATAAGTCTTTACCTATAAAGAGCATACGCACCTGGAGCTTCCAACTATGATAGTTTTCCCTGGCCAGTTTGTTGACCTTCATCACGATATCTTCACTCGTCTTTGCCATATTTTTAAAACGCCGAACTCAGTTCATCACGCTTCCTAATTATCTGTAGACGTATACAGTCCTAATTTCGCGTAATCTAGGCCCAAAACCTGTTGAAGATTTGGAAACACCATGATGAGACAAAAATCTTTATCAGAACATTAACCGTTATCAAATAAATCCATTTTTACATAAGAGTTGTTATCACAACCAGGTTCATAAGCGAATGTGTGTCATAAGACAAAGGTCATAGGTGTGTACGATCACATGGTTTACAGCCATAATCATACTTCAGACAAAGGGAGCATGGAGAGACCACCTGTTAAAACTTTGCTTATCATGAATGATGTGTCTATCCCCTGGACTGCTAGCAAATACTGCAGATCATACAGAATCAGGAAATGACCATCTCTGAATGGTGTACACGTCAAGTATATATACTGTACCCACAAGATGAAGCGTGTATGTATTCATAATGAAACAAGAACTACTCAAATCATTTGTAAAATAAAAAGTCGTGGGAGTTGTATCTCATTTAATTTATGCATTATTTTTTAGATATTCAATTCTCAAAAGATACATTAATTTTCATGTAAAAATAAAGAGTTACCAGAGTGTAAATAATTGGCATCTTTGATGTCCAGAAGCCCAGGAAATAATATTACATTAACCATTAATACCATTCACTCAGGGAAATTCATTTGGCAAGAGGGCAATTGCTGAGACCAGGAAAACATGACCACTCTTGTTTGCAAAGAACAGCAATCACTAGGTCATGGATAAAAAAGTGATCAATTTCAAACAATTTCATAGTTGAAAATGAAACAGATTGCCAAATTATATAATGCCACGTCATAGGCCAGGTGATGCACAAAAGTTTCATATTGTTAATCAAGTTGGATGTTATCCAATGTTTATCAAGGCCTATGGCAAATGTCTCCAAATCGCCAACAGTATCTCCCCATTTTCTTTTTGTTATGGAATAATTTTATCCAGTTTCTGTTGGAATACATCAAGCTCAGCCTTAGTTTCTATGATCTTATCTGTAACATCATTTGCTGATGAGCCAAAATTGTATATAGCTATAAATATTTTTCAACTGGAATTATCCTAGATATCAATAAATCCCGTTTTTTACGCTCATAGTTTGATTTTGCACGATCGATAAACAGTTGTCGTAAAACTGTTCTAACCACTGATGCTAGGTTGTGAATCACCACTATGGAGCAAAGATAAACATAATCCTCTATTTAAGCATTGTGAAAAAAATATTATATGAGGGCGGCATGATGAACGTCATTGTTGTTAAGTTAGAACTTGAGTTTATAAGCAATAGTAATATGCACCGTGTGTTTTAAGAACAGCGTGGTAGCACGGGACAAGTCGCCCTAAGGAGGCACAGAGGGGCTATGCCCTCGATAGTTTTGTTAATCTTACTTTGCACCCCTGCTCTAAATGGTAAGCAACATAAGGGCTTAAATAACTGTAAGCAACTAAAATGTTTAGAAATGGAGAATCAAGATGCAGCATTCACGTGAAAACATTTTGCAACAAGCTATAACATGTGCATTCTGAAGACCAACATTAAAGTATTTCCCGGAGATTTCCTTAGTGTGCAAGAAATGCTAGGTACTTACTTAGCAACTATCAGAGCCAAAATCGCCGAAACGTGCCTACTTGCTTATTGACAAAAAATATATGCCCTCTCAATAAAAAAAATGACACTTAATTATCGCCCCAGTCCCCATCACTTTAAACTATCAAGCTGAATGCCATGCTATGAGCTGAAGCTTATCTGAAGATTTTAAAGTGAATTTTTTATTCTTTTTTTCAGTACTTGGAGTAAATTACTCCCGAAATATTCCTTTTACTTTGAAGGGTTGTTGTATTGTTTTATGTTTTATGTTTTATGACTTATATATTTCTGTATGCTTTTTGTGGGAAAGTGGTTTACCCCTTGTCTAGGTATATCAATATTTTAAAGTTTGTTTGCTCTAACACCTTCATGCATAAAAGAGTTTGGGTGGCAAGGTCCTTACGCCGTTAGCAAGTGATATTAGTGATGCCTTTATACGCAAAGTTTGGGCTTGCTACTTGGTCACGACTTTGATATGCACATAAAGGGGCGTTGGGTGTTGACTTCTATTTATTTTAGTTAGCGTACTCCGTGTCCAATATCGACACTAATAATGTAAATGTAAATTAATTGCATACGCAGTCCGCAGGGATTCCTTTGGCCAATTGTGTTGGTGTAAAAAGGGTCGGAAATTCGGCTTTTCTCATAAGGACGGTAAATATTTAAATATTTAAAGAACTCTATAAGCATTTTATTATTAAGAAGAAAAGGATTTGAAAAGTCAAGTTACATTGCGCAGAGAGGCTGGTCTCTAATTGCATTAAGTTGGATGTCGATGTCCACCGGTGGATGATTGGGAGCTACAGTTTCGACTAGAGAAATAGAGTATGTTACCATTGGAAGTCACCTAGCTCAGTTGATAGAGCACACGCCGTGAACGAGTAGGTCACGGGTTCAATCTTTGGTGGGGACATATTTTTTATCTCTGTAGTGTTCTTTGAAAAAACAAGCATTCTATTGTATGAACTAAGTGTTTGTGATAGGTTTTTCACTTATAGGGACTTACTTAAACTTTTCAAGTATAGAGAATGTCCTTTAAATGTTGAATGAAACAATTTTTTGCAAATATTTGTAATAGTTTCAATTACGTCATTGCATAAACGTGTATACTGGAGCATTTTTCATCCCTTTCAACGTTTAGGTTTATGAAAAGCCAATTTATACTACCGAATCGTATCAGCAAGCCTATAATAAATACAAGCGATCTCTTACTCGTCACCAGGTATGCAAATCGTAAGATGTTAGTCATATTGTTTCAGTTGTCCATGTCTCATTGTATCGCTATGGTCTGTCCGCTTAAGAATATAAACCCAGCAATCAATGAATAAAATCGGTAGTTTTATTAAGTTGGAAGACTTGAAATCATTTGTATCTGCCATATCGTAACGATAAATTTAAGGAAGCCTTAAAAGGAAACCATATTGCTTCAGTGAAGAAGAGAAGAAGGTTAAATATGCATGAAGCCTTGAGGTAATCGCTCATGTTTTAAGCAGGGCTAAGATAAGCGTACAGAAACAAATGGTGCAAATTATGTTACAGTGCTTCACTCTGCATTGATTTAGCCCGCTTTGCACAAATTCTCTCTGTTCAATATAAGCAGAGCAGACTTTATAAGAAGCAATTGCGCGTTTGAATGAAATGGAAAAGCTTGGAACTTATTCTGTTTTACCCATGTTGTTGCAAGACGCGCTTTTCGAAAATCTTATCAGTAAATTATCCACGAATTTGATAAACGTTCATAATCCAATATGTTAATCTTAAAATTTCCATCCCAATATTGCGACTTGCAGGTACTCTGTTTTAAGTTACTGCACTCATGGCGAGACAAGGTAGCCAGGGAGGAAGACGAAAGCACAGGGTGAGTGCCTATGTCCTTATAAATTTGTGTTAAATCATGTATTGCTGACGTGTATTCATACATATATTTGGCGAGAGCCAAAGTTTGATGTGTTTTCTTGTATATATATATATATGGGATATATATTAGGGTTCTGTTTTTAGTTGTACATATATATATATATATATATATATATATATACAACTATAACAGAAATTGTTCGCTTCCGTCGTACAGCCACGCAATGCCATCTTTGCGTGAATGTAAATCTTCTTACAATAGAAGCTGTGTGATTACGTAACTGATTTACGTCACTGCTGCGCCACTATAATGACACAATTGAGATCCAGTAGAGACAATTTAATAATACAACAAGGAGTCACTAGCGAGCTGTGTCGAGTTCTACAAAGACAAATCACGTGATTGTTAGTTGTGAATGAAAATATTAATCATCTGCAAATGCAACAACGAATTACTAGCAAGCTGTGTTGAATATTGCTGGGCTGATCATTTTTTAAACCTTTAGTTACGAGGCCTAAAAATGCAAAAACTAGTTTGCAAATTTTTCTATAATTTGGTGTGTGATGGACAAAAATGGATTTCAAATTTGAAATCAGCATAGTCAAATTATGAAGAAAAAGGCATTGGCTTTACAGGATAATTTTGGGTGTTATACAGTGTTATTGGGCATCGATGGTCCAATTGTTAAGGTGTTGGTTTTCAAACCAATGGGTCGTGGGTTCGAATCCCCTCAGCTCCATTAGTGAAAAAAGAAAGCAAGCTATTGTGGTAATTCTCCACTCCCTGATAAATAAATGATAAATGCTATGTGTCTGCTGAGTACTTATATATCTCTGGCACTGATGAAGGCTCACAGCCGAAACACAATTAATAATTATGATTAATGAATTTCCCCTTTCCCACGGAGTGGAGGCGAAATTAACAAGATTGGCAAGATTGACTTGAAAATTTCTCACTAAAAACTTCAAACTAATGCTCCACTCCGTTATAAATATATGATAAATGCTATGTGTCTGCTGAGTACTTATATATAGTACTTATATATATATATAAGTAAATATTAAGTATATATAAGTATAAAAAAATACATATATATAATTCTCAAAGAGTGGAGCATTACTACAATAGCTTGCAATTTAACGGCGCTGACCGGATTCGAACCCACGACCTCACGATTACTAAACCAACGCCTCAACCATTAAGTCATATAGGCTAAAAAGCTAAGGGGGAGATTTTTAGCGTCAATCTTTCGCGAATTCTCCTCCAGTCAGTGGGTACAGGGAAAATTAATTAATTAATATTTATTGTGTTTCGGCTTTGAGCCTTCATCAGTGCCAGACATATACATATTCTCAGCAGA
>JAAAKM020006789.1:0-10334 GCA_010016025.2 Alatinidae sp. Z8VKAUB7J3 | reverse complement strand
AAAGGGACAGATTGTCTTTTGAAGATAAGCAGTAAAGCAGTAATATAGACGTTTATAAGAACACAATAGTTGTCCACAGACCTTCAATGAAAGGAAAACATGATAAAACTGAAAGAAATAATATTTTTGGAAGTGTGATGTTATGATGTTATAACAATTTTCGATGACTTCATATTTTATCAAAAAAACCCTAAATCATTATATGACCAAATTCAATGGTATACCAAGTGTCATGCAGTTTTCTGCCTGCCGTAAGTCCAAAAACGCCCGCTTGGTATAACACATAATGAAACAAAGGGGCCCGTCGTTAAGACATGCAGATTCCAATGTCTTACGTGATGTTAAAGTGACGTAAGACTGTCGATCATTGCTGTATGTTGGCTAGACAAGCAAGGTTGGCAAGGTAACAAAACTTGATTGCTTAGTATTCTGGATCGTCAAAAATACATTTTTGTACGGAATAGACAACATGTGTAAACCCGTTTGAGGTAATATAAGTGATCATAATTAATTATAGAAATCGCACGAAGGTAATTTAAAACTGGATTATTCTAGTGAAATAGTACTCAAGCCAATAACACAGTGCCTCAACTCAATTCAGATGTCTGCCAAAATCTCAACTTTCAACACGAACACGCGACAAATATTTCCGTTATCTTATCTTCTCAACTAATAAGAAGTAAATACCTCTCTGCTGCCGGTGTATTTTCTAAACTTTTGCTAGGTCTATTTTCATGATTTCCTGACAGCCAATTAATTATATGAATTGCAAGTAGAAGACCACACTAAAAAACGAGAGAACAAGTATTGCGATTAACTTTCTACAAGGCATATTGCACTTCTCATAACAAATTTGTTAAGTCTTTAAGTATCTAAACGTTACGTCCCCTCTTCTAACGTAACCAACAAAATTTCACGCATGAAGAGATAACCTTTGGTTCTGCCCGTCGTCATTCTAATCTCCAGTTGCAAATTTTAGTATAAAGTAACGCGAAGTAGGTCTCTAAGAAAGTGAAGACTTGGTTATCCATAATAAAAAAACTTAACATAAACTTAATGAACAGATAATGCCTATAATAAACAAATAATAAACATTTCTGGGTATGAAATGAAGGTTTTACCGGGACCTGGAAGAACATACACCACTTTTGAGACCTTTTATACAGCAATTTCTCCGGATACCATTCCTTTTAATATATCATTCCCTCGACGCAAGAACAACCTCATTGAAAGAGAATTTCAGAACGTATCCTAGAAACATATTTTAAATCTTTCCCTCTCAATCATATTTCGCAACTTTCAATAGGCTTTGGACAGATTGGTAGGCCGGAAGGCAATCTTTCCATGGTTCAGTCACGTGACACATGATGGCTAGATTCCAAAACTGTGTGAGGCTGGATAACGATATATACTGAGAGAGCACTGGGAGCTCATACAGCGAATAGATTCACGGGCTATGTTTTGGCAAGGGCTCGCTGCTACAGCTCTGCTGGTAGAGCATACGCAGCAAATGGGTACATCTCACTTTCGAATTCCGTTCAAGGAGTATTTTCTGTTTCCCTTGTATCTTTAGAAGCGTACAATTTCAAACCAATTTATCTTGATAATAATAAAAAACCTCAATACAAAAGTTCGACCACCTAACTTTGTTTGGTGGTACATGAGTTCCCGATGGCCACGACAATTCTTATTATTAAATATATACAAAACATTAAATTGAAATGTTATATTATTTTCTTTAGATAAACCATAATGATATTATTTCTTGCTTCCTCAATCTTCCACTGATGATGACTGTAGCAGTTACGTACAGTTTTGCTGCTTTCTTATTATTATTATCAACTGGTTCTGTTGTCAAACACTTCATAACATTTCTTGTAATGGTAACTAAATAAGTACATCTTTCGACGAGGGCAATCATGTGTTCTGGGACCACTTTCCCTTTGCAAAACCATGACTTTGTCATCTAACGGTATGATATCTACAATCTGCAGGTTGGAGAATACTTGTTCCTGACAATCTAGGGAACGGTAATGCACACAAACATATGTTATACAACTTCAATATAGAATCCTGTTGATGGTATTTGCCTACAATTATGATCTTCTATTTTGATAGCCAATAGTGACAAATATTACACAGAACAAATAACTATCCATAACTAACTAGTGTAATGCACTTAAAATAAAAACCCAATCCTTACCATCATCATTTGTACCATTACAGCTACTGGATTGGTTGGCAGTCTGGGATTATTTCTTGGGAATATTGCCCTGTAGTTTAATATTTGTTTACTGATATCTCCTTCATCCTCTTTAGAGGTTGATAAATTTTCCCTTACCTGCATAGATGTAAAAAGAACCAAAAATTAAAACCTTGATACATTGCTAACAAGCGGATAACAAGCAATCATATTTCCTGTAATTTACCATTTTATTCTAGTTTCACTTTTGTGGTGCAGAGTGTTTTCATGGACTTTTCATATACTTTTAGAGCAGAATTTCTTTTGACAGCAATTTTTCTTACAAACCGAGAGAGCACAGACCTGACGAGCATGAAAGAATGTTTTCGTGAATGCAGATTGAGATGGTTTGAGTATATGGACAGAGTCAGTAATTCATTAGGTCGCAATACGCAGAGATATCATGACAGACCAGCGACTAGATTGGGCTAGAATTTGAAAAGCATGAGCCCAAGTTGTAAGATCTGACCTTAAAGTGATCAATATTAAAAATACTTTGAGTGGAAGTGGGCCTTAAGGAAACCTGTGTAACCAATACTAGCATGGACAAGCTTCTACGCAGTTTACCTTAAAGGTTGATTTGATTGTGTCAATGCTCCGCTTTGCCTTGACAATGAAATAAATTCCCTATTACAATGCATATTGACTGCATCAGCTTAACTGTATACTATTTACCTATATCTTTTGGGTATAAATAGCAATCTGAACTTTGATAAAGTCAAGAATTACATTTGGATGCGAGTATTGTCCTCAGACAAATTCTCAGACTAATTGAAGAAATGCTCCCTTCAAGCAAACCACCTATTTGCAATTAAAAATATTATTTGGGGGAGATGCGCAGAATCGGGAACCTATTGGCATATCAAGCAGTTACAAACAATCGTAAACAGGGTTGCAAAGTATAGGGAGAATGCAAAGAAGGAAACTACAATTGTGACAACGTTTCGTCTTTTCTTAAAGACTTTGTCAGGTCCTTGTACATTGGAGGTATTAACGTGAATTCACAATGTACAAGGACCTGAAGAAGTCTTTAAGAAAAGACGAAACGTTATCACAATTGTAGTTTCCTTCTTGGCGTTCTCCCTATAGTTTGTCGGTGTGCTTGTCACCATAGTATAAAAAAGGGTTGTAAAGGTTGACATCATTTGTATCGGATTATAATTCACCTCTCCTTTAAATACAATTATGAAAATCCTATCTACTGGTACATTGATATGGATTCTTGTAAGATTCATCAAGCAACTTTCACCTCCCACTGACCTTTTGATACCAAAGAACAGATTGCTAGCTAGAACTGAAGGAGACTTACTTATCAATAAAATGCCAAGAAGGAAACCACAATTTGATACTGTTTCAAGACTTTGTCAGCTCTTTATACCATGAATGTTACAGAGTTAATGCTACGTTGAGAAACCATGCTTACATCATTTGGAAATCTTAATTATAGAGCAAACATGTAGCAAGCATTAATGCTTCATTAAACACTTCTGCTATCACCTTTCAAAAAAGTTGTTGTTTATTCCTCAATTATCATTCTACAAACAGTATAATCTTTTAGCTTACAGCTTGGCTTCTCATGTGCAGTTAAATAAGGCCTTGTCAATATCATTGTGAAAACAACACCAACAAACTAAGGGTAAAACACCAAGAAGGAAACTGCAATATGACAATGTTTCATCTAATTACAAGACTTCTTTGGGTCTTTATACACCAAATGTTACAGCACCAATTAGCATGAACTCCCTAAATCTACACAAAACTGAACTCTCTACCTCAAATGAGTTTACTCTCATCCTCATTTACTGAAGTAATAAATCTGTATTGTATATAAGAATTGGTTTATAACTACTGGAATCAAACTTACCTCTACATAAATTGAAAGTATTGCTGGTAATAAAAAAATAATTGATAGAACACTTGCACCAATGGCAAGACATCCAAGTGAAGACAGAAATGCCACTTGTGGAATACCTAGTAGCAAGTATAAAAAGGCCAGTCAACGTCAATATGAATTTAAATACAATAACGAGGGAAATTTTAACTGTCCTACATGGGTTAGTGAAAACATATGACAAATTAATGAGCTTAAAAAATTTGAGAATGGCTTAAAACTTCATTATTCAGTTATTAGTCTGCTAGGAGGCTAGTGCATTGTGGTGAACTGACGTTTTTGTAAAATAAAATCTCCTTCATATGAAAATGTGTGGAAATTCTTCACCATCATTATCCATCTTTTATCATCATGAGCAGCATCACCATGATCAGTATTGACAGCCACTTCTACTTATATAATAACAATGTGTTAACAGTTCAAAAACACTAATATGAAAGCTAATAATTGTATCTTGTAACACATGATTATGATGATCCGTTAAGAATGTGTACTTTAATATCCAATGTACTGCAATTAAGCAAGTCATACACTTTGTCACAAGGGTAACTGGGATTTACATGTCAGAGCTACATTCAAAATGAAACCTATTCCATCATATACAAGACAGAGTTCACAAATATACTCATGTATATTTGTACATAGCATTTTTAGTATCCCATTAAATATTCTGTAATAACCCTCTATAGCAAGATGCAAATATGATTTCCTTGAAGAAAGAAATAGTTATATATATAGGCATTTATTTACCTGATGTAATACCAAATGCAATAAGCAAAGATTCAATGAACCCTTCAGATAATGACCCTGCGCTATATTTCTCTACCATTGCTCCTATGTCATTTGATCCAACCTGAATGAAAGAAAAGCAAAAAGATGGTGCATTTTATACTGGTTTTAAATTACATCACACTCCAATAAATAGTGTTTAATTGTGTAGATCTGCTTGACCTTGTTATAAAAGAACTGTTTAGAGTTTGTTGTAAGTCAGCAGTTGGTTGAAATCTATGCACAGTAGAAACAGTAAATACAGCCATGTTATTTTCTGCCTGTGACAGAATCAGTCATGAATAGCTGAAGAACTGAGAAGTTTCCTTCTTTATCTGGCCAGGAACAGTAAACAGTTGAAAGAGGGTCAAATCTGCTCTGAGGGGCATAATAAGACTATCGTAAGACACCATTTCTAGGCACTTACCAATCACGAGTAAATATACTGCCTGCTTGAATTTCCTCCTCTTATATCTGTCTTTGCCTAATCTACATTACAATGCTTTGCTATCAACCTATCAAAGTATTCTTCCTATTCTGTAAAACGAAATGACAGTACTTGCCTGGTTCTCTAAAAAAAATGTTCACCAAAACTCACTTTTAGTGTATGTTGACATATATACTAAATATACTCAGAATATACTTAGAAGTTAATCAAACTATTCAAAGCTTAAAGTGTGCAACATGGTAAGTTGTGTGGAGGTCTAAATGTTTATTTAAAGAAATTGTGACAAAACCCACAAAGTTAAAAAACAAGGAACTCTTACAATGGCAGTTAAAAAAGAAATGGCAGATCAATGAAAATAAAGAAAATGTGAATCTAAAATGGATACGAAGCCAGATAACAAAGCCTTAGCTGTATATTGAATTATCTTGTTACTAAAACGTGTGCACCTCAATTAATAAAACAACTAACTGCTGACCCACAAGAAAAAACAATGACACCACCCATTTTTCTTTGCTTTATCCAAATGGTACATCACAGTTATGTTTTGAAAGACAAAGACAATAAAATATGGAACCATAACACTACATACCTTTGAAGTAAAATGACTATTCAAAACTTTATTCATCGCTTTTCCCGTTCTGTTCCAATCCATGAGTAAAATCAATGTCGGAATCCCAAATCTACAAAGATTGTAATGCATAAAAGTTAGCTAATGGAATTGGCTTTCCAAAGCTTCTTTATGAATTATATACCATAACCATAAGTAACACATGATTGACATTTACAGACCCAGGTGTTTGATGAATGCAAATCCACTTGCAACATTGAGATTACCATTGCTTTCCCTCTTAATGTATTCCTGCATTTGCTGATATGTACAGTCATCAAATAAGTTCAATGAAATAATAAATGATACCAATGGACTGGTTATCCCACTACTAGTAATATGTCTTAGTACTGCTCACACTGCAGAAGCTAGAAGGAAAACATTTTCCCTTAATAGTAACAAAAAAAACCTTAACTTGTGGTCACTATCTGTTGATACACAAAGGTCCTACATTTTCAAATTAATTCCAACAACAATAAGTAGTTAGCAGTGCCAATAATAATGTAGTATACACACATGTGCTAAAAAAATAGGATGGTGTAATGTAGTAACAATAACAACTATATAAATTCTAATAGTTAGCTAGTTAGTTAATAGTAATCAAGCACACATCAATGGCTGGTATCTGTTTAAATTCGGGCATGTGATTTAACAAATGTTACAGTAAGCTATAATTTCTATTTGTGTAGGTTTTAAGACAAAATCTTTACCTTATCAATACACAGTGGCACCATAGGTTTCTAATAGAGCTGATTTATATAAAAAACTAAGGGTAGTTGTGGTTTACACACACTGGCATCGGAACAACAATATTAGGTATGAGTTATCAGTTTCAGCCTCTTTTGCTTTGTAAAATCTCCTTGCACACAACAATCAAGTGTTCTTTATAGAATGAGCTCAATATTTAATAACTGCACATCTACATGACTATTTCCATCTTAACTTGCATTGGCAATGTATATAGTTCTAAATTTGTTGATTAGGCCTCTGTGGTTTTCTGCAAGTGGAATATTAAATATATGTATGTGAAATTGCAATACACTTAAGCAACAAGCAGGGCTTTTTTTGTCTGCAATGTAATAGATGACCATAGTTGGCAACTATGTTAAGCAACTAGAATTCAGAGCATGTGTTATTATATCATATCAACTCCCCATTTTCTCCCCATTGTCCCTATATCTTACTTCATGCTGACTTCAATTCACAGAGGGCTTATCCTACTATGAAATAATGAAAATAATGTACTCTGTAAAAGTGTGACTTGAGTAAACAGTCCTATTCAAAGTATGAATGAACAAAAATACTTAAAAAGTAATTAACTGCTCTCATAATGCTCTTGTCACGCACAGTAATTTATCACCACTATGCACACGAGTCTTCTATATTGAAACTTAATAGTGAAGAACTGAAAAATTCTCAACTTAAAATAACAGAGAACCAACTGCCACAGCATTAATGTTGTCATTTCATAAAGGTACTGTGACCTTCCGCTGTTCTTCAGCAAACTAGATCCTTTCCATTCTCATTCATTGGGACTTAACTAGGTGGTAAAACTCTTTAGCAAACAACGAATAAATGTGATGATATCAGTGCTATAGGAAATTAAAGACCTACCTTAGTATATATTGTTTTTCTCCAACAAAGCAGAAAATGGTTGATATGTAAAGGGTGGATACAAAGATACAGTATATGAAGAGAAGTCCTAAAAAACAAGAAAAGTAATGTCACTTCATTTCAAAATCATTTAAAAATGGTCCGCCTAAGGACTTGTGAGTTTTGGTTTGCATACACTTGTGTTTTCACTTCCTCTTTCTTTGTTTAATCATAATTCTTTGTCTCTTATTACTTACATTATTTGATGCTTCACTTTAGAGCATTTTGAAAAACTGTTGATGGAAATGTTTATTAGTCTCCTATTGTGAAAAGTATCAATGCATCGTGTGTTTGTAAGATTTACTTACAAGTTGTAACTATCCACAAGGGTATATATACATTCATTAAGTTGGTATAATATCTACGCAGATCACTGTTACCTTGAACAAATACCTGACAAGGTATTTAAAACATTTTAAAATGTTATATCTTTAATTAAATTTATAAATAAACCAAATAACAAGAGCCTTCTTAAATTAGATGTCAACAAAAAACAAAAGACAAAATGGTGATTGTCAAGCTTTACTGCACTCCTCCAGGTCACTTTAAACATGCATCATGTGTACTTTCTGACATAAGTAAATTTTATGAAATAAATTTATTAACTAAATAAAATAAATAAAGACTTGATTACCAGTAATACATCTTTTATTTCTATGAACATAAGAACAATTTTTAAAGATTTCTTCCAATACTATCATATATATACGAAATTGATATTTAACTCACTCGTAGTTGTTTACAATGCTGGCCTAGATGAAATTGTTGTCCCAAATGTTAGTTGAGATGTTTACCATTGACTTGTGATATTTATTTGATTGACCCAGTAAAAATACTGCTCTTCATTAAAACTTCTGTATATATCTCTTATAGTGTTCAAATAAATTCAGTCACTGTCAAGTGTTGCTATTAAAAGTGGCTCAGTCAACATCTGCAGTTACATACCACAATATAAAAGACTTCCTGGCAATATTACAACAGGAAGTAGAGATTGTGGCATCAAGTAAAATATGCTGCACAAATTTAGAGATCTACCTATGGGAGACACGGTCAAATTGATGATAACAAAAACCAACAATAGTCAACTAGTTTACTCACCCAGCATAAAAATACATATATATATGAGACACTGGCTACTTAAGATTCCAGATTTCTGTACATACAAGTACAAGATTTTAAACTGTGGTAAAATATGTACGTAATGGATTATCTAGTTGTTTGTAGAGCCAGTAGACATTGCAGCCACCCAAAATGTCAACAATGAAGTAGGAAGTCAAATATTTTCATCACAGACCCATCTGTTCATATTTAGCTAGGTAGAATTTCATTGTTATTATCACCCCTGACATGTAGTTTGAGACTTAAAGCACAAATCAACAGCTTCTGTATTAGCTTCTGTATTAGCGTAAACAGGTGTCAAATCTCCATTAAATATTATGATTGGCTTCTCTACCTCAACATTTTGATGGAACAATCCTTTAAAGCTTCTTGCATACACATTAAAATTTATGATAAAGATTTTTATACAGAAAAGAGCCCCACCAGATGGCACATAAAATAAATAAACAATACGTATAAAGTGAATATCTAAGGCATCAAAAAACCAAGGTGACACCACAAGGATTATAAAGATATTTTAAAAGTTAACCTACCTAATAAGGTTAGCGGCCTGACAGATTTTTTTGTTAGTCTTTGAATTTGTACTATCAGGTGAAGTGCAACGACTAGGTACACAATTCCATAGTAAAATGGTACTCCTGCATATGTTGACCCCTAAAGAAAATAGGATAAAACAAACAAAATAAAAATTAGATGTGATGGAAGCTGGTATCTTCAACTATGAATTCTACAATGGTCATACAAGGAATACAACTTTTACCTTACATATAGATATATATTAACAACAATGGAAATTGGAATCGCTACAGAAAAAAAAAATATTGACAAATGATAGAAGTTTGTGCAAAGCAACTATAAGAAAAAAACTAACAAGTAACATGGCAAAAATTTTATCTTCAAGTAAAAAGGTTAAAGAAGCAAATTCTGGAATGTAACAGAGGCAACATAAAAACATATATATAAACAGTTTTCTAATGTTACAAAGAAAACTGACACTTTTCAAACATTACCAGAGAAAATGAAAAATCAATGTCTTGAATTTGAATGGGTCCTGGGTTCAAATTCAAGAGATAACATATTTCATTTTCTCAATAAACTTTTTAACTCAACAACTAAGAAATTTAATATATAATATTACAAAGTTCAGGCATATAAAAGAGTATAATTTACTACTCAAACATTTAGCACCTGCAACTCCGTGTACTGACTGCAACACAAAAATTCACAGCAAATAATCTGATGGTTCTGTTGTTGGCATTTAACTTGACACATCTCATGAATTATTTGTGCTCCAAGCTTAAAATATTAACAAAAGTCTGTAACATAACTAAAACTGTGAAAATGGAGGTTACCCAGTGTGGTTTATGAGCCAACAGGATTACTGAAAGCAAGTGATTCAAGTTCAGATGTGCTGGTTATAATCATTCAGATTAGTTTAAAAGCTCAAAGATGGTTTCATGCAACCATCCATAAGGCATTTTCAAAGACTTCCTTTAATCTTGACCTTGATAATGTATTGAAACCAAATAGCCTCATTTGACATTAAAAGGGAATTCTCTGTGGTTAACATCATAACTAAAACCTCTCCATTAATTAGTGTTGATAA
>JAAAKM020006788.1:0-10335 GCA_010016025.2 Alatinidae sp. Z8VKAUB7J3 | reverse complement strand
ATCTGGCTCCATCTCCACGGAAAAATCCCGCTCCCAAAAGAAATATCCTCTGGGTCATTCAATACTGGTGGAAATTTATCCCGGATAATTACCCTTAACATCTCCACGCCTAAAGCTGAATCAGTAAAGAGAAAGCAAGACATATAAAGAAATTTTGAATTAGGAATTCTGGCAAATTCACCCAGTGTTAAAACTCCACTTGAAGAATTCACCCCCTGGAATCTTCCCTTTCCATGGAAATAGGACAGTAAAAACAAAAAGGGTTAATTTGACAGCTGGGCGGTAAGTTTAAGTGTTGTTTTTCATTCGCCATTCTATTTTTTTTAATGTCTGAATATATACAGGATTTAAGTTCGAGGGGGAGAAATGTTCTATTACCCCGGACAATTACCCTTAACATCTCCATACCCAAAGTTGAATCGTTAAAGAGAAAGCAAGACATATAAAGAAATTTCGCAAAGGAATTCTGGCAAATTCACCCAGTGTAAAACTTCCCGTGAAAAGTTCAACCCCTGGAAACTTCCCTCTCCATGGAAAATCATCCTCGTGCAAAACCTTCCCAGCAGAAAATTCGTCCTTCCCTCCTTACCCGACGAATGTATGCATACTTCCCAATAACACAATGGGTAAATTTTATAACTTAAAAACCTTTCTCCAGGGGCTGTAGGGGGTCATTTCATCTTTAAAGGCCTAGTTACTAGGCTTTTCAACTGTGCTGAAGAAAACACTCTAAAAATTTTGATCGGGCGATTTTGGGAAAAAACTGACGTGAGAGGGGGCCTCGTTGCCCTCCATTTTTTTTTTTAACTTGAAAGGGGCACTAGTACTTTTCATTTCCATCAGAATGGGTCCTTTCTCGACGTCTTAGGGCCGATAAAATCACCATTGAAAAAAACAACAAGAAAACAAAGAAACAAGGGACACGGATCCACGTTCTTTCTTCTGGCAAAAATAACAAAATTCCACATTTTTGTAGATATAAGCTTGACATCTCTACAGCGGGGTTCTTTCATGCGCTGAATGCGATAGTGTGCATTTCATTAAAATTCTATGACTTTAAGTGATTCTTTCCTCCTTTTTCCGAAAATTAGACAAATTTTCTCAGACTCGAAGCTTTTGATGGTTAAGATTAAACTTAATGAAACTTGTATATTTGGAATCGGCATATTAAGTCAATTCTTTTGATAAATCTATTAGTATCAAAAATCCGTTTTTTAAAGTTTCGGTGAGTCTTGAGCCGGGTTGGCTCAATATTATTTTTGAGTATCTCTACTCCTTCTGTAAATTATTCTAAGGCGAAGAAAATTGCATAAAGACAAGTGTACATCTGTTATAATCTACGGAAGCAATAAATCGTTCTGTAATTTTAGATTGAGCTTGATTTTCTTTCAACATTAAAAGCATAATAATTAAATACATTATTGATGAAATAAATTGATCGTTTTACCAGGAATCCTTGTCGTTTAAAATTTACTATTTTTTGTTTCATTTTGCATGCAATTTAATTACTTTTTTATTTGAGTTTTTCCTTAAAAGTATTTAAAAATAAAGATTTTGCTACGAACAAATTTCCTGAAATATATTCCCTATCACCCAACCATCACCAATATTTTGGCGTTTGCCCCCACCTCCCTGGAAAATTTTCTGCCGGCGCCCTTGAGCATTAGAGAGTCAACTTCCCGTTCCATCTAAAAAGAAAAAATAACTTTCTTAACGGTTTTTGAATAACGCTAGTGACATGCCTGCTAGCATTAGCATCTTATAAACGGTT
The DNA here is from genome assembly GCA_010016025.2 of Alatinidae sp. Z8VKAUB7J3. NCBI lineage: Eukaryota > Metazoa > Cnidaria > Cubozoa > Carybdeida > Alatinidae > Alatinidae sp. Z8VKAUB7J3. The sequence continues at coordinate 8,564 of JAAAKM020006788.1, read as the reverse complement.
TGGCAACTCTATCGTAAGAATTCTATTAAGATTAAAGGCAAAAAAAAACTGTATTAAAAAGGTATACAAATTTGAGCACAAGAGGGTCAACTTCCCGTCTCCTTTCCAAAAAAAAAGAAGCCCAACTATTACATTTTCCTCCACTACTATAAAAATCTCCCTTTCTACCTCTCTCCCTCCCTTATCCTAAGTTACTGCATTCGTACCTCAGCCTAAAAGACGCAAAGGGGACTGGTGAGCTCCTTAGAACTACCCGGAAAGCCCCTCCCTCATCCCTGGAGAATTTAACAAAAAACATTGGAAAATACTAGAAAGATTCCACATTAGAATATAGCAGTAGAACATTAGATAGTAAAACTAGAAAGCCTAAAATGCAAAGATCTGATCTAAAATATAGTTTCTTAAGACTATAACAGGGCTTGACCTTCCATCTCTAAATCAACTATTTAGAATCATATTTCTCTTTTAAAGAAAATGCAATTTCACTTTTTTTTGCATTAAGTGGGTAGCTCGTAATAACCATTTAAAAAGAAAATGGAAATCACTTGGACATAATTGAGCCCAAGCCCCTATTTAAGACTAAATAGCCCTGGACCATTTCCTCTCCTTATAACTGTACCAGCAGTCTGAATTAATATAGAATTAAAAAAAACCCTTATTCCCCTGCTTTTAAAAAATACAGAACAAATACAATCAAAATATATTCATTTGTGTATGTCTTCTATTTAAAGGAAAACCACAAAATATTACAGGATTGGATGCGAGAGCTAGCCAAGTGTTGGGTAATAGATCGCAAGATATTTATAATCCAAAACTGACAATTCAATGTAATTTTTGTTTCTCTTTAAAAAATAAATCCCTCAAGTAATCTATCTTGAACATACAGCAAATACTTCAGGAAAAGCTTTGGAAAATGGGATCACATATATTCAAAAAATTACGCATCAGAAACTGCAAATTTAGCAAGCACAAGGTTTGATGTGGCTAATGCTGCTTTGCTTAACCAGAAAAAAGGCACGGATTGGAAAGCAATCATTTATTGAAAGACGCAAAACAGAGATACGCGCTTGGTATATCTCCTTTAATATAGATGGTATGCAATTCTGCTGTTTATTAAGAATTCACTTTTATCTGACTTTTCAATTTTCAGTTTTTCGAAGATTAGCATTCTAATTTTTTTCAGAATTTTTGCAAATCATCTAATCCGTAATTTATCTGTTGGTGGGACTCGGGTAATGTTTGATATGGTATTCATCATACCTTCAGATTCATATTTTAAGAAAAAGTTTTATCGTTATTATTTTATACATTTAAGCTTTTAATTTCTTTGAATAAAGGCCAACTTGAAACTCACTCTAAAAATTCCATTTTGAAAAATGTCAATATTTTGTCTTTGTGCGGAGCTCACCATGCTCACAATTTGACTCGTCAACCAAAATTCATCATCATCAACTGGGTCAAAATCGCTAACATAAAATCTGTTGTCTTTCAGCAGTGCCTGAAAAAAAAAGATTCTAAATCAAAAGAAACAGAAAGATGTTGAGATGCACACACAATATTGTTTCCTTCTTCTCTTTGCCAACCTATTAATAAGCGTATTTTTGCCAGTTAAGCGTAGATAGTGGTTATTGTAATTCGTATATCCGACCTAGGTTTGGGTATTTGGCAAACTGGCTATAAAGAAAAAAGAGTAGAAAAAAAACAAGATTAGAAAAGAGTTCAGGGATTTATAGGAATTTATTCTAATCGCTCAACAAAAACTAAAACAGTTCTAATGGAACCAAAAAAGTAATAGCAAGAATAAAACATAAAACTTTAAAAACAGCAAACGATAAAGTCGAAAGGAAATAAAAAAGATTCTTAGTGTAGTTTAAAGACCTTAGACAAGCGGAATTCTGGAGCTGAACTGGAAATGTAAATTCATAGGTTGATATAATTCTATTATTGGATCTTCCGGGTGGATATTCTCAATTTAATCTTTCCAAATATTAGAGTTTGGCAGCTAGGTTTACCAATTAAATTTTACAGATTAAAAGAGGTGGTAAAAAGAAACGCTATTCTCTTTAAAAAGAGAAAAGGGAGGGAAATGGACAATAAAATTAAAGCGAAGCTAAAAAAGATAGTACAATCATAAAATTAATGCAAAACACTTAATATAATCATACTCTAAAACAGAGCACATGGGTACTTACATATACGGTCGTTATATGCTTCAATGCATATGTTAACGGCAGCATTGATGCTAGGTATCACCTATTGGCCCAAGAATTACTTATCCAAGGTGAGAGGTCAAAAACAGACTCTAAGTACCGGTGGAAAATTCAGTAGAGTTGTTTTATTTCTGCTACTGAAAAAATAAGTAAAGAGACACAAGGTACAAAAATTTAGAAGTACACATGCGTTATTCAATTCCTGGGCTTTTTAAGTTTGACTTGATTATTTACGGTAATTTTCTGCTCGTCTTTGGTTTTTCTTTTAGCTGATTACAGGGAACAAACCAAGATTCTGAAGCGAGATACCTGGAGCCTAGATGGCTATAGAAAATAGAACACAGGCAACTATATCCCAAACTTAAAACTCTTGCTTGCCAAAACAAAACAAACAAAATCAGTTTTCATAAGCGAAAATCAACTACTTAAGCCCTTTTGCAGCAGAAATAGGCGTTTTCCGCTTCCATCTGGTATCTGAAATTCAGATATTACATGGGAATTTATTTAGCGTAATTATACAACATAAATACAGCATTTTACTTGATATATATTTATCAACAAGAACTAACAGCATATTCAAGCAAAAAGGTTCCCTTATAAGCTTTGAAGTATGTCTACGGAAGTATGCAAATCAGTAGTAAAGCGATTTTATTAAAAATACGGAATTTTGGACGATTAAAGTGGAAGAGGCTATAAGGAAAAACTATTAATCAAATTATTCGCTGTAAAGCAATATTACAGGAAGAGCAGTGACTCACAAAATAGATTAAGAAGAGTTAAGTTCTAAAAATGTTTGTTAAACTTAATTAAACATTTGTTCTAATGGCTAATATGTAATCAGCAGGAATTAACTAGGGATATAATTTGTCCAAAGGGGTCATCCATTTCAATGTTATAAGTACCATTCAAGCGGTAGGAGATTATTTAGCTCGTCTCCAAGCACCAGTGTTAGCACCATCCTTTGAAGAGCCTAACAATTTGTATAAAAAAGAAAAAAAATCTATCGGTTGAGTAACTTGTAGCATCACTAATTTACTTCTTAAAACGTAAACTCAAATCTTCAAAGTATAGAAAAAATGTTAAAAAAACTGTTTAGCAGGAAAAAAATTCTCCTTTGGAGTCGATTAAGTAACACTAACTGTTATGTCGGTTAATAGTAAAAGTTCATGCGAAAACAATTTCATGGTAATTACTGAAAGGAGATAACTACCAAAAGTAGCTAATTTTTTTAAGCTATTTTTAATAGCTGACGTGATTTATGTTAACCACATATTTATAAAAGATGTTTTGACAACTTAGAAATTTTTGGCTTTGTTTTAGATTCCTGTTCCCACCAAAACGTCCCCCTTTCCCCTGAAAAATACGCAGTTTAATATATGTACTTCAACACATTCTGATATCTGCATAGACTCACGCTATTAAAGCCACAAAAACAGTCAAAGGGAGATCGCTACAAAGAGACAAATTATAAAGGACGCTGGTTAACTAGATAAAGATATATGTCACCCTATATCTTTTTTTTTATTATAAACACCTGAAATTAGAGCCCAAGGTTACCTTTGCCACTGTTGATGTGGAAATTTTAATAGATAACAATCTATACATGAATAATAAACTAGGCTCTTCAAGAGCACGTCAGAATCTACGGAGTGTCACAGGGCGATCTGCCATGCATCACAGACGAAAAAGTTTGGCCTAAATATGTCAAAATAAAGTAAAAATCTTGAATAGCCAACCAATTAAGAGCTATTTGAAACCTAATTTACAAAGCCTCAGTCTCCAGGGCCAAACTAAAAAAAAAGGTAGCGTCATTCTACACTCATGCCTGTGAGGCAAGGCCTGAGGGAAGAAGCCATGCTTCAATATACATTTTCTAAATTTCGATTTAAAGCCGTAATTACAGTCAAAAGTGCCGAAAGTGTCAAACCTGCTTCCACACATCTAACTGCTTCGTAATGCACATAATACTTCTTAAATATCATGACTAGTTTTAAAGAGAAAATGTAATACCAGTGTTCCAGAAGCACTCCACTCTATCAACAACTTGTTGTTACTAGAAAATCCTGCTCTGAAAATATTTAAGATCTTATGGCGCAGTTCATACGGTGGGGTCCTCAGCAATCCATGTTGGGAAACCAGCAATTCTGCAAAAGTTATAAATAAAAATTATCTTCATGGCATCTTTCATACAGAAGACTTACTGCCAAAAAAAAGTAGAAAAACACATCCAATTGAATTTATATTCATGTCCAATGATTGCCTTTTGTCATTAGCGGCCATTTATCATTGATTTTACCGTCCTGGAGGCAAAGATTTCTAACAATTTGTAAAAGTATTTGCTATAAAAATCCTTTAGTTTCAAAAAGGCAAAATCACGTCCCAGAAGTCAGAAGTCCACGTGTAGTTGGCCATCTAAATTAAATGATATTTTTCTAAGAAAAAAAAAATAAAATGGAAATACCAATAGCAGCATAGCCTTCATGCATAAAAGTTACAATTTTTATTTCCGGCTTGTAAGTGCCCTCCCTTTAGATACGAGTCAACTGATTATATTATATTTTTTAGTAAAAAGAAATTGCTAGCACAAAAAAATTGAATAACAAAAATCAGCCAAATCTTAAGTCCCTGCATGATGTCCTTAATGAAAATGATCATAATCATATCTTAGATTTCTTTAAATAAGACTTTTCAAGACAGGGTGAGACAGCATGCAATTGATCATAAGCCCCATTTGTCTCCTCTTTCTGTCATTTAGCTGCAAAATTCTTGTTTCTTTGATTGCCAAACACACATTTTATGCTAATAAAGGAACTAAAGTCTTACGTCTACTAAACTTCGTTCTATTCACTATTGACAACTAAGGGGTGTAATTTGGATACCATCACAGGCTTCTTTTTTCTAAAAAGATAGAATAACTTTTTTTGAGAAGTTTGGTTGTTAAATATCTCTCTTATGTATTTTGCCAAATATCTCTTTGGTATTTTATACATTCCTATCTCTGAAGCAAGAACCTAAGTAACAAAAAAATTGCAAACACTTCATCATAGAGACTTTGGAAATAAAGCCGTTCTCGTTCAAGCAATGTATGTTTTGTAATAAGCTGTAGATGCGTCGGAACCACCCAAGCCTTCAAACCACACTATCGCTCGTTTAAGAGCTACCCACACTTAGAGCTCATTTAATCACAACTTGTTCCCTTAAATAGCTACCATGACTTTGTTAACTCTTTTTTCACGTTACAGGATATTGTGAGCATTGAGAAAAATGAATTTTCACAATTACCTTGACATGTTAAATCATGTCAAGGTGTTGACATGATTTTTAACATGATCTATAATGTTAAAGAAAATCTTGGCACAAAAGCAATAGAAAAGAACTTTAAAAAAAAGAAAGGATTTAGAAAAAATAAAATCTATGATATTTCAGGGGGGCCAAAGAACTTTGTTTTTGACTGGTTTCAACAAATACATACGCTGAAATTACTAAACAGGCTAAGTCTTAAAGTGGTTCATAACAAAAATTTGCGAATGAATAAATTTGGCAGGAATGGGGATTACATTAATTAACCGGAATTAATGACAAGAAGTATCAAAATGTATTGAACAGGTAATATGGTAAAAGAAAACCAATATTAGCTGTTCAGTTTCTTTCTTTTTTTCAAACAATCATTGACAAGTACCATCAGCCACTTTTCACATCTAAGAAAACTAATTCTGGCTGTTCAACAGACAAGCTGAACTCACTTATTCCACTTATTGGGCCAAATAGTTGGAGAATATTAGGATTAAATCAAATTAGAGAGCGAGACAAATCATAGAGGAATCGCCACAGGCAAGTACATCGTAATGGAAAAAGAGTAACTGAAATGGGCGATGAATGGCACCATAACAGCGCTTCAGTCCCTGACAGGCATAGTGCTTCAAGTATATGATATAATGTTTAGTAGACCCACATTTTCCAAGTGATTAAATGAAATATAACCGAAAACCCCAAGAAACAAGTCTGATTTCTCCCAAGTGCGTTGAAAACAAGAGTGTCTTGAGATTTAGGAAGGATTTACCTACTCTTTCTATAAGAGGAATATTAAAAAAAAAACTGGTAAATCTTTTAGGGGGGGGGTTAAACTTTTTAGACAATCCTATGAGCTTCCCGAAATGAGGATGTGGGAAATTCCCTAGCCCCCTCCCCAGTGCGCGCATAGGCGGCAAATTTTACAGGATTGAGCACCATCCAGGAGAAAAGGCAAAACTTTAAACAAACAACAAAAGAATATCTTATGGAATCCTAAGATATACATTTTTTCCGGTGACCACACAAAGCCAATTTTTCCATCCAACTACAATTATTTGGCGAGAAACGTATTAATTGCTGCTATGAGTGATTTTAACGATAAAGTATTCACTTTTCCGAATTACCGTCCAAGATAATGAATTTCAACATCGGTGATAAAACCAATTTATAAATCGCTCCTCAAGGTACTGAAATAGGCTAATCAAAACGAAGACTGATAATTCTGAGTATAATAAACAATGCAGTTTGAATAAAAGACAGGTTTATCTGTCGTAACTTTCGCAATAAAGAATTTTTCCCTTAATTTTGGTTTGAATCTACTTTTCTTAGACTACAGGTTCTTAAAACTCGGTTCAAAAAATTGAGCAGGATTTTAAGTAATTGAAGATTTTTTCCTTCAAATTTACTAAAAATTAAAAGAAAAATATTTAAAACCATATAAATCAGTATTTTGGAAAGCTACAAAGCTAAAACCATTTTCTTGGGTCTCTTGAGCTGTGTATTTATGTGATGAAGTTTAACTTTCATAATATATAGTTGATTTAAGTTCATCAAAAATAAGTGCACCATGGAGAAGAAAGGAGTATAATTAGATACTTCGAAGACCTTCCTATACCATAATTTAGACTCATGATCCATTCTCGAAAGTCTCATGATCCATTCCCGAAAGTCTCATTATCTTAACTACTCTTAAAAATAGCGAAAAGTTCATCAAATAGAATTTTCAATATATGTTTATGATACTTGCCCCTTTAATACTTTTTCTGAAGAAGGTATAATCCGAGTTTCTTTTTTCAAAAATTTACAGTGATTATGCTCCAATCTGTCATAACCACACCTTGGGATTTTTCAAGAACTTCAAGTGCAATGGTTCTTCAACCAATGATTCTACGATATACACCTATGGAACCAAATCATTATATTACAGTTTCTTTCTCACTTGAATTAGAAAATTCTACAAGTATTTTCTGATATCCTTTAAAAAATGTGTCACTATTCACGGTATTCCCAAAAAATAATCTTCATCATTTTACCCTCCAAAAATGGAGCATAAACTGAAAGACTCTGGCATCCCCTTGAAGAAAGAGTATACCTTTCCTTTTTACTCTTAATATTCCTTGCAAGCCAATATAACATACTCCACTGACTATTTCTCCAAGTAAATCATACAATTGTTGTCTCAATTATGAGACCTTGCTCCATAATTCTTCGCATCACAATGAACCGACCTTAATCTAAACAGTCAATGTCCATGGTGTCTGCTTAGATTATTACAGATGACTTTTCAATCTTCTACTCCAGCTTCCTAGCAAGAAATTGATTTCCATTCCAATGTATCATATTCTCAAAGCTTTCTTATAGAACAGCTTTAAGAACATTAAGCTTGGGCTGATGGCTGTTGAGTAAAATAATCACAAAACGTTCCTTTTGGAGCCACACATTTTATTTTCCTGCAATCCCCAAATACCATGGAGCCCACTGTATGGTGCTTTCTTAGATTCAATTAATATTAGCAGCTTCAACCAGCTTTCCGCTATTCCCAACTAATGCCAAACTACCTGAAATGATATGAAGGAAGAGATCCCAGTTTCACAATCAGAATCAGTATACCCTACAATCAGTAGACATATGTATTTCTTCTCCACTATAGATAATGAGAATATGATTATTTAAGCAAGCACTGCTGCCTCTACCTGGAATATCAATACTTCACTCAGAAGTATGAACTGTTCCGTTTTTATGTTTTCTGTGTTATAGACAAGAATTGGAGCGCGTACCATCGCTTCATTTTGACTCTGGCTGTATAAATGTCCAAATATCCTTCACACTTTTATAACTTCCGTACTCGGAAACTTGTGTTCCTAACTAAACTATCTTTTTGCTTTAAATTATGACTCTTTATAATTATCGCAGCATTCTAGTAAATATCAATATGATTCCCTAGGATTTCGCCATGCTATCATGCTATTGAAACACATTTGCCTAGAATATCTTGCCTCAAGTTGTTGGAGGCAACTTTCTTGTCCTTGATGTTAATTTTCTTAGTTCAAATACAATTCTGAC
>JAAAKM020006787.1:0-10336 GCA_010016025.2 Alatinidae sp. Z8VKAUB7J3 | reverse complement strand
CTGACATGATCGATCTTTATGTAGGTGAGTGACGCGACTTTTTTTGTCGAAGATGTAATCAAAAATTTTCTAGAGACTTAAATGATTTTGAAAATGGCCTGTACCTCATCATTGATCTCCTAGAAGCTATTCGGGATCTAAAAGTTAAACAAGAAAATGATATTGACGTACTCATATCTGAGTTTCAGAAAAAAAATCAGGAAAAAGAAGAGCAAAACTTAGATCCCTCATCCAAATAATGAGATTTAAGTAAAAAAAATGTCTCCCTGGGATATCCCTATACTACTTTCCCCCTTCAGTGTAGGGGGCCCATTTTTAATCCAGAAAAATCAAAATTTTCCTGAGGAGTCATGGCAAACTCACACTTAATTAACTCTAAACAACCCTCAAGACCAAAAAACCCATTTTTTTTTATTTTATGAAATTATTTTTTTGAGAAGCTGATCTTAGTAGAAATTTGGTTGACTAATAATGTATTTGACCATATTTTATCTAAGCAACTACCAACACCAAAAAAAACCATTTTTTATATATCTTTGAGATGTCGATTATTTAAAATGAGCTCCTCAGAGATTAAATATCTAATGGTAATGGAGAATAAAAAATCATGAACACAACTTGTAGAAACTCGACCCATTATTTGACCTTCATAGCGATTTGTTTTATTTGCTTTTTTCCTCTTTTATTACAAGCCTCTCCTGGCAATTACACCCAAGAACTCACGGCGGATTTCCCCCAGGCTTTGGCTGATTTTGGTCAGGCCACCGCTTTATCTGAAGATGGCAAAACCCTAGTGGTCGGCGCTCCGGGAGATGATACCTTTGGCGCCGATGCTGGCGCGGTGTTTATCTTTGAGCTGCAAGCTGGTGCTTGGGTGCAAGTGGATAAAATTTATGCCACTGACCCCGATCCTTTAGATTGTTTTGGCGATGAAGTAGCGATTTATGGCAATCGCCTTGTCGTGGGGGCTTTTGGGGATGATGAAGGGGCCCTCGGTGCCGGAGCGGCTTATGTCTTTGAAAAACAAGGGCAGCTCTGGAACCAGACGGCCAAGATACTTTCGAGTAATCCTCAAGAAGAAGGTCGATTTGGAAGGCGGGTGAACGTCTCGGCTCAGGACCGGATCTATGTGAGCTCGCGTGAAGATAATGGTGAAGGGGCTGTAGCTATCTATGAACTGGTGTTGGATACTTGGGAAGAGACCATTCGCCTCAAAGCCAGTGATGCCGAGGTAGACGACGCGTTTGGTAGTGCTTTGGGTCTGGACCCGGCCAAGCCTGACAGGCTGATTGTCGGAGCTACTCTAGGTGACAGCCCTGTACTCGATGATACCGGGGCGGTTTACGTCTTTGATTTCGATGGCTTAGCTTGGAATGAGACAGATAAATTAACCGCCAGTGATGGTGAATTTTTCGATCAATTTGGAATTAGCGTCGATCTTAATGGAGACACTTTAGTTGTCGGAGCACCCAATAATAGTGAAGTAAATGTTTTGGCCGGAGCGGCCTATGTCTTTGAAGACCAGGGGGGGACTTGGAATGAAGTTGCCAAGTTGACCGACCCAGCTGGTATGATCTTTGACGGATTTGGCGTCTCAGTGAGCATCTCGGGTTCTCGCATTTTGGTGGGCACATTCACGGCCAATGCGGCTTTTGTGTTTGAAGACATCGCCGGCACCTGGACCCAAATCCAGAAAATTGAGAATATTCCTAACACAAGTGCTTTAGGGCTTGTTGTTGCCATTGAAGGCTCGACTCTTATTATAGGAGATCCCTTTGCAACGGTGAGTGGCCTGACTGATGCCGGGCTGGTTTATGTGCAGGCCAATGCCCCGGAAGTCACCGTAGTTTCTACCATCACCGAAACCACCCTCACCATTAACGACGCTGATGGGCTGTCAGATTTGGATTTGGCTGGCTTGCAAGTGACGCGCAATGGTCAAGATATTACAACTACTTTGATTTCCTGCGTGCAATCAGGGACGTGCCCGCGTGAGATCAACGGCAATACGCTGACGATCACCATTCCCCGGGATCTCACCAATGACACCTTGGTGGTGACGATAAGCGATCAGCAGGGCTATCGGGGCCAGGGGAGTAATTAACACCCTTTTATGAATCTGGGAAGACTTGAACATAGATCAAGGCATGTTCAGAGAGGTTGCCCTGTTCGTCTTTGACCTGCAAACGAACCTGATGCAATTTAGGATCTGGAGTAGAAAAATCGAAGGTGGGCTCGGTACTGCCAACAGCCCACTCGTCTTCTGTGGCGAGTTTGTATTGCCAGAGGTATTGGAGGCTGCCGCCCTCGGGGTCTGAAGAATTCGAGGCGTCGAGATAAAGAAAATGACGTGCTTGAATCAAATAAGCGGTATACGGCTCAGTCATAAATGGCTGAACATCAGCATCAATTTCAGCTATCGGCGGCGATCCCAAAGTCACCGTAAAGATATAAAATTGAGCGCCCTGTTCCCCCTCATCGTCAGTGACGCATAATTTGAGGGAAAAAGTCCCTTCACCTAAATAAAACTCGGCCACAGGATCAGAGCCCGACGACAATAACGCACTCTCAGCATCCGCCACAGTTTCAAGATACCAGTCATATTGCTGGATTTCTCCCCCATCAGGGTCAAAAGAGGCCGAGGCATCGGCAATCACAAGGCCCTGGCCAGAGGGTCCTTCCACCAAGACCGAATCGGGGAGAGTCGCCAGGGCCACGGGAGGCTCAGTGATCTTAGGTTCCTCTGGAATCTCATCAGGTTCATCTGGGTTTTCATCGGGCTCATCAAGAATGAAAGAAAACGTGGTCTGAGCCGTCAGAGGAGGGATGCCATTATCCGTCACCTTGAGCTCAACTTGATGAGTGCCCGGTGACAACTGAACGAGCACCCTTGATAAATTACCTGAATAAAGCTCTAGAGGCCGGCTCGGATTGGTCACCTCATTCCAAGTGAAGGTCAGATTATCAAGATCCTCATCAAAAGACTCTGAAGCATCTAACCACAGGCTGAATTCCGTGGGGCCACCGTTTTCTATCGAGTAACGGGCCACCGCCACCGGAAAATTATTAGTCGGGGGGGCCACGGTCACTTGCACGGTGTCTTCACCAATCAAGGCGTCTTGATCAATGACTTGTAAGGTGAGCTCGTGAGTCCCTACACGCAAAGAGACGGTGGGTTGATCACCAATCGCGATGAGCTGTTTGTTTCTTAGCCAAAAGAATTGCAACGGCTCATAAAGTGTGCCATCGGGGTCGTAAGACCCCGAACCATCGAGCCTAACCGATTCTTTACCATTGCCGTCAGCGTCTGTGACCTTTTGGTCACGGCCTGCCTTGGCCACAGGCGGCAGTTTTTCAGCTTCACTGAGTGTCTTGAGAGGTTCTTTTTCAAGTAACTTGTTTGGGTTGTCGTTATCTGCGACCTCTTTTTTTGTGATGAGCAATAGCTCGTCATTGAGCTCGTATTTAGGGGCAAGCTCTTTATCATCCACTTTAAACCCCGCTAGGGATTCAACTCTTTCTTCATTTTGGTCTCGCAAGTTCTTTTGAGGCTTTTGATCATTAGATGATTCTATAAGGCTTGGGGCTTCATGAAACTCAACCAGCTCCGAAGGCTCACGAGTGTTGCGCCTGTCAAAAGAGAACTCTTCAGCCTTATAAACCAACGCAGTCAACAACTTTGGCTTTGGTCTTTCAGGTGAGGTTGTCATGACATCAGTGATGAAGAAGGCGAAACTCACCAGAAAAACACTGATCAGTGCGCCTTTAACAAAACTCCAGCTCCCATGACCTCGCCCGACACTCACTAAGGGGGAGCCTTTTTCAGGGGAATTTAAAGTGGAGGAGATCTTTTGAGTAAAGACCTTGGCGAGGTCAAGAGACTTTTCGGCAAAGTGACCCAAATGGTTTTCAAGTGCCGGCAGAGCCACCACAAAGCCAGCATTTTTGAGACGATATTGCAAAAGATCGAGACCTTTGCGAACGCGATTTTTCGCTGTGGTCAAGGGGACACCGAGAGTTTTTGCAATGTCAGCAAATGTTCGATTTTCAAAATAACGCATGAGAAGAGGCCGACGAAGTTTGTCATCAAGCATCTGGATATGCTGACGCAAGAGTTGATTGTCAAGTGTGTTTTCTTTTGGGCTCGACCATGCTTTGTTTTTTCCGAGACTAGCCTTTTCATAACGCAAACGTATTTTATTTTTTTTGATGACATTAAACGTATGATTGGTGCAAACACGATAGAGAATATTTTTGATATCTTGTTCTTGACAGTTGGGAGGGAGCGAGGCTTTTTTTTCAAGAAACATGACGAAGACGTTTTGAGTGATATCTTGAGCCAGCTCATAATTTTTAGTCTTGCCCAAAGCGATGTTAAAAACATAATTGTGATAAGTTTCAAAAAGAGACGAGGGGTCTCTTTTGACCTTGCCGTTGTTTTTTGCCTTTTTTTTGAATTCAGGTTTCACAAGACCTGTGAAGACTACCAAGGCGATTGAGTAGGCCCAAAAGCATAGCGATAAATACCCCCCCCTCCTTTAATTTTGAGAGCATTTATTCTAAAGAAGAGGGGAATAAATATTAAGATTCTATTTACAAGGATTCTTCAAATTTGGCCTCTAGGGCCGTTTAAAGCGTATTTGTTCGTTTTTGAGCTAATAAGTCGCATTTTATTTTTTGGCAGAGCCGCCTCACAAAAAAATAATTTCATAAATCTTAAAAAAAAATGGACTTTTTGGTCTTGAGAATTTCTTGAGTAAACAGAGTCTGAATATGTCATGAGTGAACTCAGTTTTTGTTTTACTCAGAAAATCAAAAAGTTTTATTTTTTTAATAGATGTTCGCTTAAATAAGTTTTTATAACTGTTGTCACTTCAACAGATTTTTACAGAGATTGAAGTCGACTTTTCAAAAAAATAATTTCATCCAGTTCAAAAAGAATGGACTTTTTGATTTTGGGAATTGCTTAGGTAACCGTGAATATCGCTTTCATTTTTATCGTAAGAACACCCCCCCTGGAGCTTCAGCAGGGATTTTCTTCTGAAGCTCCTCTTTTAAAAATAAAACAACACTTTTAAAGAGATGACCAAAGACACCCTGATGAAAAAGACAACTCTCTTCTTCTGTGACGACGAAAAAAATATCAGGAATCTCTATCAAGAGATTTTAGGCAAACTTCCTAATTTCAAGCGTCACGATTTTTCTTCTGACAAAAATCTTCTCAAAGAAATTGAAAGCCAAAAAGTCAATCTGGTAATTTCAAATATGTCGATGCCCAAAAAACAAGTTATGAACCCGCTCAGGATCTCTAGAAAACACAACCACAAATTCCTATTGTTATCCTCACTGGCTTACCCTTAAAAGCTGACATCGTTCAAGAAGCCCGCAACCAGGATGCCAACTGAGTTACGGGTCATTTTCTTAAATCCAAAGGCATCTGAACAGGAGAAACCCATGAGACATGGAAAAAGGGGGCTGTATGTTGACACAAAACGATAATGACCAATACTCAAGTGAGTGGTTTCTAGAGAGTCTTAAATACAAACATGACTTTGATTTGGCAGTTTTTTTACAGACAACCGTCTATAAGTTAAATGGTTCCTCAAAATGGTGCTCATTAAATAATCAAATTCAAATGAGTCACCATTTAGAAAACGCTGCTTCACACATCAAAAAATCCATAGCGATCTTTGAAAAAGAAGGTCTTTCTTGATTTTTTCCATCTCAACATGTCTATCTACAGATCTTTTTGTTGTTTCACCTCAACTTATTTTCTTAAAATATAGGGGTATTGAACTAACGACGGTTAAACCGTGGTGGTTATTTTTTAAACCACTCTCACGGCTCAAGAATTGTTTGTCAAAATTTTTAGGCGGGCTGTCGCGGGCCGTGGGTTTAACTGTCGTTAGTTCACTCATAGCAGGCATCAACAGCTCGCCTTTTTTATTTTTTTCATTGACCTTTCATAACATCTTCAGGAATAATATCTGTTCTGCTCGGAAAGCTCATAATAGGGAAGGTCTGCCTTTAATTAAGCAAAGGACCTTTCTGTGCGACAAGTTACCAGGTGACTCATATGGTGGGTCAGTCCGAATAGCTTGTCGTGAGCTTTCCGAGCAATCGATCAAGTGGGCTGACCTGCCACCTTATTTGGAGGCAGCCACACTAAGAGGTTGCCTCTTTTTTTTTGAGAAACAATCTCTTATTTGTCAGTCCACTAACAATAGAAAGGAAAAAATATGGTGGACTTGACGTTATGCAATAGAACAGCTTTCCGAGCAGATCTGTTGTTAGTCGAGTCCACCACCTGTTTTGTTAAAAATAGTGATTATAGAAACTTTAATAAGATATTTTTCATCATCAATGAAACAGAAAACAAATTTAGGCTAACGACAGTTAAGCCTACGGGAACCTCTTATGTCTTCATAGCGTGGAGGTTCCCACCTTTTTACTACTTTTATTTCCTTCTTGCTCTATTAAACTTTCTCATAAATTTAGCCAAATCAATCCCAACCGCCTTGATGACAGAGGGAAAGATCGTGGGATTATGAACAACTTTAAAGTCTATATCTGTGACGATGAACAGATGATTTGCTCGCTTCTTAAGAATATTTTGGAAGGCATTCCAAACATTTCATGTCGAGAATTTGATTGTGCAGAAAGTCTCCTAGCAGAAATCTTTTCAGGAAAAAAAATCGATCTCATTATTTCAGATATGACAATGCCAAAGATGAGTGGGTACGACCTTGCCCGCATTCTTGAGTTAAGGGAATCACCCATTCCTATTCTCATGATCACGGGAGACTCATTAAAAAATGACAACGTCGCACAAGCTAGGAAACTACCTAACGTTAAAGGGATACTGCAAAAACCGTTCAAAAATTCGGCCCTCATCAGAAGAGTCTGCGAGATCTTTGACAATCAATCTTTGCCCATATCGTGAAAGATAAAATTTTATGTATCAACTGCTTCAACCTTGGAACCTTAGAAGAGTTTCCAGAAATAACGTTCACATCATCCTATCCTTGGCATAGCAGGCAAGGTGTCTGTGAAAATTGTTTTTATGATTTAAACATTTCTTGCATTTTTTGTGGGAAGCTGTCTCGTGTGCTCTTTATGAAAGACTACGATTTGCTCTATGAAATAGGTGAATGCATCGAGTGCGATTCTTTTTACTGCGTGGAATGCCTGATGTGGATGAAAGAAAGCCATTTTGATTATCTTGACAAAGAAACAAATGGTGGAATATGCAAAAAATGTCATTGCAAATTGAAATCTGATTAAAGGGAGTGCCATTAGATGAAAATAAACCAAATTAAAAATCTTCAAGTAAAAGATTTTTTAAAGGCGATTGAAATCTCTGGCATCAAAATTCACATAATTAAAAATCAAGAGATTATTAAAATAATGAAACGGCAAATCGAAGCAAAAATCAATCACACTTCTATTTCAAAATTAAAAAAAATCCACAAACGACTGTGGGGTTTAATTGAAAAGAAAATTGGCGTAAAAAATTCTATGTGCAATCTCACCTTGATAATTCCAGATGAAGACATTTCCATCTATGTTGTTCTTGAAGGCGTTCTTTCAATAGATCAAATTGAAAATGCTCACTTCGGAATCTTCAAAAATCTATCTCCGATCCAAAAGACTGTTTTAGAGATGGCAGGAATGATT
The DNA here is from genome assembly GCA_010016025.2 of Alatinidae sp. Z8VKAUB7J3. Taxonomy (NCBI): domain Eukaryota; kingdom Metazoa; phylum Cnidaria; class Cubozoa; order Carybdeida; family Alatinidae; species Alatinidae sp. Z8VKAUB7J3. Next base: position 2,659 of record JAAAKM020006787.1, on the reverse strand, counting down.
GAACAGCCACCTAACAAACTTCTCTCAAAGGAGCTCTCGAGCTCAAAAAATAAACTTGGGCTAGGGAGCTTATATATTCATTCAAATTAATAGGAGGCCAAAAAAAGAGTTTCTTAGATGCTTTTATTGTGAAGAACTCGTCGAAAAATCTGATTTTGAAATTTACAACACAGAATACCTCATAGGCGTATGTTCTTCCTGTCAGATACAAATGGAATGGGTTTTATTGACTTCAAAAAAGAAAACTAAGAAAAATACATTTTTTTCATGAACAAAGAAATAACCTATCAACAAATTTGCCAAGCTATGAGAAAATTTAGTGGCAACCAAGAAAAAGCTGCTAGGAAGCTGAAAGTCTCTCCGGAAGAATTATTTTTAATTTATAAACGTCACACAAGAGGCGATTTAAAAAACACAAACGAGAATCCTCTATCATTAATTGTTTTTCAAGAGACTAAAGTTTTTAAAATTTTAAAAGCACTAGGTCATGATGTAACTTTATCAGTTAATCCCCAAGAGCTCGTTGAAAAACTCACCTTAACTTCTCCACATGCTGTCTTTTATTTCTACGATCAAAAACCACATATGGCACCTGAAACTCTTGTTCACATCATCCCTGGAACGGTCCTAATTTTGATGCATACTGGTGAATTAAATGATGAAGCCAAGCAATATCAGTTTGCTCACAGTTATTTAAGAATCCCTGCCAGTCAAGAAAAAATCGTGACCGTCTTAAGTAAAACCATCAAGGAAAATTATGGTGAACATATTGATGTTCGCTGTTGCTATTGCAAAACAAGAAAAAAGAAGTTTGAGTATTTTAGCGAAATCCTGAATAAAGGTTTTGGATTATGTAATTTTTGTTCAAAAAAGCACAGTTGGGAAATTGTCCTTGGTAGTATTCGTTTAAAAGAAGAAAAAATCATAAGCAGAGAATCTTTAGCTTTTACCCTTAAATTTTCAGAATGGAGATGATCTCACAATGGCAATTTAAAAGCACAAAATATGCTAAATGGATTTTTAAACATATGGTAAAATTATTCTTTCCAAGATCAGGAGGTGTTAAATGAAAAAAATATTTTTAATCTCTTTTTTTATATTTTTGCTTTGCGGCTGTTCTAGTCAAAAAACTTGGGTTTACACACCTAACCAATATGATTTGAAACCTATTGAAGACATCAAAAAAGCTGTTGTCTTACCCTTCGCTGACAAACGAACGAATCAAAATAAAAACAGAATTGCCCTATATCTAATTCCCTTAATTCCTTTCGGTTGGATGGAATATGAAGCTCCTGAAGGAAGCGGTGAGCATGTAGCAAGTGGCCTATGGACAAATTACAAACCAACAGAAGATTATCCTAAAGCTTTAGCCGAAGAATTAAGATCTGCCAAGGTTTTTGGCGAATCTTATTTTTCCTTCAAAAAGGGAGAAGCTGATTTTATTATTCAAGGTGAGATTTTGAGCACTAAATATGAAGGAGCTGTTTACACTTATGGACTGAGCGTTGTCGGCCCCCTTCTTTGGCTCATAGGATTTCCAGCAGGCAGCTCAGAAAATGAACTCTCAATCAATTTAACATGTTTGGACGCCAAAACAGACCAACAAATTTTTTCAAGACAATATACGGCTCCACCATACAAAAAAATATCTTGGATCTATTGGCTAAAAAGTGATTTTAATTACGCCGAAATGTTAAAAGGAGTTTACGAAGAATTTATACATGATTTGAGAGTCGCTTTAAAATAATGATTCTTAAATCGATAAGTGATCAATGTCTAGGGTGTAAAACAAAAAATAATACTAATATTGAATTTTCGACCTCGTTTGCCCGGTTCAACATAAATCTCGCTATTGAAATCACAAGCGATGGCAGAGAACCTATAGAGGTGTCCGTAAGTGATTTAAAAGATCTTCTCAAAAAATCAAATTACAAAGACCCTATATGGCAACACGTTTTCCATGTTGACCTCTCAAAACCTATTATTTTGGCCACAACGGAAGGGAAGTCGTTTCCTATTGATGGTATTCATCGGATTGAAAGAGCTTATCGAGAAAAGATGACAACCTTAAATGCGTTTATACTTACCAAAAAAGAAACTGAATTTATAGCCTTGAAGATAAAAAAATCATAGAAAAATGAAATCAATTATAGAAAAATTAAAAGGAGGTGATCGTCGATCTATCGGAAAAGCAAATAAAGTCGTTGCCGAAGTTTTGAAGTGTCCATCACTATTTGGAGACTTATTTAATGGAATGTATAGTAATGATCCCATAATTAGAATGAGAACAGCAGATGCATTGGCTAAGATTAGCGAAAAACATCCAGAATATCTTCAACCTTATAAAAAATTTTTAATAGAAGATATCGCCAAAATTAACCAACAAGAAGTTCGTTGGCATGTAGCTCAAATGTTACCTTTATTGAAATTAACAAAAAAAGAACGAAGTAAAGCCGTGAATATTTTCTATGGATACCTTAATGATAAAAGTAAAATTGTAAAAACTTTTTCCATGCAAGCCTTAGCTGATCTCTCTGAAAAGGATCCTCAATTGAAAATTCAGATTACTAAATTAATACGACAATTGGCAAAAGAAGGTAGTCCAGCCATGCAGAGTCGAGGCAAAAAATTATTACAACAATTAGATGGGTGATAATGT
>JAAAKM020006786.1:0-10337 GCA_010016025.2 Alatinidae sp. Z8VKAUB7J3 | reverse complement strand
ACTTATTCCACAACTCACTAAGAGAAGTCCAGCGAGCGCCTAAGTTAAGGGACTTGGCAATTTCTGGCGAAACACCTAGGGCCACCGAAATTCTTAAGTACCCCTTTGGGTCCTTAGGGATTCGGAATTGCTTTTCTTCGTCGATATTAGAGGAGTACATCATGAAATAAACAGTCAATAATGGGTTCTAACTTACTTATCATGTGTAACGAGGCGTGCCCTCGTTGAGAAACACAAATCTAGGGCATGTGCCAGACTGTTATTTTACTAAAACCCAACCTTTTGAGAAACTTCGTACAGAGAGCACCGAAACTTGAAATACCGACACTCGTCGCCGTGTTAAATTGACAAAGTAGATATAACTTTCCTTTGACAAAAGGCCCGTATGTTCCTTGATAGCGTTAGTCTGGACCTTAACTTAAACCTTACCGTGTTATAAAGGCCTAAATCAGATCTTTTCAAACAGGAGTCTAATTTAGAAAGATAAGAAGTTTTCAATATAGAATAAGTAATACCTTGATACAGTTCTTATTAATTGTAATTTCTTGTGAAAGGCGTCACATGCTAAAAAACGTAAATAATTTAACCTTTTTAAGCCAATTCTGATATAACTGACTTAAGACTATCTTGTCTTCAACCTTGTTTCAGGTATGAAGGTTGAGAAAAAGTTACTAGTACTACTACTATTACTACTACTGCTGCTCCTGCTACTACTGCTGCTGCTTCAGCTGCTGCTACTGCTGCTACTATTACTACTACTACTACTACTACTACAACTACTTCAACTACTACTAGTATTACTACTGCTATCCCTACTACTACTACCCCTATTACTTTTACTACTACTGCTGCTGCTGCTACTACCACTACTACTCTTTTGTGAAGAAGCTTCCCTTTGACGTCCGGACTGCTCCCATCTAGTGTGTGTATTTTATATTCAGTGTCCACGCGCCATGAACTTCCTGGCCCCTATTCCCGTTTATGCTCTTGAGATGAAGTTTTGTTTTGATCACTTCACAGACCCCGCAGGTATACTTATGTTTTGTTTTTCTTTTAATTTTCGCTGCACCGTCTTGCCATATAATGTCATTTGCTATTCGAGAGTTCACTCGTCTTTCAGTTTCTTTGGTATTCTCGTCTTATTGATTACATAAATAACCAAGTGAGTACTCAATTGACTACCAGCATAAAGATGACAATGCTACAAATGCCTGAAAAGAGGTTATTGTTTTGGTCCATATTGGCAATAGCCTGATACAATGCCACATTTCTGCCACTATTGACATCTGAATAATTTTCCTAAGTGTGACGTCAAAATGTAATGAATGTTAGAGCTTTTTTATACTTTGCACTCATTTCGATCTTCTTCCTGACATTGATAACCTGTCAAAATTTGAGAATGATGATCTCTGCGGTATTCAAGATACGCCCTTTCAAAGTTTAGATTATCCTTATCAAACTTGTTATTTGAACCAAGTTCATAATATTTTGGAACTGAGAAAAACTATGAGTGTTCTTATAAGGACTTTTTTAGGTTTAAACCGCCGTTACTCGGGGTCGGTATACCATTTGAACGCTATATGATGTATACTGGTATTTGTTGGCAGGGTTATCGCATTAACTTAGTTAAACTTGGGATTCAATGAAAATTATTTTTTGGCGTCGACACTAGAGTACTCTGTTGTGTTAAAGGTCCTCCAGGGGGTCTCATTTGTGTTTCTCCGGTGCTGTGTTGTGGTATGGAAAGTTTATGCAGCCTCGTATCTGACCACGAATTGGGGCGGGGGGGGGAGTAACAGTGCTAAGTAAAGCACGTAAGCCTCACAGGATGGGGGCCGTCAACGTGTGTGGGCGTTAATCTCGTAAATTGAGGAACATTGTGCCTCAGAAGTTCTCAAACGCCTCATTGTGTCACCTGGAGAGCGTCTTAGGGAGACACCATCAAGTATGTAGATTTTATGTATATTTTATGATAAACACAACACTAACAAACCATAGGTAAGACTATAGGAAAGAAGGAAACTACATGGTATGGTATGGCAAGGAAATTGAAACGAGGCTAATGCGGAGAAGATGAAAGTGGCTGCGGGCACAAGTAATACAAATGAGGCGGGTTGTTAGACAGGCCAAAAAGGAAAATAACAGAAACCAAGGAAATAACTAAGCCCTGAAAATACCAGCCCCCTAAGCTACTTAAGTAAATGTCCACTTTTTCCTTACGGCGACGGAATATATTCATTTCGTATCTCCTAAAAGATACAGAGCGAAACTAAAAGATATCTTGTAAATAAAGTAGATATTATAAGGTTGATTTAATTGGCACTCTTCAATATCATCGAGAAGAGAGGATTTGAAATATTAGCTTTGAAAAGAACACTAGAGAAATAACAAATATGTCCACCGTGGATCGAACCCTTGACCCACTCTTTCGCGGCGTTCGCTCTACTTACATGGCGCAGAGAGAATGGTCTCCAATTGCGTTGAGCTGGATGTCGATGTCCACCGGTGGATGATTGGGAGCTAATGTGGCGACTAGAGAAATAGAGTATGTTAACATCGGAGGTCACCTTGCTCAGTTGGTAGAGAGCACGCCGCGAAAGCGTGGGTCACGGGTTCGATCCCCGATGGTGACATATTTTCTGTTTCTCTAGTGTTCTTTTTAGAACTTACTCTTTAGTATTTTGCAACGATATGCAAAAATAACACAACGATCGTCTGGAATGAATAAGAAAGCTTTTTGGGAATACTTAATTTATCACTGCTCTGACCAGTGTTTGGCGAAATCGTTTAGCAAATAAGTCCGCTACTCAAGGCAAGATTTATACTTGAGTATTCCCAGAGAGCAAGTGATGATAAAGTATTACTCTCAATTTTACTTGGTTATGGGAAGTAGATGGAATGGAGACTACACATTTTAAATAGAAATAAGGCTTAAAACGTTGGTGAGTGGTACAAAATTTCAATATTATGTTGAGTAACGGATTCATTCTGCCAGCAACGTTACTCAACGCAATATTCAAATAAGGCTTCAAAGAATCAGAGTGTTGTATATTGTATGAACCAAGTGTAACTAAGTGGGGAATCTAAACGAAGCGCTCTAGCATTAGATTGTCGTGTCAGAGCTGAAACGCTAATTGTCAGAGCCTGAACAAAGAGCGTGAATACCAGGATAGCTGAAAGCCGCTGATAGCAAGCTGAAAGGCCAAATAAGGGCTGATGTGCCTTCTCGTGTAATTGATGAAAGGCTGCGTAAGCTAAGCAAAACCAGAGGAGGACAAATAGCCCAGATTTGTCAAGAAGAGGACAGTTAGTCCGGATCTTCTTTCTAAAGCCTTTCCAGTCGATGCAGAGGAGTCGCCCTCCGGATCTTCTGCAGTCGTCGGCCTCGTGTGCCATCTCTCTGGTTCAAGAGTTTCGCCGTTCCTCGCCTTTGCAAGACGTTTTCCGAAGAAAAAACGTAAGTTTATTCATTGTTGTTAGTTCTGACATAGATATATATGAACTTTGAAAGGGGGGAAATTATAGTTGAATAATTTTGTACATAGGATTGTGCATAACAATTTGTACTTTTATTCACATCTATTGTGCTCTTTTGTCGTGTTACCCTAAGGAGGTAAACCCCTTGGCCAGCTTGCCAACACAGAGTTTAGAATGTTTTTAATAAATCAAGAATAGTGTGAATCTCATCCGTTAAACCCTCTGAATTTTTTAACCTAAGGTGTTTTAAAATATTCATCTTTGGTTTTTGAATCTAAACAGGAACCTTTGCTGAAAAATGTTAGCTTTAAGGCCCTATTTTCCTACCTTTTAAAACACAGTCAAGAAGCCTGTGCCAGGAAAAAACGTTGTTGGGTCACTTTGTTTTTCAAAGTCATTCGAATTCACGAAGCGTTTTAGCCTCAGAGTGTAGAATTCGTAAGAAACAAAAGGAGCTTGATTCTTCATTCAAAATGGTGCCCAGCAAAAACCGTCATCTCTTTTCGAACGATAACTCAAAATATCAACACAAAAGCAGTTCCAGAAAATTGTGACCATTAGAAATCTAAATTGCCAATATCCCCTGTTTAGACTTACTATGTAGCCTGTTCAATTTAGTGTTTCCTGTACCAAGATAAATACAAGAGCACAAATTATCACCCAGTTTACATTTCTACATCTATTGAAACGACGTCAGTCACCAGAAGCAGCAACTGTTGTTATTGTCTGATTGTTACATCAAGGATGTCCTTACTTGACAGGCAATTAAAAGCTAATTGTACTGTAATATTGAAATACCAAAAGTGTGCAATGAAGTGTATTAGCAGCCTTTTGTTTAATTATAAGGGGTTCGTTGGGTATTTATTCCTAATTAATTGAGAATGCACACTATCCTCCTTTATACCGTCGCTTACGTCTACAGACTCAAAAATTTTTCAAAATTTCATAAATACAATTTATTTCCTGTGTGTATCATAAATAGACCAACCGTTATGAAACGAAGGCAAAGAATTGATTGCATTGTTAACAACTATGTACATCGTTTACTTTCTTTCATTAATTTTGGTATACTAAAATAGAGTTTTTATAATAACTCAGTAAATGATTTACCCGCCCACTAACTTAGATCACAGCCCACGCTTATATGCAAATTATTATATGACGCTAATAAGGATTCAGGATTAAGTAAATGCTTGTTAAATTCTAAATGGTAACGGATGGGGAAAATTGAGATGAATCAGGGTTAGGAAGGGTCACGTGATTTTATTTCATGTTGCTTCTCATATCTCTAAATTCCTTGTTCTTTATCTTAGTCATAGCCGGTACTGACCAACTTCCATGCACTTTCTGCTTATCTTCCTCACTTCTAGAGATACGTAAATTCATCTTTATCGTCATGTAAGTTTAAATAACACTATCACATGAATGAACATCACTCCGACGAATAAGATCTGGAATGAGGTTACAAGATCAAGAACCATTCATGGAAGACATCATTGAGAAAGCCAAATTCACAGAAGTTCAGTGCGCAGGACATCTTACGCGAATGAAAAACAACAAATGGGCCAAGAAAATAACTGAGTGGCGGAAATGAGAAGGGAGCACAGCAAATGGAAGACCAAAGAGGAGATAGAGAGATGAGATAGAGAAGAAGGCCGACAGCTCGTGGATGCAGAGGGCGCAAGTTCGGGAGGCGTGGAGAACACTATGGAGGCTATCCTTTAGTAGAGTTAGAGATAATACAGTTAACAACTAATCGGAAGATATAGCGAGTCGTGATAACTAACGTCCGTGGGGGCAAAGCTCCCTGAAAAAGAAGAAGAAGAAGAAGAAGAATTAGAATTAGAAGAAGAAGGAGAAGAAGAAGAAGAAGAAGAAGAAGAAGAAGAATTAGAATTAGAAGAAGAAGAAGAAGAAGAAGAAGAAGAAGAAGAAGAAGAGGAAGAAGAATTAGAAGAGGAAGAAGAAGAAGAAAAAAAAGAGGAAAAGGAAGAGGAAAAGGAAAAGGAGGAAGAAGAGGAAGAAGAAGAAGGAGAAGGAGAGGGAGAAGGAGAGGGAGAAGGAGAAGGAGAAGGAGAAGAAGAAGGTGAAGGAGAAGGAGAAGGAGAAGGAGAAGAAATTGGGCCAGACCCTCAATTATTCCTATGAGATTTAGTTTTTGGTTTCCAAACTATCATGCGTTCTACTTGGTTCAAAAATTGATATCAAGTTTGGGCCGGTCTAGCAATTTTGCGTTTGTGTCGCTTCTCTAAGCCATGCCAAATGCCTTAACACCTCCGTAACTTTGTAACTAAGCTACCCAAGAATTTTGCTCTTGATACTGTACTGTACTTACTAATATGTCTAATGTTAACATACTTTCCTGACATGTTTGTTTGAAGGTTACTACACGAGGTCAATCTTGACAGTAGGTGGCCAGTATGCAGCACGTCATTTGACAGTCCAGAGAAACGAATAACAAACCGAATCTTGCAAAACACAATCCTGAAATAGCTGGCTTGGTTTGTGGTCGAAAGGATTATAAAAGTATAGAAGATGTCGTTCCTCTATTGAATTTGGACATATCGAAGACGACAATACCTTCTAAAGATTCAGATAAAATCGAGACAAATAATGACGTCGAACTGCCAGGGAGCAAATACCAGATATGTTCGCTTGAACAATAAACGCCGCCTTGACGTCACAAGGTCGTGCAATCTGATTCATTTATTGTCCTCTTTTTATGATAACTTCATTGGAGTTTGAGGGCACTTGAATACCCATTTGTAAGCCACAGAGAATACCTTGAATAGTGCTGTGATATTATTCTCTGCATATTTTAGTTTTAAACGAAATAGTGGATTTGGTCAATACGTGGCCACGTGGAAACATTATGTACGATGCAATTTGCTGACCAGCCTTTAATAAAAATGTTTTCAAAAAAGTTGATCCAATTTTTACAATAAGGTAAACAAATATCTCTTATAAGTAAAGATTATACTCGAGAATGATGCATACGCGGTCTTTGTTGGCTACTGAGAACTTCCAATCCTGTTTTAAATGAAACGACTATGTCGTATGATTACCTTTGGATTTCAACACGGCACATTACAGTTTCGATACCTACCTCTCCACCGTATTTGATTCATGACGTAGGCTGGACGCGTCCTTTTGGAGGTTTTCTGTATTCTGGAGATGGGTTGCACTTTTGAGTAAGACGTTAATACATTGCAGCTAGTAGTAATTCTTTAATATATCTCAGTTTGTGTTTCATTTGGTTCCTTTCGTGATCTGTTGAACGGTGTAAAACTCATCTATCAGGTTATGGGCCCTGATGGCTTAGTTCCTATTGCAGTAACAAATTTGTTTGGCAAGACTCTGAGAGCAGAAGAGAACCTGTTCCGTGGTAAAGATATCAATCGTTCACGAAGCGAATAATTCCGGTCGTCTTTGACGACATGTTAAACAACAAGAAAAGAAAAAAAAAGAACAAAAAAAGAATATAATAATAAGAAAAAAGGGGGACATAAGCCGTTAGAGACATTTCTGCAGGAATACCCAAAAGACAGTTCTAGTTCATCAAACTGATTTGTATGTTGGTCACTGCCCTATAGTCCCGTTAGGGTTATAGGTTAAGAACTTATGTATGTAGGTATGAATGTTCCAAACCTCATCCTTCCTATTGAGGTTATGGGCCCAGAAGGTATCGGTTAATGTATCGGGATGCCTCATCTTAATACGCAAAGTGTATCGGATAGGTTTTAATACGACTTTCACTACGTGAGCAACTTTGGGACCAAAAATGTGTCAGACAACTTCGGTACCCAGTAACAAAGACGCTTAGGGCTATCTAGTACCGTGTAACTAAAGCCTTGTTGTACGATTAAGGTACGATTATTGTACAATTAAGGCACGGATCTGTGTTTGCAGCTGTCTGGTTGTAGTTGTAAGTAAAATCGTAGTTTCCCCTTCTTTTGATCGTTAACTAATCTGCGTCGCAGAGACAAATATATTTCTTTGTTTGGGTCTGCGAGTCAGCGCAATTTTGTTCAGTCTTCACGAGAATATATTGATCAAGAGTCACTTAGCAAAGGCAAGCTCATTTGATTGTATCATAGTTGATAGATAAATACGTTGTCACCTTCCAACAAATCATACCCGAGAGATATTATCCTTGCATGAGCCGGTCTGTCACAGCAGGAACAACGAAGCAAAATTATAGGTAATATCACGTGCAAGCCTAGACGACTTTTTACTGTCTGGTTCGCAGACCCTTTAAAAGAAGTTTGTTTGTGTCTGTAACAAAGGCTATTCTCGAACAAGATTGGCAGTAAAAGAGCATACTCTTGGGTGTCTAGTAGATGCCCCTCCCCCTGCTAATTAATTTGTCAAACATTTTTCACCCAGGACATTCTTATTCCACCCCCACCCCCACCCTTCCTATCAAATTTTAAATAATCTCCCACCCATGACAAAATTATGAGGAGGTACTTTGGCGGGCAAGTAGAAAATATCATTATTAAAATATGAAAACCACACATTAAAAAGATGAAGGTGGACTTTTACGAGGCTGAAAGAAGTGTGAAGACGAACATGCTAGCAGTAACACTGTCATTTATCATGTGGATGAAGGGAACATTTTTAAAATATTGGAAGGCATGTAGGAGACTGCCATGACTTTGAATAATTGACTATTCTTTGTTTTGTTTTACCCTACGTACAGGAAGTTGCAGTTGATCCTCAAGATTGATTTCTTGACTTCATTTTTTACACTTTTTGTCCCCCTTCTATTACATTTTTGGTCATTTTCCAACCCCCCCGTCTGTTCCACCCCCCTCCCCGTTTGTTAAGTTATTGGGATTTTTACAAACCCCCGTTTATTCCAACCCCCCTTTTATTAAGCACCCAAGAGTTGAGCAACTGAATCTAAGTTGTCTCGGATTGAAAGTAAAACTTGTCTAACTATCTGATTAGTTATACTCTTATACTATTAGCTATACTCAAAGCTTAAGTTGAATTGAATATAACGGTCAAAACGGAAACAGATCTATGAGTACTAAAGCAGGACAGCCGTACGACATATTAACTGTAAACAATCGTAAGATGAGATCACGAAGACAGCATAATCCACATGTGAAGGTTTGAGAAGAGATGGATTGTGCGCCCATCTTTTGACAACCTGACGGTGTGAGAGAATACTTCATGACAAAAGGCTTTCGCAAAAATAAGTAACTGAATTTGAAAATGTGTTGCTAAACTAAGCGATTCCACGATTAACAGAGAGGAGGTAGAAGCAGAAGAACAACAAAGAAAAGAAGGAGAAATGAGAGAAGAAGGACAAGGATGAGAAAAATTGAGTAATTTTAAAGTTGATAAGTGGCTTGTTAAATGTGCGCAGCAGCGATGGTATAAGTAGACATCGAATAGCTTCAACTTGGGTGTGAATCAAGACCGTCTATTACGAACAGATCATCCTTCATCTACATCGCAATTTTACAACTTTTAGCCTCCCACTACCTTCGTTTTTCTTTAGTATTTAGAGAAAAGCAATGGCATCCGAAGACACGAAAGTGGGTTACACTTGGTTTCCTGTCCCAAAGTGCTTCATAGGGTACTTTCCCTTCAACAGCGGATGTCGAGCATGATGGCCTACTAAGGAAAGTGCCCCGCCTTCTGACAACGAAAAATCTGAGCAGAAAACTTTAGTTGAATCGGTAAGAGGAGAAGGCTGGAGTGGTGTTGGCATGTTATACTTTAAAGGAAGAAACTGTCGCGGGAAGAAACTTTCGCTTGAAGAAACTCTCGCGAGAGAAATCTCGCGACTTTCGCGACAGTTTCTTCCCGCGACAGTTTGTTTTGGGCCCGTTCACGACAGTTAATTCCCGCGACTTTTAAATTTTGTCAGGAAAATTTCACTTTACGGACTCTCGTGAACAGGTTGTGATTTTTTTTATTGTAACTTTTCCCATTTGAAGTATCAGTGACATAGCATACCTTTAATTTTCGAAAAATTATTATTTGGTTTTGTGTAAGGTTCGGCATTTGCAGAGAGAAAAGACCAAAAAAGTTACTCGCCCAGCAATTCGCGACAGTTAATTCCCACGACAATTAAATTTTCCAGCGTTCGCTACAGTTAATTCACGCGACAGTTAACACCAAAAAAAATCAAGGCATTCGCGACTTTTCGCGACAGTTTCTTCCCGCAACAGTTTCTTCCTTTAAAATACTCAGGAATTCTACCCGACCCAAGTAAGATGGGTTGTAGAAGATGTAGAAGCTCAGAAGTTGGCGGGGTCTGATCGCTTGCATATTGGTATTGGAAAACCAAAGAGCTAATGAGGGCCACAAGAATCGAGAAATGAGGCACAACAATTAGGAGCAAATGAAAAACTATGTATAATAAAGAGGACAAACCGTGTTGTCGCTGTATCTGTCGCTTGAGGAACTTCCCCCAGGAACGTAACGATGATGAAGATGACGATGACGATGACGACGACGGTGACGTTGATTATGATTATGGTGATGATGACTATAAACAATAAGAACAATGACACACGTCATCAAGTTTACTCCTTCTAAACAGGTATGGTTTTAATAAATTTATTCAGTTACTGTTATAACCAGTAACCGGTTTTACGTTCTTGGCCTTTTGTGACTTGTCCAGTCGTACGAAAACAAACATGACGGACTAGTATTTCAACAGCATCTTCATCAATGATGATGATGATGATGATGATGATGGCGATAATGACGATGATGATGATGATGATGATGATGATGATGATGATGATGATGATGATGATGGGGATGGGGATGATAACGAGGATGATGATGATGATGATGATGATGATGATGATGATGATGATGATGATGATGGTGAT
>JAAAKM020006785.1:0-10337 GCA_010016025.2 Alatinidae sp. Z8VKAUB7J3 | reverse complement strand
GATTACAGTATGAGACATTGGATAGGGCTGTGGATAAAGGCAGGTAGGAAATATAAATAAGGGGCACATTGCCCTTGATATTAGACCAATCCTACGTCATATTTCCCATTTCCGTAAAATAAGTCTTTAAGAGCTGTGAAAGAGGCAAGTGAGTCAATGACGATAACACAATAGTGTGTGTATTGCATAAGCCAACCAACGGTCGCGCATGCGCAGTGGACACGGTTCAAAATTCATATTCGAAAGGCTCTTATGAATCATACAAAATAACATTCTTCAAAGTATGACTAAGTCAATTTTTATGAACAAGAATGTATATACTCAACGCTCACGGACTTTAACGTTGAAGAGATGTTACACATTTTCTTGGGGAATACCAAATCATATGCCTTACCTGGGGGATCTTCGTAGTTGAAAACACTTAGAGGACGAATGACGGTGACACCAGGTGTATCCATGGGAACCAATATCATTGACTATAGGGATAATGAGTGAAAAAAGCAATAAAAGCGGAGGATTGAAAGAAAAAGGTCTGGAAGTGCTGGTCTGAGCAGTTCTTACTTTTTTAAGCAAAACCGAAGCAGTTGGGAAAACTTTCTTTCACTACGAAGCGACGTGGGGCTTTGGTCTCCGTAAATAGTTTGTTACAGTTCAGTGCCATGATAACATTACCATCTTTAAAGCTTCTACTTAATTACCTACAATCTTGGACATACATTAATGTAAAGTGGCCTCACCCCCGTTTCAACTGACGATTGATTTTGAAAATCTTCATTTCGGTGACTTGCATGTCATACCTCCCTGTTGATAGGGGGTAAGGGGCAGATAGCGTGTAATACCACAAATGGGAGCCCCTTTCCTTTCCGTTCCATTCCTTAAGTGTCTTGCATGATTTCGGTCATTTTCAACGAGATTTAGTAAACGTTTACATTATTTTTGTCCACAATTGTAGCTTTGGTTTTTAATAGGCGTGTGTTTTAATGTAATTATTGATTATTAAAAGAAATTATTCATGTGTCTTGCAATTTTAACCTAGAGCCCGAGTTTAGAAACTTAATACTTAGTGACTAATAACACGCGAACCTATAATAACCTTTCCAAACCTAAGTTAGCAAAGAAGATAAAATTGAAACGCCCCCTCTCCCCCTAACATTTTAACTACCACGAGTGAGTATCAATTGGACTCAGTTGGACTACACACAATATGTATCGGTTGTATCGATTTTCCATCACTACGATATTATCATCCACTTGTCAACCGGAGTGTCTTTTTGAGAGTCTCTACACATGTATGCATCTTCCGCACCGTTAAAATCCTAAAAAGCCCTTGTCTCGGGGCGTAAACTTAACCTCCCACGAAGAGGCACTGTAAAAAAGGTGTCCATATTACTCTGAAGTGCCGAATAAATGGGGGGTTCATCATTACGGTCTAAAGTTAATAAACAGGGGAGTTCAAATAAACGGGGGGTCTGAACTCCAGTCTCCATTTCGTGAAAGTTTTAAATAAGGATGACATACATGAGGACAAAAATCGTACTAATTGACGAATTAGCAACTGTTTCAGGGTCAAATGTGGCACGGGAAGTTATTCAAGTGTTTCTGACAACATTTACATTTTGAGTACTGGGAAAATTCCTTGAAATTAATAAACGGGGGGTCCTAGTAAGGAGCGTGGGTTATAAATTTCAAAAAATTAATAACCGGGGGGGGGGGTACGATTATTTGGCACTAGAGAGTAGGTGAACATCAACAAGAAAATAATTACATTGACAACGGAACTATGTTTCATTTTCACGTGAAACGCAAACGAAACTTTTTCTCCAGTTCATCTCGGGACAAAGAACTGGAAATACGAAAAGAAGCGGTACCCCAGAAAAATTATTCCTCACCATCGAGTAAGGTTGCGTACCTGTTGCCTATGTCTTGGAGCATTAGGGTGAGTTTTTCCCATAAAGATACAAATCTTGCAGCGTGAATCCATTGCACCTAAGTAATGAGAGGCTCAAGCATTCATATCACTAGCAATACAAACAATGTTTTGTTTAGATGCTCCGTATGAACGCTAAGAAAGATCAACTCAGCTAAAAAATCTTTAAAATGATATAAATGAACAACTGCTTCCTTTAACAAAGCGACATCTTTGTCCATATAGCTGTGACGGATAGCAAAGTAACTCTGGGACCAATGGGAGATGAAACGTTAATTACAAGACCTAAAGCTTTGACCTGGCGAAGTAGAGGGTATTTTTCAAGTGGAGGTCTTAGTGTTACGAGTGGAGTCTTTGAATTGTTTGTGGGCTACAGCACAACCAGCCACCCTCCACCGGGCATTGCCGAGCCTGTCTTCTACTATACTGAGCCCGAAGTTGATGTCCAACGGTGGGTGATTGGGTGCTTACGTAACAACTCGTTAACAACGAGGGTCACCTAGCTCACTTGGTGGAGCCTTGAATGCATGGGCCACTCGTGCGGGCCCCAATAGTAACTTTTTTTTGTCTACTAACTTTTCAACCATGATGTTTCAAATCGTCTCTTCTCGATAATACTTCGTAACTGTCAATCGGCTTGTGGCAGGACAGCATGACGGGCCGGATGGAAATTCTTCCCTGATCACGTTTCACGGAACAGAGAGGTTGGTCTGAAATCGCTTTGAGCTGTGTGTCCATGTCCGCTGTATGTCCATGTCCGCTGTTATATGGAGACCTACCTAGAGTATCAACCTTAGTTCAAAAGTGACGTGTCCAGTTTGCTGGACATTGTGCATGTGCCACAGATGAACTTGTTTCATCGCTCGTACTATGGAGGCACCCATCATCTCACAATCGGTCTCGTAGGTTAACCTTTTAAGAGAGAATACATAGAGACTCATCTATTGCCAAAGAAGACCTTTCAGGAGCTATGAAAGATAGGGAATACTGGAGCAGTATAGTAAATTGTATCTCGGCCGAGGCCGCAAGATGAAGATGATGATGTTAGGTGATTGGGAGCTAATGTGGCGACTAGGGGGAAAGATCATTTCTTTACTGCCTTTTCAGAACTGTCAGTAAAACTGTAAACTGCTGCATCCTTTAGATTACGAATGTCCCTTACAGATTCACAGTACTAGAAAAATCTATTTCAGTTTGGTTGCCTTACTCTAGTGAGTTTACGTAGAATCTGAAAGCGTAAGCTTGACAAGCTCTAATAACAACTTTGCTTACTCTTTTTCCTGGAGATAGTCAATTTAAAAAGCTGTTGACGCATAACACAATCCTGTGCTCACTTTCGCGGGGGGAGAGGGGAGCAGAGGAGGGGAATCACTTCTTAAATCGCGTACGAGATATTTGCGATTTTAAAAATACACCTCCATTGATATCTCCTTTGATTTTCGTAACGTTCATATGACTGTTTATCAATCCATACAAGATTTGTCATATCGATTTATCAAAAATTCACGTATTTTTTGTAACAAGGTAGCATGAAATAGTAGGTTGCATGTATTCTCATTCAATTTCTATACCAGAGAAGCCAAATCTCCACAGCAAAACGTATTCAAAGCGATACAGTGAAATAAAAATCTTGAGCTACGCACATATTGAACTCGTAAACACTGAAGAGTGATTGACTTCTATATGACGGTCGCATGGGACAGTAGGCCTACAGAATGCCAAGTGAATATTATATACTTTAACAGAGTATTAGTATGTTTTCATATCTACCGTTAGCATACGTTAGAAAAATACCGATGTCCGGTTGTATGTCGTAAAAGAATGGCAAAATGTGCATCAATCATAGCTACATCGACATAAAATACAGGCTATAGCCAGGAAAGGAATTTGCAAAATCTAGGTCGTAGATTATTTCTCGACTAAGTCATAAAAGGGAATGCCCCTAGTTGCGCATGCGTTGGAGAACTCCCTGAGGCCCTAGATTCCTTAAATCTGTAATATTTTACAAGGCACGAGTGATTAATAAAGCTTGCGGAAGAATATCAGCGAGAGAACAACAGTAAAGAACGCCTTTGAAAGATCGATGCAGAGAGGCCATAGAAAGTGCAAATCCAAAAGGAGCGAGAGCACAAAACTCAACAGAACTCCTTGCTAGGAGAGCACTGTCCTTGGCAATATCGGGCAATCAACTTGACAAAAAGGCACGTTAGAGAACAAATGTCGACGAAAGGTTACCAAAGCAGCCTGCCAAAATTGCATGGACACGGAACAACATACAAGGTACACAATTTACCAACGTTCCACAACGATTAACTAAGACAAGATACACTTGTGATCAAATACAAGTTAATGGGTTTTTCGGTACCTACCAGAGGTCCACCATTTCCTCCCGTTGATGACGTAATGATCACCTTCCAATTCAATTGTAGATTCGATATTAGTTGCGTCAGAAGAAGCTACCTAAATGTACACAAATGCATGAGATATCAAACTGCAAAATCAGTAAAATTACGGCTCTTCATTCATGAAATGGTGTACATGTGTATAAGAGAATGCAACCCAGTTTCCGCTTCTAATGGTTTAAATTGACTATTTTTACAATATTTTAATTTCAAAAGCCAACTTTTTAAGGAAGATTAACAATAATAATACAGTCGAACACGTATGCACCAGTCACTCCTTACTCATAGGCGTACATCAGTCGACAATGTTTCAGGGGGGCAAATGATTACCCCTTTAGTGCGTATCAGCTTTGTTGATTCGATTGCTTTAAAATCTAGATTCGCTTGAATCATTTGACATTATCGATTTCTACGATACAAAAGCGCTTCGTAAGTCAAATGCCATGAAACTATTTGCAGACTTTGACTGAGGAAACATGACAATCACTCAACGAGGCCAACATGGCCGCAGATAAGTTTCGAAGCTGAGTAGAGGTGAAGGATGACGTCCTTATCGATAGTGTCGTAAACTAAATGCAAATCACTGTCTTTGGGGTAGAAAAGTTTTTTAAAAATATCACATATTATATACCATTGATTGTTACCGTATTACCACGCATTTAGTTGCATCCTGCATGTAGCTTCATGCACCTATAATTGGTTTTAGTTGCATGCACCTATAACTAGTTTTAGTTGCATGCACCTAGAATTGTTTTTAGTTGCATGCACCTATCATTGTTTTTATGTTGCATGCACCTAAAATTGGTTTCAGTTGCATGCGCCTGGAATTGGCCTTAGTTGCATGCACCTAGAATTGGTTTTAGTTGCATGCACCTATAATTGGTTTTATTTGCATGCACATATAATTAGATTTAGTTGCATCCACCTATAATTGGTTTTAATTGCACGCGTTTCTAACTGGTTTTAGTTGCATGCAACTATAAGTGAGACAAATTTCAAAATTACGTACCGATGTACAGAAACTGATCTCACTATGGATATCAACCAATTTGCATTTTTGCATTACATATTTTGCTTGAACACAGATGAACTCGAAATAGATTAGCTAAAACAATGTATTTGTTACTTTGTATTTCTAAATATTTGGAAATTTGTAGTTACAACTTTCTTGTTGTGTATTCGCTTTTCTTTAGGAACTGCATTTTAGCTAAAGTATCAATTCACTGAAATGTTATCGAAAGTTGATGAACGAATACTATCTGGAAACACAGAGAATGAAGTCTGCTGGCAACCTTCATTTAACCTGTGAGCCGTCTTATGCAAAGTCTTTTGCCACTATTATAGTTGCATGCAACCATAATTGGTTGCATACAACTAGAATCGGGGCAAAAAATATATTTCTAAATTCCTGAAAAGAGAGAAATCTGCTTATAGTTCCATGCAACTTTACAAGGGGTAATACGGTGCAAAGTACTGACGTTTCATCATATGTAGAGATGGAAGATATAACAGACTGATGAAGGCACACAGAATTTTTTATGACTTTATAGGTTGTGAAACTAAAGATACCTTAAGTACTGCGACTACATTTTGCAATTTTTTTAGGAGAAAAGAAGATGACTATACGTTATAGAAGGAGGAAGAGGGGCATAAAGCTGGACGAAGCAAGAAAATCTTTAGGTTATGATAGCCGGCGGTGTGTATTCGCTGAGAGAGGATAACTTTGGACACTTTGTATTTTAATACACTCCAAACGCCCAAGTTTGACATCAGCAGGGCTCAAAGATACGTTACAGAGAAGTACGCAGAGGCTACGTCTCTTAACTACGGCTTATCAGAGTTTAGACTCATTACATATACTAAGCCAACGAGGATTCTCATGACAGAGTTACAGGATCGAAGTTAAACTCCATCGCGCACATCTATAATAAGGGGCTGTACTTAGGCGGTATAAGTACAGTACCGTAAATCCCCGTGCACAAGCCCATCGGGAAATAGGTTTCAATTAGATTTTCCGGAGGGCATACATACGGGGAGCCTACCAAGAGCGCGGAGGGAACGAAGAGCGTGGATATATATAGTGCCGATAGCCTTAGGGGCTTGATATAAATGGCAATTTCGGGAGTGACTAATGGCTATTTAGCGAGCGAGTCGAGCAATAAATCTTTCGTGGAGCAACCGGCTTTACGTAGTCACGCTAAATCCCAACCATCACTCATTAGGTGTCGAAAAGGCCTGCCTCAATCGCTAAAGGGACCATAAATTTATGAAAACGACACGAAGAGAAAGGGGTAAGTGTTAAATTGTTCCCAAACAACAGAATTCGGCCCACAAGGTGGTAAGTATATTTTTTCCCGACGTCATAGATGGTCACTTACCTTGCATAATGGTACATTTGGACCGAGTTTTTCATTGGTTTTTGTTCTAATATCTATAAGCGCATGGGCATATATAAATAGCAGTGGGGGAACTTCTCAATTAATGATTTTTTAAATAGGACTTGAAAGAATTTACGTACGGTGGGGCATTTATACGATAAGGCTATACAAGGAGAGACTAATAGCTCAAGTTAAACGGTATTTGCATAAAGATTAATACGACACTTGGCCTTACCTGGGGTTCGGTCATCGCAAAACACGATCTAATTTCTCCTGAAAGTAAAGGTTTCAGCCATCTTTCCTTGGGATTAATAAAAAAGAGAAAGATTAAAACGATGCTCTTCATAGCTTAAGCGACAAAACACTATCGAAATGGAGCACTATCGAACTGGAGCACTATCGAAATGGAGTACTATCAAAATGGAGCACTATCGAAATGGAGCACTATCGAAATGGAGCACCATCGAGATGGAGCACTATCAAACAGGAGCACTATCGAAGTGGAGCACTATGGAAATGGAGCACTATGGAAATGGAGCACTATCGAAATGGAGCACTTCCGAAATGGAGTACTATCGAAATGGAGCACTATCAAAATGGAGCACTATCGAAATGGAGCACTATCAAAATGGAGCACTATGGAAATGGAGCACTATCGAAATGGAGCACTATCAAAATGGAGCACTATCGAAATGGAGTACTATCAGAATGGAGCACTATCGAAATGGAGCACTATCGAAATGGAGTACTATCGAAATGGAGCACTAATGAAATGGAGCACTTTCGAAAAGGAGCACTATGGAAATGGAGCACTATGGAAATGGAGCACTTTCGAAATGGAGCACGTTCGAAATGGAGCACTTTTGAAATGGAGCACTATCAAAATGGAGCACTATCGAAATGGAGCACTATCAAAATGGAGTACAATCAAAATGGAGCACTATCGAAATGGAGCACCATCGAAATGGAGCACAAGGCCTTTTTCGATCCTTATCTGTTTCACGGTGAAAATTCGTGTTTTTTGCACAAGATTTCAATAAATAATTTGCCGGACCACGTGTTAGTTGGTAAGCTTCAGCACCTTGACCAAGTTGTCACAAAAAAGGACGCAAAGTTATTTCTAAAAAAAGAGATTAACCTGCCAGCAAATTGACGTAAAATTGATTGTCTCCGCTAAACAGAGATCAACTGGGGGTTCTTTTCCAGGGTTCCCAGCCTCACATTTGAAAAAAATACGCTGATAATTCACTGATTTCCCTATCAAAACTGAGAAAAATTTCCTGACAATTATACCTTGAGTATTGCCATACATGCCTTGCGCAAATCTAGCATTCCATTACATCAAGTGCCGTATGTTGTATGAAGGCCAGTTACTGCAAGGTCATACATTTCATAACATTCACAGTATCATTTCAATGATGTTTAAAATAATTTTAAGAAAAATGCACTTTTCTGGAAAACACCATTAACTAAAAACACCATGGACGCCTTAAATCATGTTTTCCTCGATTTCCCTGAATTTTCCGAAATTCCCCGACATTTCCCTGATTTTACTCACAGAATTAGTCCAGTTTGAAATTCCGTGTTAATTCCCTGATTACTCTGACTTTCAGGTTAGCTGTGACCCTGTTTTCGCGTAATATTAATTTCAGGCACTGGTTCACATTATTTTTCACTGGCTCATAGTAAACAATAAAATATTCTGCAACTACACCAAACTTCTTAATATTTACTTGGCATTAAGATTACCTTTCTGTAGGACAATTTCAATAGCTAGCAAGTCTAAATAAATATAGAATAAAAGAGGGAGTTAACATTGCGGAACCTTTGGCAAGCTCTTGATTCGATCGTACCATACATAACAAGAAGAAATTTAGCGCAACAATAAAAATATAGCAAAATATGGCTTTTGTGCAATTAACAAGGAAGTTAACTGATTAAAGGATTCCCTGTTACACGTTTTGTCTGTTTATAAGCAACTCCATTTTCGAAGTCAGCCCTCGAGTTGCTTAGCAATTTTCCAAAATCAGGCCTGGAGTTGCTTACGTAGTTGCTTAGGTATCACTACAGGTTATCGTCTAATTTCGTTGTGTTGTAAATGGTGAAATACCGAATGGTGGTTGGATCTTTGATCTCTTTGCTTGACACATTTTCAATATGTGATATTTGTTATATATCAACACTTTGTAATCAATTCTTAATGAAAAACGTTTCTTGATTTGTATTTCAGGTGTTTAAAAAAATGTCCCTCCTGAATTTGAGGCCTCGAGTTGCTTAGTTTCTTGCTTAGATTTTGGACAAAATCGAGGCCTCACACCTAAGCAACTGAGTTGCTTATAAAACAAAAACCTGTAGTGGAATACGACTGGGTTCGTAGCTGTGCCAAATGAAGGCTTCCCTGGCTCTCAAGCACATTTTGATAGGTGGTCTAAAAAGACAGACATATGCATAGTTACCCGTTGCAAGATAACGGTATGAAAAGCTTCAAGCTTCAAGCTTCAAGCTTCAAGCTTCAAGCTTCAAGCTTCAAGCTTCAACGAACAGCTGCAGACGGATGCCATTTAGTTATATATATTCAATTAAATATAAAATAATTATTGTTATCTTCAAAATATCATAATGATCTTTTACCGTATTTTTTGTGGCCTGGACTTTATGCTGGCTAAAATGCAGAGCCATATTTACCATAGTAAATTGAATTGAATTCTAGTTCCATTCTAGTTACTTTGTATGTACCTAATGGTTATTCTACCACTGGCTAGTAAACGAACATAATCATCAAAGTCTTACCTTTTGTTCCTCTGTTCCGTACTTTATCAATACTTCCATATTTCCGGTGTCAGGAGCCGAACAATTGAAGACCTGGGTCAAAGCAAATGGGAGGCGACGTATTTATACAAAATAAAGGTCGATGAAATTTTATTACTACAAATCACACACGATAAAAATACAGTGATGTAAGAGGTACCAAAAAGGACAGATGTCTTTTTTGGTGAACATTGGTTTCCCCAGAGACTCGATAGTTTCGTTAATTTTCGTACTAGGCTTACAAAATACCCAGATGTCTTTTCCGAATGGAACGGAAAGGTGTTATAATGTTACAGACTTGATCGAAATTTCTCAGATACCATAAAAGTCAGTTGAAAATAAGAGGAGAGAAGCAGCACTTGCACAAAGATATGAGAGAAATAACTGTGGTTGCACCAGCAACGGCAAACGAGATGTTGGATAGAGTAACAGGGGGCGCGGGGAGGGGCAACCTGGCAAACCAATTTGCGTTGGCACAAGCAGCAAAGCAAATGCAGCAGTGGAAGATTCAGCAGTGTCGGTTGCAGTAGTTAAAGACGCGGTAGTGGGAGGCGGCGCTGCCAATAGTAGTAGTAGTAGTAGTAGTAGTAGTAGTAGTAGTAGTAATAATAGTAATAGTAGTAGTAGTAGTAGTAGTAGTAGTAATAGTAGTAGTAGTAGTAGTAGTAGCAGCAGTAGTTGTAGTAATAATAGTAATAGTAGTAGTAGTTGTAGTAATAATAGTAATAGTAGTAGTAGTAGTAGTAGTAGTTGTAGTAATAATAGTAATAGTAGTAGTAGTAGTAGTAGTAGTAGTAGTAGTAATAATAGTAATAGTAGTAG
>JAAAKM020006784.1:0-10337 GCA_010016025.2 Alatinidae sp. Z8VKAUB7J3 | reverse complement strand
CTGACCAGAGATTGTATGCATATGATTTTTTACTAAACAACTTAGATTTTGAGTAAGATCTCCAGTTGCTTAATTCTTAGGCTTGAAATGGTAGTACGCTTTAAGTTGCTTAAACTACTTATTTATTGTTTGTTGAAGCGTGTTAAAATAAGGACATAAAACAAGCATCTTTTTGACCGGGCGGAATCGTGGAGCATATATTTTCACGATTGTAGACATTGATTAATACGAGGGTCGAATTCAAGTATCTTCAGTGGGTGTATTTTACTTACAAAAATAATCTTCGCAGGGCGCAATTTAAGTTTTTGAGTTGTTTGTTTACTAGACATTTTTGTTATTTTCATCGATACTAATAAACAGTACACTATTACAATTTTAAACGACTCATACGCAAAGCTTAAAGTCTTGGTGCGAAAGAAGGACTAGATATTTTGGGGCTAGAGGTGCCAAGTGTATGCATTACATCCTTCTTGATAACTACATACCTAATTCACTACTTGACAAAAAAATATCCTCTGTATGGCAATAATAGCAAGTGATTCAGGGTTTAACTTGGCACCCCGAAACTGGAAAAAGAGTTTTAGATGAATCGATGAAGTCCTCTTTCTGCGACTTTTTTCAGTTTTCTATCAATATTTTTTGCATCAGCATGGTTATAGACATACAACACTTTGTCGCCTTCTCCGCCTGCGCAAACGATAAAATTTTGACTGGCTTTTGAAATGAGGCTAGCGCCACCATATACTGGGTGCCTGCGGTTAATAATATAACAGATTTGCTTTGCAACAAATTTCGCATCAAGGGAAAGACAGTCGAGGTAATGTTTGCAGATTAAGACTTCTGTAAAGAAGCATGCAGATCTCTCAGACACTCGTATGTATGCTTTTGTTCAAGAAAAACACAATTTACAATTTGTATCAAAGTCAAGAATCCTTTAATTTTTATTGAAATATCTGACATGCTGAGTCAAGAAAGTTAGCTGTATAAGCACTCTTGCTCTGTAATATACTATACAGTGTAAATGATAACGTTAATGTATCATTCGAAAGGTCCTAAGAACAAAACAAGTGCCTGATATACAAAAAGTGACAGACCGCCAGCTTACCGCCTTAATATTTTCATTTTCCAAGTGAAAATGCTTCAAGTACTTACTAACGTAGCTAAAGAAAGCATAGCGACAAGAGCAAAGGGTAGGTGATACTTAGGGGATACGTTCAACTAACATTGAGTGGGTGGAGTAGTAGACGTAGAGGGTTTAAAGCAAGTCTGGTAAAAAGATTACATAAATGGTATACAATCTGACGCAATATCATTTGAACATTATTACATAATATTGAGGTAATTCCTTTTTATCTAAAATATGCTAAAATATGCTCACCTATCACTTTTTGGACAATATAGATTAAAGATGCTGTTTCTGAAAATATAAGATCACTTTTACATCTTTTGCTAAATTCGTAAGAGGCACATGCTCTTAGCTGCCCCCACTTCTTGCACCCCTAGGTTTGTAGTAGTAGGTAGCGGATACTGTACTACTGGAAATATTTCGTACCCATAACTACTTGAATATATACATATCTATAGATCACAAAAAGTAATGAGAGATGAATGATAATATCGTCAAGAGGATCAACACCGAGGTGCAATAATCCTTTCAGCGTAACTCGTATATCCTGCAGGTTCATTTCAAAATCCTTATTATTTAGGTTAGCAATGAATAAGGACACATCAGACTCCACCTAATTCTTTGACTACTAATGCCACCCCCCCCCCATCCCCCTGTCACGTTTGACAGGTTTCGTGTTTGGTAATGACACAATATTTTTAAAGGGAGGCAAGGGAGGAGTGGAATATGACCCAAAATTCATGACCAGCAATTCCTAGGATCACTTGCGATGAAATATGCAAACACAAGTTAAAACAAAGTTTTTCTACAATATGGGCTCTCAAATTGACCCTAAATAGGATTATGAAATACAGCATTAATATGCTTTGTATAATCTCCTACTTGTCAAAATGTTTCTTGGATGAAAGAATTTAAAACACAAATTGCGACCAACCATAAGCTATGAGGTAATATATCTCTAAGATAGCAACTTCCATTTATAGGCACAGACGTAAAACGAACGTGTCACTCATATATAAAAAGTTGATGACTTGATTTTAATGCTTAGGATTCAAAAACACGAATGACAAACATAAGAATAAAAATTTCTTTAATAAGAGTTCTAAGATGAAATGTTTTAATTTTCATGAGACTAAAATAGTTTCTAAATTACCAGAAGTCCTCCATATCTATAGATAATATCTGAAGGTGGAATTCGTGCTCAGTCAGTTTTGTCATCATAGGTAGATGCCTGAAGCTACCGAACAATTAGGTCTGAACTAAGAATGTTCATCCTTAGAAAAAACTTCTAAGATCTTAAATTGGCCAATGTTATCTCCAAAGGTAAGAAACATATTTTTTGAAGATCCAAGGAAAGTATCCAAACACGAAACTCTTGCTTCATTGTAAAACTCTGCCATTAAATTTAAACTGGTTGTATCCCAAAGGCGAATCCATCCTTGATCGCAAATTGAGACTAGACAATCTTTCACTGTTTCCAAAATGCTAATGCTTGCTTTGTGAGCAACTCTTTCGCATTCGCTTTCAAAAGTCGTAACATCTCGGAGCTGAAGCAATCCATACGATGTAGCCATTGCCACTAAGTCAGTTCCTGGCACAACACAGGCAGCAGAAAAGACTATCGGCTCTCGTAGACCAGACATAATTTTCCTAACACTGCGCCACTGTCCTGTCTTAACTCGCAGAAATCCACGTTTACAAACATGGTTAAACAGCTCACATAACAGTTTAAGGCAGCAATGTTTGTCTCCAAGGAAACACAACTGGGTCAAAGCGGTCACTAAGTCGAATTTGAAGATTGCTGTTGACACTTCACCATAGCTTTGGAACGAGGAGCCCCATACTAACAGCGTCTTTCCGTCGCCTAAGAAAAGCACACCAGTAGACTCATGGTACGTCGTTCCATCACAGTTTAAAGATATCAGAGTCCACGTTTTCTGTTCAAGGCTCATAAGTGCAAGTTTTCCGGAAGAGAACTTTAAACACAAGTGCTTTTCGTCGGGCGAAAACACAGCATTGCAAACAATCCCAAGGGGTACATGGATGGCTAGACCTTTAGCGTACTCGGCATTGGCGCAATTAACTTCAAAGATATGAACCTTCTCAGTATAGTAAGTGCCCTCATATGTTAAGACTTTATTAAAAGTTGCAGAATACATTAATCTCTCCCTTCTGTTATTGTCATGATTGTCAATAAAATCACCTGTTTCTGAATTCCAAACTTTGGAGCTTGAATGTGGAAATTCTGAGCAAGTTAGAGTCCCTGCATTGTGAGGCATAACGCGACATAGATATATCGGGGAATTATGATCAATGATGTCCTTGGCAGACTCAAGCTTTAATAAATCCCATAACTTGATAACTCCGTCCAAAGAGGCAGTTGCTACCATGTGTGAGTGGAACGCTACTACTTCTATGTTTGCCTCGTGCCCGGTAAGAATTTCTTCTTCATTTATTGCCGCGATTTTTTCATGGTAGGTTTCTCCAGCAGGTTTATCGCTCCTGTCGTCAAGGCCTGACACTTTGTAAACCATCAATTTTTCATTATTAACTGCAATGATGTGGTTTAAAGAGGATCCAAAAATCCAGGGAGTGGTGTTAGTGCTGAACACTTGTAAAAGATCCCCTGATACTTCCTCTGCGTTGATACGTCTTAATTGAAGAAGGCCTACTTCAGACTTAAGTGAAACTAGAAGGTATGCTAACTCCGAAGTTTTCTCAAAGACATCAATCTCATGCTCAAATTTCCACGATTGAGTTGAGGACCACACTGGCTTTAGATCAGGAATGGTGCATATTGATACTCGTCCGTTGTTAATTTGGTCGCTATGACCCATTACCATAAATTGATGGTCAAAAATGAGCAGCATTGAAGATACGACACCCCTACTTCTGTCCAGGTTTAATTCCTCGTCTCTCTTGGATTGTACTAAGGGTGGTTGGTCATGAAGCCCATTAAGCGCAGATGCGACATCCCATAAGTTAACTTGGGATCTAAACATCATTGCCTTTTCATCAAAGTAGGAGACAGCGGTTGCAAGTAATCGACGTTCTCTATTGATAAATTTAAGACGAGTCGACGTGTCTCCTTTGCCATGCAACACCCATTGACAAGTCAACTTAACATTGACGGTCTCCTCAATTGACAGTCTCCAAATGTACACATGGCCATCACGACAAGCACATGCAACATCAATGATATCGGTGCCAGTTCTTGCACATGGTTCTATAACATTTAGCAATTCCATAGCCTCTATTTCATCAACAAGAGAAACTGTTCGTAAGTGTTTGCAAGACCTTATATCCCAGAGATATATTTTCGTACCACGATTTGATGAGAACAGGTATTTATTTCCCCAGAATTTCAGATCTGTTGTGTCATCCATGTCATCTTTTGTCATGATGCAGGCCTTTTCTTCTGATATTTTGTTGGTATGTTTAAAGAAAGATCTGCTGTGCATGGAAGGGTCCCAAGGAAGCACCGGAACAGCTTCCTGTGCAGATGATAATGCCTCCTTTGAAACATAGCTCCCACAGTTGTAGTTTATGGCATGCTGTAAAATATACTTTGGGTTCTCCTCCAAAATGTGAAGCTCAGACGACAGAAATGAATTGTAATCGTCAATTCTTTTAGAAGGGAAGAATTTTGCAGCTTGCATGAAGTCATTGACCAGCTCTCGAATGAGTCCCCCTTCGAGCTTAGCTGCTATAAATTGGAAATTACACAAAACATCCTCAACCCATGTAATAAGATGACTTTTAAGAGCAGCGCTTGGAAGTTCACTCAGCTTGTGTGCATTGAATGTGACAGCACCAGTTCTTGGATTCTTCCAGTATAAGGGTTGGGGAGATATATCCTTAGTGGCAAATTGTGTATGAAGCTCGCCGCCAAAATATTGCTTCAGTAATCGAGCGTGCTTGTGACAGCCCTCCTGTAAGTACCGACGTTTAGCTGCTTGTTTAAATGGTTTATGGTACCACGATATAACCGTCTTGCCAAAAATACCGCGCTCTACAAGGTATTCTTCTAACGAACGAGTAAGCCTTTGAAACGCGGATTGAGAAATTCTGCCTCCCTGTGCCTCATGAGAAGATGCCTTCTCTGTCATGACATCATCACAACAGGAAAGGATGTCTAATAAGTCAGAGACACTAAGCCCTCCTCTAGATGTTGCTAAAAGCCCAAACAGTGTCGACACAAAATCCTTTCCATGTTCGATTTCAAGATTGGATAGAAATTGCCCAATTAGCTTTTCAATAGTTTTAGGGATGGATTTGATGTTCTCGTAGGAATGCCATTTCACTGAAATATCGAACAATAAACGGAGACGCAAAATTGTGGCAGGTTCCTCCAAATTGTCTACACTTGCATCTAGGATACGATCAAACTGTTCGTCGGTTAATTTCCGATTAACAGATGTAAACCAATTCCGAAGAATCACAAAGGACTCTTCGTAAGAAATGGACTTGATTTCAAGATAATTCTCGCGAGGAAACCTCTTGTCTATTAATACACGAAAATATCCACCAATATCTGGTAAAGTTGAAACGACAAGGAATACATTGGTTGGAAGCTTATCAAGAAGCCATTTCCAATGCGTAGGGCCCCAATATTCATCATTCAATTGATCCAAAGCGTCAATAAACAAAAGCAGCGGTTTTTCCTTGCTAGCCATGCGCAAATGACGATGGAAAACGTTAATGAGCTTATCGTGTTTCAAAGGTTGTGAAATACGTTTCCTTCCATATGCTTTGGAAATTTCATGGCAGATACTCTGTATGAGGGAATACGTATCGCAAGATTGCGGTGTTGTACCACAGAATCTAATGACAAGTACTGGAGATGTTCCAAACTCATCGAATAGAAGATGCTGTGCTTCGTCGGCCATTTTACTCAAGTACGACGTTTTACCTACTCCACATATTCCATGTATAACATACGGAAATCTTGCATTCTTTTCATTTACAAAATAGGAAAGTCCTTGCTCTATAAGAAGTGAGCGGCCATAAAAGCCTCTAACTCTGTTTCTACCGAAGTCCTTGTGAAAAGCGGCTTCGGTTATAACAGAATTTCGTCTTGACAAACGTCTGGGTTTATCGATGTGTACTTTAGTCAAAGCATCTATAAGTTCCTTTCCAAACTTTTCAACAGTTTCTTCTCTCGAGTGAGCATTTTCTTCTTTACTACTACATTCCTTCTTATAAGTAACGAAAGAAATTTTGTTTATTGTCAGCCATTTTTGCAGTTTGACGATCCTGTTTTTTGGTCCATCATGAGTGTTTAGTTTACTGCGTTGTGGATTACTTTCCTCTTGAGCAGAGTCCATTTCATCAATGTATATTAAACAGCATGATGAAGAACAATCTTTATCCGTATTCTCTAAGTCTAATTTTTCTAAGATAGAACTACTGCTAATAATTTCCTTGTAGGTTTCTCGTCTTTTGAATGAATTGCCACAAGTGAAAAAGATGTCACGAATCAAATGTTTCTGCTGTCTGATTTGTTCTTGACTCAAATCTAATTCTAGAAGAGAAAGACAATGTGATACATTTTGTTGCGAACGCTGCTGAGCGGGAAAGGATTATTGACAGTAAGCAATTAATACCATGATGAATTTAACATTTAGATAGAACTACTGCAAATACCTTCAATACTCAATAATTTAACAATTATTGAGTATATGTATATATAGGCCTATTCAAATAGCCAGCATTCGCCTGAGCGTATAAATATTATAAATCATAAAATACACAATTTCGTTGACGTTTCGATATTATCTTCTTCAAAATTTTTTGAAAAGATAAATATTGAAACGTCAATGAAATTGTTTATTTTGTGAAATAAATATATATGATGGTCCAATGCTTGAGGCCTTGGTTTAGTAATCATCAGATGTGGGTTCGAAACCCCCCTTAGCACCCTAAAATTGCAAGCTATTGTGATAATGTTCTACTATTTGAAAATCATTGACTAAAGGTAGAGCATTACCACTACAGCTTGCAATTTTAGGGCACTGTGTGGATTCAAACTCACAACTTCATGATTACTAAACCAACACCTCAACCATTGGACCGTCGGGCCAACCGAAGTCACCTCGTGTTTATGCTGTTAGATCGTGGATCTTTCGTGCCATTGGATTTCCGGGTTCTCATAAAAAGAAGATCTGAAAAATCACTTTTTACAGATGACTAGATTACGTGATTTGTAGCGTTTTACAGAATGAAGTCGCTAAGGTGTATGCCTGTGATTATTAATTAAATTGAAAAGAAAAAGAAACCAATGATATTTAAAGCCGTGAAAAAATAAAGATACAGTTGATCTTCCTTTCATACGCTAAGCAACGGAACATTCCATTCTATTGGTTATAGAAAGAATTCCAGCAATAGTTTTTCTCCTGTATAGTCAAACCCGAAAATATGTATTCTTGTTTAGCTAAGGTAGCTTTTGCCCCTGTTCTCCCTGCTGGTAAGACAAAGCTGGCACATATGCTTTAAGATTGTCACTAGAGCACTTTTAAGTTTCTTAACCTCTGTTTTTAGTTAGATTAAAACAAAGTTCGTTTTTGTAACTAATTTTTAACTTCGCACGACTCCCATAATTGTAAAAGATTCAGTGAGAGCTTAGTTTCCTATATCTTACCCCACAACACCCCATTTTTTTACTTTCTGAATATCTCACAAAAAATTCTTCAGTGTATCAAAATAATAATTATGGACAAATTACACTACTATCAGAATTTGACTAGTAAGATGATAAAGAATAAACATAAATCTGCAAATAAATACTAATTGACTGCCTTTAAGCCCTTCAGCTTAGTGCTATAGATTTATTTTGTCTATATTTGATGGAATGCTTTCTTTAAAAAATGCTTGAAGAACAGAATACTACCAAAATTGTTGCAAAGTATGACAGGTAAACAATTTTTAAGTCATGATGCAGGGCAATCTAAATAATTATTTAATTTATTATGCTATGGTGCAAATTTATTTCCAGAGTTCGCCGAATTGTCTCATAAAGATACTAGTACATTAGCTTCATGTTTAATGAAATGCAAAAAGAAATCTGCATAGCGTCAATTTACTTACCTTTTCCATTTTCGTCTACAGGGCATGGCTGCAAAATATATTCCGGTGGAATAGCATTATCGTCCTTCTTATACCAACGAAGAACAACTTTTTTAGTGTCTTCGTCTTCGATGTTTTCGATTAGAGCCTCAAACTCTGCAGAAGCAACTGCCCTCCATCGAGAACTGTATTCTTCATAATTAAACGACAATAGCATAAAACAAGGTGTCGTTATGTTGAGCAAATGATCTGCTTTCGTTAGACATATCTCTTCTTGTTTCGCATCAGGGAGAGATTCGTCAATTCTACTGTAACGGTAATCTACTGCTTGAAATTTCAGACCATGCTCTTTCAAGAACGCTGTCAGTTGTGATGCTAAGTCACTAATCGGACAAGAGTTCTTAGCATTCTCATTTTGAAATGAATTCGAAATGAAAATTCGATCAGCATCCTCTTCTTCACTATGGTGCGATAAAGAGTCTAACTGGCTCAAGCAAGGACTGACGTCATAAAAGATCCCTTGACAACGTTGTAGTGACATGTTCTGTTCTACAGCCAGACGTTTGTTGCGTGATCTGTTGAAGCATACGGTCCTGCCGGGATAGTAAGAAAAACAAGGAAATGTATTGGACATTATATTTAATCATAAGCATGTAAAACTGTTCCCCGATGATGGGGTGGCGGTTTGCTTCAAACTTTCGCAAAGGGAATTTTCTACTGTATACGTATATATGTAGGCCGTTTAAATATGAGAACAGATGAAGCAATAACAGCCTGTAACTCGATTACAAAGGATGACGCGTATAGCTTTTGAACTTGCGGTAATCTTACGTTAATTTGTTATCTCTTATAGTTAACCAATGAACTCGCTTAGCACGTCATACTCCAGTGGCTCCTTGTCGAGAGACTCAAAAAAAAGGTTAAGAGTCTGCATAATTTGCTATTTGTATTTCTAAGGCACAGAGATATTTATTCTCGTAGTTTCTTCCTGAAAGCGGTTAGACTGCAGAATTCTAATCCCTCTTGTTTGTTTATTTGTTTCTTGGAACCCTGAAACCAGACGCGAGTATCTTATATACGCACTCCAAAGAAACCGACCAATTTCCACCATATGTCTACTTACAACCATTACTATTTAATGCATGCTTACTCCCAATTTGTCCATTTGAGTCCGTTCCACAGTCTAACTTAGGTTAAGGCATAAAGCTGTGCAGGTTTTCTTGTTCGACCTTGGCCGATGTTTACCTCAGGGAACCAAAACTAAAGATATATTGCAGTATAGAGATTCCTTTTAAAATAGACCCTTTACATGTGTTGGAGCTTAAAAGCACTTCTACATTGTTGTATCCATTTAAATCGCTGCAGACTGTTGCACAAAGAAGAATTTCTTTGCAGTATTATAACGCCTGCAATACGTCATTATTTTTGACATCAAAAGCTATTTGTGCAACCGAGGACATAATATTATTAAAGACTCATAACACTGATCTATATTATGTTTATCCAAATACAGGGGAGACCTCCCACATTTCACTTCAATTGATTTTAGTGAGAGATATTTTGCAGTAGTAAACCATTCGTAAATGTAAACAATAACGAGGTAGTTCAGAAAAAATTTATTGAGAAGTGATTTTGAGTTATGATTGAGTAGATGAAAGTTGGAATGAGGAATATTTTATGTTTTGCTAACTTTACACAAAAGTTTTATGCCACTTAAGATGAATTTAAATAAATTCATCTAACAAGGTGAGCGTGCGTGTGTGTGTATATGTGTGTGTGTGTGTATGTGTGTGTGTGTGTGTGTGTGTATGCGTGTATGCGTGTATGTTTGAAGGGGGCAAGGGTATCACTACCCCGTAATGGCATATCCAGTACGTGATTTGTAAACAAGCGAAAGCAGTTTCAATCAGAGATTTTTTAACCAAAGAAAGTTACTTTGCCTTCTTGCTGGAGCACTTACAAGACTACACTGTAAGACTCCGGCAAAACTATAGAATATCCATACTTCCAATTGCAATTATTTTTACAATAGGTAATACTTCAACAATATCTTGAAACGTAGATTAGAAAAACTTTTGATATGGTCATTAAAATATTTAATAATTTCCTTTAGATATCATACCATCAATAAATCCAGAGTTTCTGA
>JAAAKM020006783.1:0-10338 GCA_010016025.2 Alatinidae sp. Z8VKAUB7J3 | reverse complement strand
ACTACTACCTTTGGTTGCTCTGAAGAGACACCACGGGTTTCACAGCTTGCTGGAAGTACCCACGCTTCAGATCATACTAAAAACGAAGATGAGTCTCAACAATCGCAGCTAAACGACTTTAAACAGAATATGTTTGTTATGTCTCAGGATATGCATTCTTTTTTAACAATAACATATGGTTATACCTATTTTAAATGCCATTTAGCCTTATTTATGTATTTAGGACCATTCTCTATGGTTTTCAGATACAAATTTGTTGAAAAGTTAGGGATAGAAATATGACGTCATTAAAATCGATAATTGCCCCCTAATTAGTGCTAATTAACTCTTAATTGTAATGTAATGTATTAAGAACCGAATTTAAGTTAATTCTACAAAATATTGGTAAAATTCATGAAAGACATGTCGAGTTATATTTTATGTCCCAAGTTTTCTCCAAACGTAATAACCATTTTCATTTTTTTATGTGCAGTTGGGAAACCTGATGTAAACTTACGAGCTTTTCGCGTCAATGAAATTTTGGAAGAGAAAGATTAAGCCTACTGATCGTTGACTGGTGAGTTGACTTTCTCACTGTCAGTAACAGTAACAATTTTATGGCATTTGTAGTTGCAAGTTAAAGATTGAAGAAGTATTTTCATTCAAAAGTTAACCAGAGAAAGAAATTGGAATCTCTCGTACATAAAATGGAGCGATTTTGTTTTGAAACGAAGACGTCGGAGAATGGTCAGGACAGCTCCAAATATCATGCTTAATATGTAGCGATGCTGGAGATGGTTAGGTCACGTATGAAAATTATCCACGCCGAGCCCGCCCAAGCAGATTCTTCTCTGGGTTCCTTGACAGGAGACCATCGATCAGGATCTACCACAAGTGATGTGTCAAATAAGTGGTGTGCCTGTCCTGACCCTGGCGCCACATTTGCTTACACAATGCTTCTTTTTGTATGGCGTCACCTAGAATGGCTGCATAGCTGCTCAATTGATATGCTAGATTAAACCAACGTTAACCGATGGTTTCCTCCAGTCTTAATTGATAGACATGGCTGCGACAATATGCAACAGAAGAGGGTGCCCCAATCTGGGTTGCCAGATAGCTATTCTAGTCTGGAGTTTAGTAGTCAGTTTTCAATCAAGAAAAATCTAAAAATTTTCTGAATTTACAGGCAGACATTTGGATTGCTATCAGCAACAAAGTGCCACGTTTGAGTAACTTTTAAGCAAGAAATTTGAATAAACACGCCATTTAATTTCAGTTGGTTTATAAAATAATCACAAGTTGATTATGTAAATTTATCCTAGTTATTACCTTAAAGGGTGCAAGAACATATGAAAATTATTAAGGGGGCATAAAAAGGTTCAGAACCGCTGTAGCAGAAACTTTGGCGCTGGATCCAGAAGTTGAACACCTTCCTCTGGCGGAAATCTACAGGTTAAACGTTTCTAAAAGTCTTATAACTTATCATTGACAAGGTGACAATAAATAGTGTTAAGAGTTGTTTACATTTCATTATCTTAGACAGGAAACCATATTTTTCACAGCTTCCACATGCCATAACATTTAAACTATTCACTACAAATTTTGTAATAAAAAATTTCCAGACCTAGTTGAGAAGAAATGCATGAAAACTAAGGTTACTTTCATTTCGGGGAATTTTTAATCAACATTGTTTTGTAACTGCTGGTGCAAAGAATTTTTCGTGTGATGTTGCTTCAACACTACCACCATCTGGCGCCCCGAGTAACTATAAATAACAATATTGATTGTCTGTCAATCGTGTTCAGCTTTCACAAATATCTTATACTTACTTTATTTTTTTCTTTTAGAGATAAGCTTGAAAATGGCGATGATAGGTCAGAAGCTGCGGCGACAAGCGCCACCAAAGATGGCATAGAAGTGCAATATCTTAACACAAAGTTTGCGACGTGAATGCTGCGTGAAACGTAATGACAGTATAGGGTCTTTGCGGACTGGATACTACTTTGAGCGTAGATCACTCGACGGGAAGGAATACATCTTGTTTTCTCCTGCACGTAAGCGCTGGTGATTTTGGCCATGTTAACTGCCATCTTGCCAAAGGACAGATGATGATTCCGTGTAGTACACAGTGATGTTTTGTTTGCGAACCACGGTCACATGGTTGTATTTTGGCAATGAAATGTTTTTAAGTGGTGTGACGAATGATGATTCGCGCCTCCACTTATACGAATGGCATTTTAAAAAAATGCTTTGCGCTCCAAGACTGTAATGTAAAGAAAATCAACCTGAGAACCTACGAGTAAAAAACGTTTATTAGGAAATTATGTATACCCGAAGAAAAGACCTTAGCTCTAGATTTTTGAATCGTTGTGCGCTGTGGAGCTTTAAGCTGCGGTCCGACACGTCGAAGAAAATGACATTAACATGACAAATATTACCATCTTCGCACTTGCCGCCTTTTTCTTGTTCGATTAATTTAGGCTAGATAATAACCATCGATGACGCGATGCCCCCAAATTTTGCCATTATTTTCCGCGCTCCCTCGAAGTTTTCAGTTTTCTACCACCCTGTTTTTAAGCCGTTGGTTACTTGGTTGATACTACGTTAAGACGGGGATTTTGGTTTCACACTGACTCTTTTGATTGATGACCGTAAGAAAATCGTAGGGCAATTTAGGTAAGCAGATTTACTTTTAAGAAGTATTCAGAATATACTCTGGGTTAAAGGGTCGTTGGCAAAGCTCTGAAAGTGACTCATGAATATCTTGTTCCTCTTAAGATCTACTAGTTTCAATTGCAATTTGTGTGAGAACGCAAGTAGAATGGTATCCTTTTACGTCAAACAAAGATCATCGAGCTCTTTCACTCGTTATGGTCGTACGAAATGATGTTCTGAAGTACCTCGAGATTTAACTGGAAAATGGACTGAGCAAAGTATTTCTGAATGTTATAAATGCCTTAACAGCTAAAAGAACGCAATAGTCTGTCGAGAAGTTGTAGACTATGCCTTACTTTAGAACGAAATTTCCTTTTAGACGAATTTGAACTCGTTGTAGATTGTAGTAGATGCGATCACCAGTATATTGATTATTTTAAGTAAGGCATGGACTGAAGTTTTCAAAGGCACTGATAAGCTATAAGTGGAGCATCTATGTTTCTTATTTTGCTGTAAGGCAGCGAGCTAATGGACTGTTTAGGCGTGTTAAAGAGAGTGGTCTCTCACGGTCAGATTGAGGGAGAACGTTCTCCATTCGTTGTAGTCTCTTTCTATTAGGTTAAGTCCAAGTCATGTTAGGGCGGCCTCATCTTCTGGTTCCATTCACTTTCGTGGCAAAGGTATTCTTAGACGCAATCATGTTATTTAATACTTTCTGGTTCAGCTAGTATCTGTACAGGTGATAGCTATAGGAAGAACCTGTATTTAGGTACAAGTATAAACAGCGTTTGAGTTACCGTTCTCTTGTAGTTTACTTCTTAAAGTTAACATATCTTAGAATAGGTGTACTTTATAAACATATGTGGGAAAACAACATGATACACTACAATATTTTATGAGACTCTTACATTGTCAACCCGCTCAAGACACATGTATTTTAAGTGGTATTTTAAAGTTATTGTTGAATTTTAATTTTCTGTAGATACTCGGCTTGACTTTATATTACTTGGGATTGTTCATTTTTGTTATTGTGGCAAATTTCCATATTTATACGCTTTCTTCATGCCTTTGTAACTTTGTAATTGTAGTTAAAGGATTCATTATGGTAATAATTATGTTGTATTTTTTTGGTTTTATTGCCCGAAAAGAATTTGCAGTGGGGTTTGTCAAAAGTTAATCCCCTCCTGTCTTCCATCGTTGTAGCATCCTTCAGTTATGCGCTGATGCCCTTCCCTCAACAGTTATGAGAAAGCATACTATGAATAGTCGTGATTTACAACATGATATTCCGTGGAATGATATCTTCAAGCTAATGTTATCGTCAAGTTGGTATCGATACATTTGTCCCTAGTAAAATTCCGGGTCAAATTTCATTCCTCCCATTGGGTCTCATCAATATGTTAAGCTACCATTGCCCATCGCAACTTTTATTTTCATCTCAACAGGAAGATCCTTCTCTCCGTAACAAACTCGTCTTCGCAACTGTTGTGGGATGATTCTTGAAGGGTTCGTACCTGATAACAAGTCTGAAGATTACATCTCGAGAGTTTAGGAGAATATACAAATCAATACTCAAAAAGATCAAATCTTCTATTCTGCCTCTCTTTATTGGACCTTTACATCTTCTATGACTTATATACTTTGGACAGATTGACGGTTTGGATGGCTGCCCTTCTTTAATCGAGTCACATGTCGCAGAGAGGCTGGCCTCCAAATTATGTAGAGCAGGATATCTATATCCACCAGTTGACGATTTGCAGCCAAAGCCAAGACTATAGAAATAGAGTATGTTAACATTGCAGGTCGCCGAACTCAGTTGATAGAGCATGCACCGGTTAATGTGTGGGTAAAGGGTTAGCATCCCGGTGGTGACATATAGTCTATTGTTCTAATGTCTTCTTAAAACTGATCAAATTTTGCATATGGTACAAACCTGATGACTTGTGAGTCCTTACAGATAGAATCTCTACTCCGTTTCTTGTTTACTAAAACAAGAATAAGGATTTTGTATCTGCTCCTTCCTTCCAGCTTACATTTGACACATTTGGTAAAGGCTGTCAAATACTCATTAATTAAACATTAATTGCAATTTATTGATTGCTTCAAAATCAGCTGCATGATTGAGTAGGAGGTGGTAACTGATTCCAGTTATCGGCACCATGAAACTCTCCGAGACGGCTATGTCAGAGCAATTGTTACTACTGCCCCCGTTTGTTTCTCACTTTTACTGATGGCGTTAGCGGAACAATATAGTGGTTTGCAAGTATTTGAACCGTTCAGATAAGTTAAAGTTCTAGAATAGGGTTGGCCAAACCGTGCCCCCTATGTCTCTTTATGCGATGCACTTAAACTTTACAATAATCGGACATATTTACCGCTTCATGTACTTTAAATAGAATGGAAGCGAGTAACTAGCATCTAGTTAACTTACACTCTTTTTTATATAAGCAACTTGATTTTCAGAGTCAGGGCTAAGGTTGCTAAGGGCATGATACACTTTCACGGCTGAAGTTGCTTAATTTGTTGCTAAGGTTATTTTTCTCAGTGATAGCGAATCATATAAAAATATACAATATCTGTTTCTTCTTCTGTCTACTTACAGTGAGTTACACATGTACATACTTCGTTATGTATTTGTTTCAAATCAAAAAAGAATTCTGTTTTTATTTTTAAGAAATTTTGTAATTTTAGTCTGAAAAAAAAGTTGCTACCTAACTGTCCGGGCTAAGGGTTGCTAAGCAAGTTGCTTAATATTTGGCTAATTTGAGGGCTGAAGCCTTAGCAACTGGGTTACTTATATAAAAAATATGTACTGAGAGATAAGGTATTTAGTTATCATTTAACAAGAACGTAACAGTAAAATTATTGGCCTGTAAATGAGGAAGGTCATGTTACTTAACAATTAGCTGCATGATCCCCGAATTCTCCATTTACAATAGTTTCTTCAAATGTTTTTATCAAACGCTGCCTTGAACTCTTATAGACCACACCCAATGTTCCCTATCCATGTTTCCACCTCGGCCTTTCGAACACCCACAGAGCGGGACTTCATGTTGACCTTTTCAGTAACTTCGCTGACGTAATCTTGAAGTTGATGGCAATGCACTTATCGTAATTAACAGTTTTAGAAATTGTGGCAGTGAAGTTGTGTGAAATAACTTGACTTACTTGACATATTTCGAGCTCACTCGGAAATTATTAACCAGCTCCTAACACTTTTTACGTTCCTTCATAATTTTTTTCAGTTCTGTGGGGTAAACTCCTGTCCCTTCTTAGCTGGTCCACATAGGTTATTGTTGGTCTTCCCCTTTTTCTTGTTCCTTGCTTTGGTTCCCAAAAGAGGCTTTGGCATACGAATTCCTCCTGTCTTCTCTACATGTGTCCAATGAATTGAAACCTTGTAGCTTTTAGCACAATTATTATGTTGAGCAGTTCTCCAATTAACTCTTTGTTTTTGTTCCCGGTCTCTCCAACTAAAACCAAGGACTGCTCCCAGGATTCGAGTGTAAGTGCCATCAGACCTATTGTTCATGGTACTTGTAAGCGTCCAGACCTCTGCCCCACACAACACAACACTCTTGACCGTAGATCTAAAGAACCGGATTTTGAGTTCACTTTTCAGGTCTAATTTCCAAATCTTGTCTAACGTATTCAGCGCCTTCCATGCTA
Organism: Alatinidae sp. Z8VKAUB7J3; assembly: GCA_010016025.2. Classification (NCBI taxonomy): domain Eukaryota; kingdom Metazoa; phylum Cnidaria; class Cubozoa; order Carybdeida; family Alatinidae; species Alatinidae sp. Z8VKAUB7J3. The sequence continues at coordinate 4,035 of JAAAKM020006783.1, read as the reverse complement.
ACCCAATTCTAGCTTCCATATCTCTTTTGCTAGTTGAATTCTTGAACCAAGATACTTGAAAGCATCTACTTTTTGCAGTATCTCCCCTCCGAGTTTTCTTAGTTCTGCCTCGGCTTTGCTGTACAGCATACACTCCGTTTTCCTGTGGGTGATATGTAGACCAATAGCCTCTGCTGCAATTTCCAATCCCAGTAGGAGAAACTGCGCTTGTTCTATGCAGTTGGAAATTAGGGCAAGATCATCTGCAAAGTCTGCATCCGTGATAAAAACTGAAGGTTGTCTGTAGCTTTTCGTTTCTCTATCATGAAGCCCAGTGATGGATCTACCGTAGCTTCAAGGAGTGCACAGTCCAGCGCAACAATGAAGAGGAAGGGAGCAAGAGTGTCTCCCTGCAGGACACCAGCAATTACTTCTGTTTCTCCATCAGGTGTAAATGCTTGTGCAACAGTATCTTTGTAGAGGATTTTTATTGCGTCTACTATCCTCTGTTGCACTCCGCAGGCAGACAGTATTTCCATCAGCTTTTCTCTGTGAATGGAGTCTAACGCCTTCCTGAAATCAACAAAAGTGATGACTGCTTGCTGTTTTTTAGTTCTTACACCCTCTGTTAATCTTCTAAGAGTCAGGATTTGTGATAAGGTCGACTTTCCAGAACGAAAACCATTCTGGTTTTATTTGCAGGAGTGGATCCAGATGTTATCTTATTTTATGAAGAGGCAGAGTGTTGCAGAGTTTCGTAGCTACAACTGTCAAGGAAATTCTGCGATAGTTTCCTGTATCTCCAAGGTCGCGTTTTTTTGGCAATGGCACTATTCCACTCTTTACCCAGATTTTTGCTCTTTTATCATTTAGAGTTCGGCTGCAGACATCAAGCAGCTGAGTATTTAGAGCACCTGTCTTCCAGACTTCAACGGGGGGGGATGTTGTCCAGTCCAGATGCCTTGTTATTCGGAAGCCTTTGTGTGAACCATTGCGGCAAAATGGTTGTTTTCGTCCACTCTTTTATTTGTGATTAGATATCACGCTTCACATTTTATCAATTTAAGTGACTGCATTCTTATGGGTCTTTCCTTGAGGTTTGGACCATTGCGTCTCTTGACTTAAATGTAGACCTATTCCGTGCTAAACCTAAATTGCACGGAAGCAATCGGAAGTGTACCTAAAATCCCTCTAACTCTGCCCCTTAGTCTATCGACAGTGATAGCGCATGAAAGATCGTGCTATGCGGTATCAAATTTCCTATGATGTTAAGGTGCAAGATACCAAATGCCTCGTACGGTACTCAGTCGATTTAGAGATTACACTGTACGTTGCTGCTATTTTTCTTCCCAGATAGTCTAATTAACTGAAATTAATTGATTGATAAAATTTTCGGTTACTGAAATTTTGATTCTTGTTCTCATGCTTAATTAGAGAACTTCCACCTAAGTCTAAAATCCATAACCTAACTGTCAAACCGAAGTCAAAGATCCCAACTTCGACCCTTCAAGATCCTTGGTTTAATCGCAATACATTTTGGTACCTTTGGTACCTGATGCAAATCAGTGTTTCTTACCGTGGGTCCGGGATTGAGATTTAAAAGGGGATAAAATTGAGGCAAGGGCTATTAGAGGGTCAAACGTACAGCTAGAGGGGGGTGGAGGGGTGGGGTCCAGCAGTTACTAGCATGTTCCATTGTTTCTCTTTCGTAAAAATACCAAAACCAAACAAAGGGACGAACAAACATTGTTTCCGTGAACGTCTAAGTTGTACAAATTTTGTTTTTCAAATGGTAAGCAAATTAGGACTCTTTGTTGACTTTTTATATCATGGTCCACTCATTTAATATCGATAAAGACAAACATTGCCGAATTACTACAAACATAGGGGGTGAGGTACTTGGAAGTTTTGGTAGTTCCAGGGCCGCTAGAATACCCTACGAGGTTGAGAAACCCTGGTCTTAATAATCATAAACTTAGAGCCATTGAGCCAACGGTGTCCAGTAACATGGCGGACTTTGCTATATGCAGATGTTTAGTACGTAGAAGCCAGATTGTTTTTTGATGGTGTTCGCTTCAAGTTTTATTCACAGAATCTTCGTGACCCAAACAGCATGTCGGTTGTCCGGCTCTTCTTTCTGATTATCAGATCCACGAGACTGAGTACGACATTTGTTGTCATGCACTGTCGGAGGTTCCTAAGACGGCTTTCCAAGAGAAACAAAAATTGTTCAAATTTGGCTGTACAATCTTCTCTGCGGTTTAATTGCTTTCTTTCCTCATCCAGCTGGGAAAAACGTCACTGGCCAATGACGACTTTTTAACATCAAAACCAGATTAAGTTTTTGCACGATCCAATCGACGCAGTCACATTCTCGGAAAGGCGTTGGCAATACTTCCTAATCCTTAGTACGTATTTCGTGTTCTCACTTTGTGATCAAAACCATTTACAATCTTGTGAGCCCCAAGCCTTTCTGAAAATTTGTCCCCATCGCATTGGATTTACGAAGAACAGTATGCCTTACGTTACCCGAATTTTGTCCAAGTGTAACTTTCTAGCCGGAAGAAGAGGTAAGTCACTTATGGAGTTAATTTTGTTATTGGTTTCATTTTAAACAGAGGTATCCTCTGAAAAGTTTCATTGATAACGTCTTTGCTTCATTCGAATCATACTTATGTCAGATAGTTAACAAGTATTCATATTTTATTCTAAGAGGTTTTGCTCATTTGATATGTTTAAGTATTAAAACTACTAAGCTTCACTTATGGTAGATTCATCCACTGAAGATTTCATGCTTATTTTGATGGCATAGTTCTTGTCTACGCAAGCCCTGATTCACATACCACATACAGCGTTTTCTTTCATACGAATCTGATATAGATATATTACGTACTTCGGTCACAACATTCTTAAACAGAAATAGTTGCGCTGTGAAAGGAAAACACCACAACACGTACTGTCCCATAGTAAGGGATAGAAATTAAGTTTGGTTACATTTAATACGGGAGGGTCTTGACACAGCAACTACGTAAGTAAAGCCTATGGTTATTGATCTTGACATGAGAATTGGGGCGGGGAGGACTGTTTGTAAACTTCCGGGCTGAGCAATTAATGACCCCTCGCCCCCCCCCCCCCCAATGGCAACGGTCCTGATATCACATCAGGTTGCTAGTCTCGAGCCTTGATTGATTTTTGAACAGCATTCTAAGCAGCTTTAAACAGCTAGTCGGAAATTTAGCCACTTCCATAAACCGCTTTGGTTTTTCAGGTGTTCACAGGAACTGGTTTTGATGCTTTGTAGTATATTTGCTTACTAATAGCTCACTTTGTAGGATTAATAAATGTTTCAAAACTTTGTCGTGCAAGAAAACCCCTTTTTTCATTCGAAGGTAGATCATTTGTTGCTTTAAGTTCATTCATTGAACATGCTTCAACTGCGTTAAGATAAAAAGAATATGAGCTAAACGAAGACTGGAGAAAGTGAAATTTTTACCTCAAAGCAGGGAAGGTACCAGCAAAACAAAAGTTGGTGATAACCTGATAGACAACCAAAGGATTCGCTTCTGTTATTCAAGTCGGTCGCCAGCGAAGATTCCACACGCTTTGACTATAAAGGTTTGCACCGAGTAAGAAAAGTGAACTCAATTGGTTCTAAGAGGTCTTCGTCAAATATAACGGCACCTCACGTCTTTCTTCTATTCTATTTGCCAGAGGAAGACATCATTTAGCCAAATAAGAAGGGGCTGCAGTACCCCTTTGGCGATGCCGGTTGACTAATCAACCATTAAGCAACTCTAGGCAGCATAATACAAATATTTAACTCAAAAAAAACCTTCGACGCTGAATATATAACCACACCAAACAACTTTGAGGTTTTAATTGATAACAGCACAAAGATATTCTATGGCGAAACCAAATCTTCTTGAAATATGATACTAGTTCGTGTAGCTTCAATCTCCAGTAAGGGCCAGTAACTACATACGCTATAAAGGAGGGGAGAGGGTATCCGATCAAACGTTAAAAATGTTGTTAGCATGTATATTAATATATATATAT
>JAAAKM020006782.1:0-10339 GCA_010016025.2 Alatinidae sp. Z8VKAUB7J3 | reverse complement strand
AACTGAAAGAACACAGTATTTGGTGAGTTTGTTCCATTCTCTTATTTAACTTAACTTACCTACAAATATTAAAATCTAAAACGTTAGTTTAGAAAAAAATACTAGAGAAATAAAAAAAAAAGGGTACAATCCCGGTGGTGACATATTTTTTATTTCTCTAGTGCTCTTTTCTAAAATAATTTTCCAGTAATTAAAACAGCTACCGACCCCATCCCCTACCACGCCCCTCGTGACCCTATACGAATACGTATCCTTTTACGGAATAATTAGCCCAATCAGATAGACAGTATTAACCCCTGTGGAGCGCCGAAAAGAAAACATTAAACCCATGATATACTGTTGGTCATATTGACAGAATGAAAAGCAAAATAGTAGTAAATAGAAACTATTAAGAGACTTTAATATGTGATTTAATCAAGGGAAGGATAGACACATCTTGAGAAGTTAATATGTTACCTCGACTCCATCAAGTAATGGACGATATTCCGGGCACATAAAGGCTGGACCTGCATATGCTGCATCCACATGGAGCCAAATGTCGTGTTCGGAACCTATGCATCAATGAAAATGTTCTTATTGTTTACACATTCCGGTTAAATATACTCCCACCCATTACCGCACGTTAATACTATATTAGCTGCGGTCACACTGCCACATTTGACCGCAGCGAAACAGCGGGTTTTGATAAGGGAAACGACTTTTTGTGTGTGACCGCAAATCCCACTTCAGAGGTGACGATGTTGAGTTTCCATAGCAACGTTAAAAAGGACAAAAGAGTTACGGATTACATTCACCATGTCTATTGAGTTGTGTGTTTCGAATACCAGATGTAATTAACCAATTATGTAGCAGCCTCTGACAGATTGTTGAAAGGTTCTGAGTAAACTTAAACTCAAAATAGATTTCCCCGCCAAATACAAACATGTTCAAAGACATCGCACCTGAAGAACAGTGCAAGGAAGGCACAATCTGAACAGGGCGTTTAGATCCTGCTGAGAGTAAATTTTGCAGTGTGACCCCAAGCCCTGGGATAACTGAAATACCAAGACAGATTTGACACCTAGGGTTACGAAGCGGAAAGTCCATTTTACTCGGGTGTGTGTGACCGCAACTATTATCGCATAATTACATGCTTTAACTGAAAGCATCAATGCCTATCTCGGCGCAACATAAGATTTCCTTCAGGTTGAATTTATCTGCCTTAGTTCTCGCTTATCATAAGATACTATCTTCGAGTTACATTTATTTTAAACACTTATTCAACATATTTGATAACAGATACTTTGGAAAGTCTAGTGGTGATGTAATCATTTAGTTAAATAAAAAGAGGACATCGAGATAGATACTCAGTTTTACAAATACTTACAAATTGGGCCTATTTCTGTCAGTTTGTCAAATGAACATGTCGAAGTTGTACCAAGAGTGGCACAGACCTAAAATATTAATCACACGTCAGAGATAAACTATTACATTACCCAACTACGAAAAGGAGAAATCGAGTATACTGTTTAACACTATCATACAAAATAATCTTATTTTGCAACTAAAGGACAACTGAAGGAACCATTAGCAACTAAAGGACAACTGAAAAGACACTGGTTGACAGATATTTACAGGCTTGCTTATCCACCAGGAAACAATTCTCGGTTGTCCTATGCGCAATAGTGTCCGGAAAAATTTCATCACAACTAATATTTTGGTAGAATACAATGGCGTGTTTGCAAACAAAAACGTCAAACCTAATAGACACTTTAGGGAAGACGGATCAATGAGCTAAACCCTACCAGTTTATCAGATACATATAATATTCAAAGACAAAAACTCCATTTTTACGTTTCGAGATAATTCTTCCTCAGAAATTCACTTTACGTATCGCCTGGATACCTTTAATAAAACTTTTCCACCAAAGAAATTATCAAATTCCATAATACAGCTCAAGGGACTGATTGATATTTCAAAGGGTTACAGTTATACAAAGACTCACGTCACTTAACCATACAACCTATACATATAATATATAATTGCCCAGGTAAGAGCATTTAATGCAACCGTTCGGCGCACACAAAATTTGTAATATATGTAAAAAAATATGTTGATGTGTCCCTGTTTATCACACAAATTCTAACATAGAGTGAATTTATAGAATGTAACCCTAGCTCTCTGTTGTTTAAAAGCACATAAAGAGGTCTAGTACTTAGTAATCAAAGTGGGAGGTTAAAACAAGCATTGTTCTAACGCGTCGCAGCGCAGATTTATCCATCTTTGACGCATCTTTATCGTGTGCGAGAAAAAATGCTATGCGTGCGCAGTACGTCACATGCCGCGAACCATATATGTGTAGGGTCATTGAAGCCGCATCCAGTGTGAATCCCGCTTTAATGAGAAAGATAGACTGACAGGTGAATGATGACGAATAACGCAAGATATGAATGGAATAAGTAAAATTTGATGATGGAAGCATTACATTTCTGTACATGATACAAAAAGGTCACGGGTTACGGTATCATGATTTACGAGAACGCCAAATATTTAAGAAAATAAAATCTGGTCAGCTTCGATGCAAGTAACAATTCTTGAACGAAATGCATACTTCATACATAAAGTAACAAGTAGGTAACTTATACTCACGATGAGAGGAATAAGGCCATTCTTCTTGTCTTCCTACAAAGAAAAAAAACCTTATACATAAATATACATTTGATTTTAACATGATCACAGTATCTCTTCTTGCCGGCCAGATTTAACTACTGTTCCCGGTGACCTATTGTGTTTTACTTTAAATTCTTATAACCTCATAAAGTGTGGACTACGAATTTCCTAGTTAACCTTGGGAGTAATAAATAGTTCTATTTGTTATGTAAACGTACGTTTGTTTCTTTACATAACTTTTACATCGACCTTTGAATCAGGTGGTGAAAAACACCATAGTTTGCAAGGGGGTCTGGACCACCACCTAGAAAAGTCACCCCCATCTACAAAGACAACCTCTACCTAAAACTCTAAAGGCCAACCCCCACCTGGAAGAAATTTTTTGGCATAAATTTCCAATAGTTCAAATCGCCGCTTCCCAGCAATAATGTAAATAGAAACAGAACACTAATTTAGAGTTTTTCCATTGAAACATTTCATCACTTGAAAGGTTACACACATGGGGTTCGAGCCAACCCCCACCTAGACAAAATTTTTTGAAAATGCTTGACTCCCCAATCTGTCTGGGGGGTGCAAACTATGAAAACTCATACAATATGCTTTCACAAGCAATAGCTACCTTTGCATATTACTCATATGTTCATTTTGGTGATATTATGAGACTTCGCATTGCTTTGAATGATGGCAGTATCTATTTAGAAAGACTTCAATTTCTACAATTCAAATTTGTAAGGGCGAGTCTTTTTAATGTACTCAAAATGTAATAACAAGAGCGGCCAGTTGCGGTGTCTTCTCAATTTCTACTGATTTAAGCACATGCGGCCACACAGTCCGATTACTTTGCGTGTTTGGTAAAAATCATGACAGTAATGATTAGTTAACATTTCTCTTCAGCCCATCATTTATCAGCGTACAAACTCTCCCATTTCCCTCTTTCTATGAACATAAATGGTACTAATAACGTACCAGTATAATTTTTTCTAAAGCATCACCCCGCAGCTGGTAGTCCTCATCTGATTCGATGGTTCTGCATCGTATCATTGCTATCTTGCATGCCTTCGGAAAGGCACTGTGTGTCTATAGGATCATAAGAAAGAACAATCATGTATTTCACTAGTAACCTAGGATAGGATCGATTCTGCAGTTAGACAAAGAAAATAATTAATAACTACAAGAAAAAAACCATGAAAAGTAACGAGGAAATAAAATACATTACACTACGAAAGAAGAAATACATAGGTATCTACGTAACGCATTTGTTCAAATAGGCACCATGGACTTATTACTTTTTGTGTTTCGCCTGCCACTGTTATTTCAGGGCAATAATTTTTGTCCGTTGATATTTTAAAGAGCGAGAGTAGCTGTTCATTATAGTTTTTTCATTCTCTTGGTGCTTTAGAGTTACTGCAATACAGCATATTCCATCACTATCGGTATTTCTGGTAAGTGTTGCTATGGCGATATGCGATCAGTTTGTGTTTCTTCCAAACTAAACTGAGATTGAAGTGCTACTTCAAGGCTGGTGAATAATTGAATAAATTCTCACTTTCTGGGAGTGACCGACAATGCTAGTTCACCATATCCATAACTTGTGCAACAGTTTATAAGACTCTTGTTATTTAAAACTGTTTTGCCCTACGAATGCCACTTTACGAATGATATTGCCAAAATATTCTCCGTTTACTTTCGGGAGGAAAACCATCATGATCATATAACGTCTTGTGTCACTTACATCAGTCCAATTAAGGAACAGAACAATTGTGTAATGATGCCAATATCATTCAACAATCATATCATATCAAAAGAGAGTACAGAAGCAACAGTAATCCACCATCTGAAGATCTATTTGGTATTTGAAGTGCGAGGACTCTTTTCATATGATCACTTAACACTGGCTACCACAGCAATGTACAAGCAGAAAGTCACGTCAATAATATCTATTGTACCTGATCTGACTGATATGCTACAAACTTCGGTAAAAGCGAGTATTCGTCTTCATCCGGATGAAGTGCAATTAATTTCTCCGTCATGTATGATCTTGCACATAATACAGCCACTAAGATAGAATCACTTGCAGTACACTAAAAATGTGAATTAAGAGAAACTGTAAGAATTACACGTTTGTGTAATCACTGACTAGAAACAGCTCAGCATGGAGTTAAAATTAAGAGACTGGACAAATATATTAACAAGTGTAAAGTTGCAAATCGCAGATATACGACAATAATTGATAAAATTCTTAAAACGATTCTAAAACACCATATAAGTTTAGTTATTGCTCTAAAATTCGGGGGTTCTTAAGCTAAGTATAATGCAAGTACACAAACACAGTACTATTAAGACAACTGGAACCATTTCACATTGCGCATGTCTAAATCACTGCCCTTTCAAAATATAGTCTGTTTCATTCTTTTTGGGGCATTAACTGATCTTATTCTAAAGCAACTCACATTTTTATATTCTTTTTTGATAATTTCTACTGCTACTTTCCCTTTGCATGGTCTACCAGGAGTCATTAAATTAGGGTAACACTTTGATTTGTGAGCAAAAGGCATGCTGCGTTGAATTTCCTTAAACAATTACCCCTGTACAATTCTTAGAATTAGTGCGAGCTTAGAATCTACAATGCTCTAAATGTTTACGAAATGTGGCGATAACATAGGCGGTCTGAACGAAAAATTAACTCAATTTTGTCATCCATTTCGAAAAGTCAGTATTTTACAGAATGACTTCATTGTTTACAGGCTTTATCAAAGACGAATTGATGCCTACTGTTGCCTGTAAAAGATGGATGAAAACCACAAATAAAAAGTACAATTGATGATGTAACTTGCCAAAAGAACACATCAACAAGGGATATAACACTAGAATAACATCTCTGCATGGATACCTTGTGCTGCTTTACTTGATGGCTACCCTAGGCAGCTACCCTGTAACCCATGAGTTGAAGGGCCAAGCATTAACATCAACTGTTTAATGGCACTAATCCTAGTGCCTCGTTTTAAACTGTGTACTATTTTTATTGAATGCTTTACAGTGTAGCCGCTGCTCTTGCATTCCTGAAAACAAAGATTTTATAGGAGAGCATCGATACCGCTTGATGGATTTCATTCCATTCTTCATAGCTGATTTGATAAATATGCTGGGGTTATTGCCAATTACGTTTCCTCCAACTCTAGCAAGACAGCCCTGGTAATCATTTCTCTGCTCATTATTCAACTTGATACTATAAAAGAGTTACAGTGTAACTCGGTATCATTTTAAACTCATTCAAGATAAGAAACTATTGTTCAAATATAAGTATTAAAAGATACCATTCAGAAATTTCTAACTTTCAAGGCGGATAGAATATTTTTATTATACAACTGTCTTCTTCCCCTTCAATTTTTATTCATGTTTCTTTCCTCTGCCAACTATTTTAACACAGTCAGCAGACGTAGTGTTCTCTTTCATCAATCGATTCTGCAATTTTATTGTATGGAGGTGTCAGTGTCTTACTAATTGCTGAACATGTCTGATTGTTGCTTGACCAGAATCAAGAATGAGAAGTACTTCGGCCAAAGAGTATCTGATGAAAAACAGTTTCGTACGAACCAATGGCTTAAGGGGTAATCTTGTGGAAGGGCTCTTGACTAAACTTGTCAATACCTTGTGCTATTTGTAGGGCTCTGTAACTATCATCTAAAACTTGTAGTCAGAATGAAATCTTACAATGCATATGTTTGAAGTAGGTTGTGCTACTGCAATAGGACATCGACAGTGATTCAAACACAGTATGCGAAGATTCAAAGCGCACATATTCAACTTTTAAGACGTATTGTTCTTGGTGGAATGGCAAAAATGTCATAAAAAAGGAGATTGATTTAGCCTAAAGTGAAATTGATACGGAGAGGATAAACGGGGCTTAGAAATACACCAATGAGAAGAATCAATCTCAATGAGAGAATAAATAAGAAAACAAAACAGGCAATGGGTTGCAAATGTTGCGCGAGCATCTAACGACACCTTGATAAAAAGACTCATGTTCATCGATGAGAAATATACGAAAAGACCGTAATAAGACCATAATGGAAAATGTGATAGTACAAGAAGTTAAAACCGGAAAGTCGTTTGAGCAATTTCTGCGGGAATGCACTAACAGAAAATTTTAGTTTGTCAAACTGGCTAGTGTGTTAGTTAGGGTCCTAGAATTCCTTATGGACCACTGGGTTAAGAACTTCGATATTGGAAAACCTCAACAATTGGAACAATTGTCTAGCTTCAGGTTTAGTTATAGTATTGAGAAATCTCCACTTACAGGAATCAGTTAGGTCCTTCAAGTGTGAGAGAGGAGATTCAGAAGCAGACAGCTGAAGTGGATATCTCCCTAGAACCTGTTGACTCATTTGGTATGCTCTATGATTGTTAGGTTATAGGGAATTTCAAATACCTGTATGACCGACCCTCCTTTGCTATTGATGCTACTTCCAGTCACTGACAGAAACTTGTCCGGCAACTTTATAAGTTTTGCTAGGGAAGTATACAATTAAAGACTAGTTATTAGGGTATAACTGCAAAACATTTTTTCTTATATACAAACATTGACTTCATAAGAAAATGAATCTTAAAAATCTCCAGGCTGCTGGGAAACTGTTTAGAAAATATGGGGCCTTAATTTCATGTAACTCCAATTCCTTTTCATGTTTCCGCTAAATCCTTAACGGTTATGTCAGGGTTGTACATCGTGAAATCGTGAAAAAAATTCAGGCTAATTCGTAGCACTTAGCTAAGAAAACCATGATACATTTCGACTTAAAGCGGTTACCTGCGACAGGGCGCCAGATCCAGATGTTGCTGCCTGTCATACAGCACGTGGCCAATTGACGACATTCATAGAATGGAGGGGTTGGAAATTGGAGATCACACCTGATCACACCGTTGATTCTTTTTGGTACTTCCTACGCATTTCCATTCAGATGGTTTTTGGCCTTACAGTAACTGTTTTGGGCTTAAGGATATCCTCCATCCTACAAAGATATCCAAATCAATAAAGGAAGTTTAGCTTTAAATCATCTTGAACTAAAATCTGGTCTAGTGACTCACTTTTGATTTCAAGAATTCAAGGCAGTTATGATTCTATCAAGTATCTGAAGGATGCGGCTAAGGCAGCTCATCTGAAGGACCTCAAATTCTGATACCCCGGTAGGAAAGAGAGTCTTACATTGACTTCCATATAAAGGAGTGAGCATTTCAACTCCATTTTCAACTCCCAGTAGGACCTTTAAGTGGCAATCTCTTAATCAAAGACTCCTGATGAGCAGTGGGCCCGACATTGAAACTACCCTAAATAAACAGAAAAAACACCAAACAGGCTAACTAATAAATAAAGGGCAGCTGGGGCGTCCAAGGGCAACGCCCTCAATTTAGGCTATCGGGCAGAGAAGCAAGCAATGAAGCAGGCTCAACTGCCCAGTAGGACCACCTCTCACGGATTATGGAAAGCATCTGTCATCAATGAGAACAGATATTACATCCATTCCTCGCCAAAAGCTCGAGAAGCGGTCCATCTTTGCGCATGAAGTTATATCCAACCTAGGCCATAAACATCTGTTGAGTCTAATAAAGGCAGTAACAAACCTTGCCAATTCTTGAATTTATATATGCAGATGCATTAAAAGCGGAGACGGGTATTGATGACCTCAAGTAGAAAACGGTAACTAATGATTCCAGCACTTGGCCGTTGCTCTGAAAGGTTTAAGTATTAAATCCATGGGGATAAAAAATTTGTGATTAGGCTGTTTACCTCGATCACAATCTTGCCAGAGTCAATTTTTACCCGGTGTCGAACATCTTTGCATAATGGCTCAAATTAGTTAAAGAGACTAGTTATTTTGGAGTGCAGATGCATTAAAAGAGGAGACGTGTATTGATGACCTCAAGTAGAAAACGGCTACCAATGATTCCAGCACTTGGCCGTTGCTCTGAAAGGTTTAAGTCTTAAATCCAGGGGGATACAATATTTGTGATTGGACTGTTTACCTCGATCACAATCTTGCCAGAGGCAATTTTTACCCGGTTTCGAACATCTTTGCATAATGGCTCAAATTAGTTAAAGAGACTAGTTATTTTGGAGTGCAGATGCATTAAAAGAGGAGACGTGTATTGATGACCTCAAGTAGAAAACGGCTACCAATGATTCCAGCACTTGGCCGTTGCTCTGAAAGGTTTAAGTCTTAAATCCAGGGGGATACAATATTTGTGATTGGACTGTTTACCTCGATCACAATCTTGCCAGAGGCAATTTTTACCCGGTTTCGAACATCTTCGCATAATGGCTTAAATTAGTTAAAGAGGCTAGTTATTTTTGAGTTTTTAACTCACAGTAACCATACGCATAAAATGAGAAGCAAACCGTTGGAAACATAATTTACAGAAAAAAATGACTTCATTTCCGTCTTTTTGCTTTTTTTTGTTGACCTTTTTGCTTGTTGACTTGTTCAAAAACAAGTTGATCTAAGGTTTCATTGTTTTGGAATATAAGCCGAAAGTCTTCAATATATCTTTCGCACTCTGCCTTTGCTTGTCATTGTATATATAGCTATTACAGAGGAAAACCCTGCGATGGCAATAATAAGCAACGGTGAATTTGATGATACGGTTGAAATCAAAGCGCACGTTTTTAAATTTGATTTAAAAATACTTAGCCAGGGCCGATATGCATAAAAAATCTTACGAGTAAAAAAGTCCTTAACTTGTGAGGATTTCCTTAAAATTTGCCATCCCTTATCTTAAGTGCTATGCATAAAGGGCCTTAAGATAAAACATTCCTAAAATCTTCCTTAAATTTAAGATACGTCTTTAGTTTTTATAACTGAAAAGTTTGTACTTAAATCAGCGAAAACACGAGCTGCGAGAGAAATCATTAACAAGAAAGCTCGCAAGACAGACTGGCTTTTCTTCAATATCTTGCATAATTGAAGCACATGAAATACAATATGCTTTCAGGAGACCTAGAATTCTCGTAACCGTGAAAATGCTATGGCTATCTCGAATGGTCCAGAAATTTACCAGAGGTTTCGCTTAGACAAACGCGTCGTTGTATGTTACTTTACCGCGATAGGTCCTATTATATCGATTTTTTGACTTCAATAAATACAAGTTAGTTGCACAAAAAGCATGGGCATCTAGTTTGTTTTACTTCTAGAGTGGATTAGTGTAGGAACACAGGTAGGGGTAAGGTAGGGTAGGATCTACTTCTTTACGGTAATGTTAACTGAGGTGGCATAGTGTTCATCGCAAATCTTATGGCAGTCAAAATTAGCCTCATAAACAGAGAAACCACGCTATTACTCCTTTACTTCGAGCAAAGGTTATCTTTGCTTGGAAATCATGCAAGCGGTATCGTTCTATACCTTCATTCCCACTTCAGAAACATACACCAAAGGACGGTCTATCGGACTGTTGATCGTGTAACGCTCATCTTGGTAGGATGGATGAACGATTTGATAAGATTTCCTATCACCGCGTGTATGCAGTCAAACGGCCATTTTCCAAAAGTTACAGGCAATATTGCATACTAGCTTACTAAAAGTGTAGTGATAGGCTACTCTCAAAAGAACAATCTTATACTTCATCAAGAGTTTTACTTTCCAAGTCCAAGCAGACAATCTAACATTGTTAAAATTTAACTATGCAATCCCATGGTCGACAA
>JAAAKM020006778.1:0-10341 GCA_010016025.2 Alatinidae sp. Z8VKAUB7J3 | reverse complement strand
AAAGATAGACCATGTACATTGTGACACGCAAATTTGAGAAATGTGTCAGATCAAATAGTTTACTCTGTTATTTCGCTTCTTTTAAATATGCTCATTTTGATCATCGTCATCAAAGAAATAGCGATCATAAAATAGTAGTAAGTAGTAGTAGTAGTAGTAGTAGTAGTAGTAGTAGTAGTAGTACTACTACTACTACTACTACTACTACTACTACTTGTATTACTACTACTTCTACTTCTACTGCCTCTTCTTCTACTACTAATTATCAAAATTACCATCATTTCAAATCATAATCATCACTACAACAATTGTTATCATGGCCACATCATCATCATCATCATCATCATCATCATCACCATCATCGTCATCATCATCAAATATATCATCATCTGAAATCGCTTTTATCAAGATAATGTTCATCATCATTAACAAAACCAACACAGCACTCTTAATGATTTCATTATCATCATCGTTAACGTCATCGTCAACGTCATCATTATCATCATCATCGCCATTATAATCATCGTTGTCACTATGAAATTTGTCGTCATCTAAAATCACCCATACTAAGATAATCTTCATCATGAATATTTGATCTTAAATTTTGAATTCTGATTTTCAATTAATGACTCTTACCAAATCAGTGACAGGCAAAGTTGCTCATATTTTACGTTGCGAATAAATTCATTCAGAACAGGTTTTAAAAGCACCGTAAGGACCAGTGAGACTCATGGTACAATTTAACTAGATATGGGCCCAATAGCACTATACAAAATATCACGGCACTTGAAGTATGTGGGAGAAGTTAAAGCTGTGCTACCTTGAATTTATGGTATGAACCGTTCGTTCTTGGTAGATTGCCTTCAGTAAATCATTGATTTTCTATACAATGTGAATTGATGTGACAGTAAACAACAATATCCGTCTTTTAAAATAAATTTTATTCGCGGAAGACCAAAGTTTCCGGTATTAATATCCGTCTATAAAGCAAGATTTCATTGCTAAAAGCATATCTGTCTGCACCTTTCAAAGGCAATTGATGGTTTGTGATACGAAGTATGAAAATAGCGTTAAATAACCAATTCTTTATTGGTAAGCGTTTTCGCCAAAACACTGGCCTCAGCAGTTGATTCGAGTAAAAGAGGAAACGTTACAAGAGGAAGTCGCCACGTCGTTCAAAAGAACACGTATAGATTGATGTTCACAAAAACGTTAATATATTTTTAGTAGTCAGGCTAATAATTTGGCTTTAAGCTGACATAACTACTGTTTCTATTTCAAAAAAGTACTGGGTACTAGAGAAACCGACATCACTTCCGTGATCAAGAGATGTTGTTCCATATTTCGACTTGCGTGGTGGGTCAAGGCGATGAGGTGAACGAGACTCCGCCTCATTAAGTGTCAGGTTATTTGCACCTTTTGTCTATTTTTGAAAAGGTTTGAGTATCATTTTTAATTGTGTAAACCGCGTAGGAGAAGCCAGCTTGGGAATCAGTTGTGTCAGAAGTGGAGACATTTACAGAAATGTAACTTTGTTGCACGATTTTCAGAGTAGTTGTGTACATGTTTCGGGAATACGACTAAAATAAACATTAAATGTGTTTAATTTTCTTTTATATCTATTTGCTCTGGCTCGTACATCAAAATATGACGTGTGCTGAGCGTATTTACATCAAGATAGCACTTTGGGAAGGCGGGGGAAGCTAGGGAGCCCTTAAGCGAATAAAAGTATCCGTAACTCTTTAACCACTTAAGTTCCTGCACTGAAATTTCGTGACTTTTCCTGAAATTTATTAGCACATCTTTTTGTGAAAAAATTGTTTTAAAAGTTTTTCGGATTTAAAGTTATGTCGTCATTCGTTAAATAGTGTATGTAGTAAAATGTGATTTTTCTCAAATTTTTATATGTTTGGGCTTTTTTATTTAATACTAAAAAGAGAAGGAGACTCAAATTGCCTAACATAGGATAGAAGCAGCTACAAGAGGTTTGATTAAGTTAACCAAACATGTTTTATTGGTATTCCTGGGATGGCAGGCGCAAGGTATTGGATTTGTAAAGAATAACGGCTACTTTAATAAGAGAGTTTGAAAGGTAGGGATCCCTGAGACTCATAGATGTACAAAGGCTGCTTTTGGCATCTGTAAAGTTAGTAGAAAAACAAACAAAACAAGAATAGGTTGTAGTAGCCTGGTTAAACCTTACCTATTAACACGGGTCTGTGCAACATACGGTAATCAGAGTAGCTATGGGGTGCTTTTTAGTTGCATATAGCAACTCTAGAACTTGCCAAAGTTGGTCACTCAGTATGTCAGCCCCCACTTTTTGTGTGACCAAATATATTACACCATAGATATACCTATATATTAGGCTATTCATATACTTATATATCGCGTCATTTATATACCTATATATCACTATATATGACGTCAATTATATACCTATATGTCATCTATATATGACATCATTTATATACTTATAAATCAGGTCATGTTTAACACTTACATCATATATTTACTTACATCTGTCCGTGGAACATGAAAAAACATTTACAGCATGCCTTGCTATGTACAACTTTCAACATTTCTGGGTTTTTTATCCCTGGAAAGGTAATGAAACATAAATACCTAGAACAAGATTAACAACAACAAAATTTACGACAGAGTGACTAAGATTTAAATGAGGAATTGCAGCAGGATGCACAATATCTTGATTCTTTTTGTGCTAGTTGTGGAGATGATATTCAGATCAACTCCTCTTGTGAAGGCAGTTAAAAATACGCCCTAATGTGTATTTATTGACGACATTACCCTAGTGACTAAAGAGAAAGGAATTACAGGTTAAAGGCGGAAAGAAGTATACACACTCATAAAATAAATAATGAAGATAAAGGCAAAGAGATGTGAGAGACTGACATACATCAAGGGAAGAGAGGAAATACACTTCAGATTAAAGAAGAAGAGATACTAATTGAGTAAGAAAAGAAAGTGAAATGTTTGAGAAGGGATCCTTAACTGATGAAGTAAAAGGGTAACAGATACGCGTAAAGGTGGCGTAGTAGTTAAAACAATAAGAAGACTCTGTCCAGGAATCATATTTTTTCATTATCACAAAAATTTTATTATTTACAGCAAATTTAAATTCGTGTTGTAAAAACTTGCACTCTTGCATCGATAGGTTAAAATTGTATATGGGCTACAGGGATGGGGAGGGTAAGGCGAATTGGGTGGGGTGGGGGGCAAGTACGCTGGATTCAAATTTATTTTTTCACATTCCACTAAGATGCCTTTGGTCATTGTGTGGAAAGGGGTGTTTTGTATCGATACGCATGTCTTGCTGTGAACGTGACACAATGTCTGTCGCAATTAATTTTAGTTTTGATAAAGCTGAAAAGTGGCAGGGATAAAATTGAGAGTTGGCACCCCTGCCCCTCTATTCTCCCGTCCCTGGGCTATTAGAATTTCAGTAGCATTTTGCATGTACGAATTTTGTTTTGTTTTGAGTTGGATAATACAATCAGACGTTCATGAGAGAGAGGTTAAGTTTTTAACGCTTGATGAAAGGAGGAACACTGCAAAGGTTTGGGAACCGATAATATAGAACTTAAAAAGAATGCAAGAAAGAGAGTAAATATGCATTGATTGAAGAGGCTTGCTATTTCGTGCAACAAAACCTTATAAATTATGAATTAAAGAGCTTTTTACAATACAAGGAGGAGTTTCAAAAGACATCACAAGTGGGTTTCTTCGAAACATAGCACAAGTTCCTTATGTAACGCTCTGGCATGACGTTTATCTAGACAAGTGACAAGACATTCTAAGGAACAAGATTAGTACAATTTTAAGCAATGGAAGAGAGTTTGCTTTAAACTCTTTATTGATCAAAAGGGAGTATTTGCCAAAAAAATACAAACTTAATGATAACTTTGAGATGCCACTAGAAAAAATCAAACATGCCACAAAAAGAATCCCGTATACTTTGATGGCTCACTGCTCTACAAACTGGGCTATGGTTACACCGTTCATATATTTTACAGTCGTCACAAAAGCTGCTGCCAAACATGACTAGACCATGATGGGATCGGCTCTAAGTTGGTCAATTATACAAAGGCCATATAAAAGTATTGAGATGAGAATTCCAGATGATAAATTTGCAAAAATGTTATTTAAAACCAGAGTTTTCCGCAGCGGTCACAAATTTAGTTTTTAAAACGATATTGCAACAAATTTATTATTCAAAAACCTCTCTCCTATATTCTGGAGACCATATAATATATACATTGTAAAGTTAATTTATTAATGGAAAACCGAATTTTGTAGTCTCTACTATCTTGTGCTTGACACAGTATCGTAGCCAGGGCTTGGTATGCTTAGTATCCTCTAGAAGTGGACTTCAAGGTAAAATAGCATCACCTAGTTCATTGTCGCGTGTCCTAGAGTTTTGAAATGTGTCACTGCATATCTCAAACTTGTTGAATACCCTGCTCCATATATCGTTTTCAAGATATCAAATCTGCACACCTAGACCTTTTCATGTCTTGCCCCTTTACGTTAGGGCCCTCAAAATGATTCTGAAATGATTCTAAAATGTAGAGATATATCGACAAATGTCACACCAAACTTAAAAGGGTTCACCAATTTTCCAGAAGGGTGTTACTCAAAAATTACGTCTATTGGTGAACAGGCTGGTCCGTACGCCTTAAATTTATGAAGTACGCCCTAAAATATGCTCATAGGTAAAAAGCATGTCTTACAGAGATAGCCTGGCTACGGCACTGGCTTGACAGTCCAAAAGCCATGTGAAAACCAGATCGATAATAATCTTCATGAATAACATAAATATTTGGTCTTGCATGACAGTAAACTTTACCTTCATCGTCAGATATTTCAAAGATATCTATGCAGCTAAATGGCGGTGATTTAGGAGCTACTATACTTTTTTTTTCTTCGTTGTTCGTCACACTTAGCCTGACATCACTCTTCCAATTTGTAACTCTAATAATAAAACTACATAATGAGAATTTAATCTCAATGAAATTTATGTCCTGAAGCAAATTTGAGTCTTTGAGATATTTCGCATATTAAATAAAATGCTTTAAAATAAGACGGCCTTATACATCAATATATTCAATGTTCGATTCACAAATATCTATGATGCTGTCCTTGATGACAAGTCTACATTCTCTCTACTTGAAGAAACTCGAAGGTATCGACAATCTTTTAGCTGATTCATCAATTTCTCCAAGTCTGACAAGGAACTACAACGTCTCAAACCTTGCCTATCAGTACAAGTTTCAACATTTATTACTGGTGTGGTAGGCAGAACAAGCGATTCATCCTGGCTTCTTGATGATAATTTTCTTGTGGTCTGACTTCGTCCTGATTGCTTTGAGTTTAACGTTTCTCTGGTTGTAAATTTATCAAAAGAAAATGCTCTGAAGTATGTAGAATCCTTTGATACAGAGAGTTTGGCTGGAAGACTTATCTTTCTCGACCTCATACTAATGTTGGAATTTGATGAATTTTGTGTAAGTCCATGCCTTCTTTGAATTCCAGCATGAGGAGAGGATGGTGCTGATGCTGCTGAAAAATTAGCACTTGAAATTGGTGGTAGTAGACAATCACTCTTGCCAGATAATTGTAGAAATCTGTCTCTTTCGTTTGGTGTCGTCAGGGTGCGTGCAGATTCATACTGATGCAAGTTTAATCCACGCTTAGTGTTGTGCTGTGACTTCTTTTTATTACTGGTCATCATTTCGTGTCCTATCAACTCTTTAGTAGAAGATAAAAAGCAAAGACTCTTCTTTGTTTCGTTCTTCAGATCTGTTACTGTTTTCTTCAGTTCATTTGATTTTTGTTTGTTTAATACAAGAGCTCCTTTCATCGATACCGAAATTCGTGGAGTCGCCATTTTCCCGGGAAGCTGCAACTGATAGGAATAGAGTTGGTTTATAAGTGAACAGAAATAGCTAACCGATGTCCAGCCACTATATCCTTGTAGCAATGTTTCTTCAAATAGATTTGTGTAGAAATGCAATTACTCTGTTTTTCTTTAAAAGACGTTTACCTTTGGCTTTCGAAGAAATCCTCAAAATCTCTTTGACCGTTTGTTCAATTTCCACAAACAAAAGCTGCATTCATTCATGTTAATATTGACAGTTTGGCAGAAGAAAGACATCGCTGATAAGTTACCGACCTGACACGATAGTAACATGTTCGACAATAAACTTTAAAGCTTGCAAACACTTACCGACTTAGGATGAACTGCAAGTGCTGTGAAAGATCGTACTTTACCGTCATTAGATTGGCAGTAGATAACATGTGAATGGCGGTAAAATGCTTGCCATCGTCTTTAAAACTATTGTGAGCAGTTGACATTTCAGAACACTGCAAATCAGGCAGAGTCGGCCCTTGTAACATAAAGTTAAATGTAGCAAACAAAGATCTAATCAGCAAATTCACTAGCAACAAGGAAAGAACGTTTACTTTATGATATCCAATTATGAAAGCGTTAATAGGTGTTTTGTTTTGCAAAGGTGATCAAAAGCCTTGAAATTTTATTGAGAGCCAGGTAATTGGTTTTTCTTTGTTATAGTGTAGAGAGATAACACTTCTGTGTACCTTTGCAACTTAATTACTTACATTATGCCATGGATTTATTGTTCTTGTCAACCTTAAATGATTTACATTTAACGGACTAGTGGTTTCGTTTCCTCGCTTTGACCTGCAACTGAGTCTAAAAAGTCTGTTCAGATGTTCTGGGACTCAAATGGACTCTTGAACTATTCGCATACGTGTCCGTTGTAGAACTAACATAACTTAAGACACAGCAGAAGAGCATTGAATCCTACATAACTTTTAGCAATAAAAACATGTACATAATTTAGGAGTTAATTAAGAGAGTTGTTGCTTGTTTGAAATCAGCCATGAGTAGGTTAATAATGTTAATAATGTGTAAAGCAATGAGATCAAAGATGCAACCATCATTTGGTATTTCACCAATTACAACACAACAAAATTCGGCGATAACCTGTAGTGATACCTAAGCAACTACTTTAGCAACTTCAGGCCTGATTTTGGAAAATTGACAGGCCATCGAGGCCTGACCCCGAAAAAGGAGATGCTTATCACAAACGTGTGGAGGCTGTTTACATCGTTCGCATGTCTTTGACTCTACCAGCTGTCTAAATTGACGACATTGTTTTGCTTGTCAATCACTGAGCTCTGAAAGGGAACAGTCACATTGGAAAACTTTACTAAACTAGTGTGACTCTGGCAGAAGGAAGGTATTTTTGAGACTAAATAAACTTTTTCGTAAATTCTATGGTGAAAGTAACACCGAAAAACTATAGATAGGCGCCAGGAAGGAAAGTACAATTTAGATAACGTTTCGTGTTTTCTTTAAGACTTCGTCAGATCTTTGTACGATAGAGGTCACAACGCTAATAACTCTGGCACAAACGGTCAAAAAATATATGTCACTCAACTGTACGTTTGTACCAGAGTTTATTAACTTTGTGACCTCCATTATAAAACGACCTGACAAAGTCTTGAAGAAAATACGAAACGTTGTCTAAATTGTAATTTCCTTGTTATGTTACTGTTGATTGGCGTAACAATCAAAGCCTTTTACACACTATGGAATTTGCAATTTCACCTTACTCTGAAAAATACATTGCTCCTTTCCAAGGGCATTGATTGCACCTATGGCTACCTCCAAGTCACACGCACTTCTAGGAGAAGTTTCGCTTCCAAATAGTTACTGACACACTAGACCAATGTTTCTTATTACCCCCTATTAAATTTCTTTCTGATTGTGGAAGCGAAGCGATGACTTTGATTTTAACGTTCTGTAGTGTCCGGCTAGTAATTCGTAGCGTTCTCGGCTAGCGTTAGCGATAGCAATCTGAATGAGATACAAAGATAAATTTTACAATCAACATAGCCATAGTAATTTATATATAACGAAATCGATATCTAAACGATAAGAACTATTGAAAATCAATCGCTTAACAATTTGGAGTCTCTCGGTAAGAATTTTCCGTCCAGCACGCGCTGGAATCACCCTAAACTAAATCTACGCAATAATAAAACACCTACTATAACTTGAACATAGGGGACCAATAGGTCACGTGTCCTCACTGCAACGGTCTGCAGTGACACACCACCTTAGAAAAAGACAGCTTTGTCAAGATTTCAACAGCCTTCTTGGTAGAAAAATTTGAACCGTACTTTTTAGTTTGAGACTTTCTTTTATCAACTACAGTACTTTGCATTTCTTGCACCAGGCAAACTTCTTCGTAGCTCATGTTAGTATTCTATTTAATACATATTTACGGTATAACAATCTTGAGCAAGTTCTTCTAAAATTTAAACAATAAAAAATATCCTTGTCACATCAGCAAACAAAATGGCTTAAACTGTCCTGGTAAGGTCTCATCGGAACTCAGGTGCCTGTGGGGTCCGATAATCAGAGGGGAGAGGCAAGACAAAGGACAGTCTCAAAAGAAAGTTATTGGAGCAGGTTACTGATATTATAATTATGTATAGGCAGAAAGCAAACGTATACTGATCCATGTCCTTTTCGAAAGCTTTTCCTAAGTTTTTGAGTCATGAAGGTGAGATTTCACTTTTGGTCTACGGTAAGTAGAAACTTAGTTGAGGAAAAATTCAATGATCTACCACGTCTCCAGAGCAGCAGCTGTCTTTCGAAAGACTGCCGTCGCATCGTTAACTCAAAATGATAAGTTGCAATCTGTCACACAATGAACTTCGAATTCAAAATCATTTATAAATCTTCTATTTCGGCAAGGTTTCATTCACCAAATTGGTCAAACATTTCTTGCACAAAATTTATACTGGAAACAAATCATCTGATAATTCTTAGTTTTTACTATTTTGGCTATGGACAGTTTCGGTTTGGTTACATGAAACAGATGGCACAGTCCAGGCTTTGAGAGCCGATGTCCTCCTCGTGGTTGATTTTTGGACCTGCTCGACTTAAATGTTACCGATCTCTTATAAAATATTTTGGGCTGACTTTCCTGTTGACTATCATCTAAAACCAGTTATTATCTCTTTGTAGTTAATTGTCGAACCATTATAGTTGTAACTTACCCATTACCGGCCCCGCGTCCTAGGTTATTGTTGTTCCTGCTGTCCCCGCAAATTTCTTCTTCCTCCATGTTTCTTCATAACCTCGATAACATTTGCTCACAGCCTCATTCTCACTTGTCTCTTCCAACTTCGTAGAATTCCTTCACAAAGCTCCTTTCGCTGCAATACCTGGGCCGTTAGATCTCCAAATATTAGAGTTGGTCTGCAACGAAAACAGATCGATTGCATTTAGTCGTATCACAATTCCTGTGCAGATATGAGGGTAAGATTACAAGATCTCATGCAACGTTTGTGAATTTTTATCGTTAGATGTATGACGCAACACAAGTTTGCTGACTGGGCTTTTGCATTTGCAAAGTTCAAATATCATGGCATTATAGGCCTACTACTGCCGTTACCGGGCGATTTCCACTGTATATCTAGTGAAATTCGGTTTAGAATGTAATCGATGAGAGTATTGTGAATTTTGAAATGTTGCATAAAATTAAGGATCCATGTCGCGTCGGTAGATTAAGAAGGGATGCTGAGGTATGATTTAATTTTGCTAAGCTGGGGCATGTGCTCGTCCACCGTTAGCAAGCTTTTTGTCGGAATGTAGGATCTATTCCCATTGATGACATATTCGTTCCATGATTAGTAAGAGGCGGTCCTACTGGGCGGTTGAGCCTCCCTCGTGGCCTGTGTGCAGAGTATGTTGATTGGTGTAACTAAGGTTAATGTTTTTTGGCAGCAAGACACACCAGCCCCAAAGAGGGGTGTGGCTGATCATGGATGGGGTGCCTAATTTTCTTTTTCGCTGCAAACTACAAACGTTTAGATAAAATTGACTTGTCAAACACAGCACAGTTATAGTACTTTTTTATTTAAACTAGACAGAATAGGTCTAAAGACGTGACAATGTATATAGACATTTATAAGTAAACCTTAAATTTAAGCCCAATACTCCTCATTTAGACAAACTGTAATGTAGATTTATCAAATGCATTTATTATCCGATTCATTACTAGTAGGTATGTGAGTAAAATTTTTAATTATAAAAAATTGTTACAATATGCATGTATTCTGAAAGAGCTTGAAGTGAGAAATCTTATGCTACCTTAATCCTTTATATACGTTCAGTAACAAAAAAGTTATGGCCTTTTAAAGTCCGAAATTTCACCCGAAATTTGGTATAGTGATTTGTATGAAAAAGAGGTGAGAAAATGTGACCATCTCAGTATCTGGGAA
>JAAAKM020006776.1:0-10343 GCA_010016025.2 Alatinidae sp. Z8VKAUB7J3 | reverse complement strand
TAATAGTAGTAGTAGTAGTAGTAATAGTAGTAGTAGTAGTAGTAGTAGTAGTAGTAGTAGTAGTAGTAGTAGTAATAAAGGCAAGAATATAGAGTGGACAAGAGGGACCGTTGAAAAAGGCAAACAAAAACAAATAAACAAAACAAACTGCAAAATTTAAAATTTTTCTTTCAATGTTTCTTCTTTGAATAACATCCCTCCTATACCCATACAAGCACACGCGGTTTCGACGCGATGCAGCGGTCGATTTTCCACGGTAACAACATCACCCTCGCCCTAGAGGCTCTGAAGTTCACACCCTAAATTTGTAAATTTTATATCACCTAATATATATATAAATATACAACTCAATGATACCACCCGCTCATAAAGAGGTTTTGTTCCGTTTTTGAAACAGACACCCTTGGAAACCGCCCAACTGCTTATCAGGGCCTACAATGTGAAATTACGTAGTCAATTAATGCTTCACCCTCCAGCAATTACCAGACTTTTTCTATAAGCAACTTAGATCTTGTATCAGACCTTGAGGTGCCTATTTCTCATCCTTGAAACAGATGTAAAGCTGATTGTTGCTTTTTCCTTACACGAGTATGTTAGCTTTGAGTGTTAAATTTGAAGGGCTACGCATTTCACAGATAAAAGTTTATAAAATGTGACAATTAAAATTAGCTTATTGGACACATATTTAGGTTCTAGAATTGGTAAAAAAAATTCTCATTAAGAATTTAGATGCTTTTAAAGCAGTTGACTAAAAAAGTTAAACTTTGTGTACATGCTTTTGAAAATCATAAAATGAAGCGCCTGAAAACATCTGTGATCCTGCAATAATTGTAAAAACATCGGGGCACAAAAACCTTTAATTTCCATCACAGTTCTTAACCTCATTTGTAAGACCTTCAACAGTGTAGGAAATCTAAATTTGTGTGGATCCTAGTTCATATGAGTATTATTTCTTTATCAACTTGTGTATTAGTTTTAGGTGATCAAAACGTTTGTGTGTGGTACCAAAGAAATAGGGAAAAACATTATTTACTTTAAAGCTTTTCTCCTCTCTCACTCCTCAGAGTACAATCGTCAGAATCATCCAAATGAAATGTGTGAAAGAGTGTACCCAGCTGTATTTTTTAAAGAACTAATCAGAACTTGGACGGCCTGAATTGCTTGTGTTTTTTTACCAATCAGCGTCAACTACAACTGGACCAATTGAATAGGCCTAAGCTACAACTAGACCAATTGAATAGGCTGCATAGCACAGGTTTTCTTGCTTTTATGTGGACTGACTTCTGAACTGCCAAATGAAATGCAGATCTGGCCCTCCCTACGATACGGAAGCAATCGTCCGTGTACATTTTGGAACTGTTTGGTTTCTCCAGCAAGTGCTGCCCTGTAGCAGAGTCACATTCCTGGACGGTGTTTTTGGTTTTTGAAACCCGAGGTGGTGGTTTCCTTTTAGGTGTTTAAGTCTGGCGAATAAACGATAGCACATGCTGTTTAATTCAGTCGATCAATCGCAAAACCGTGCGGCCAACATGGCTTCGCACCGTCGTGAAAATTGACAAACTTGAGAGCTAGAATTTGTGGGAGGCACATGGTCTTTGTGATTGGTCGATAATGCCTTTTTAAATGTATAAACTACGCGTGGAGCGACAGCGCCCATACACTTTCCTATGGCCCTCTTGATTTGGCTGTCAAATCGAAGTGAAACTTACTATGCCTTATAGTTGAAAGTATAATGGACATTTTCTCGTCTTCTCATAAGACCTATTCAATAAGTCTAGTTGTAGTTTAGATTGGTCCGAAAACATAAGTCATTCAGGCAGTCCAAATTCTGATGGCTCTTTTAAAGATTCCGTCGGTTATACTCTTCCACACGTTTAACTTCGACTATTCTGATGATTGTACTCTAAGGTAACTTAAATACATCTTTCTTGTACATAACGTAGTAAGGTGACTTCAGTACATATATTGTGTACATGATGATCTACAGAATGTTGACAAGTATTAGTGATTGTTATTTTACAATTGGGAACCAGGAATCAGTGCTCCCGGCCACATTTTCGTGATGCTTTTACACCCATGAAGATCATGATGACCATGATTATTATAATGATGATAATGATAATGATGATTAATTAAAATAATGATAGTGATGATGACGATGATGATGATGATGATGATGATGATGATGATGATGATGATGATGGTGATAGTAAACAAATGAGAGACTTAATCAAAGAGGTGTACCTCGTTTTCAAGGAATCTAAGATCACTTAGATTACAAACCATCTAGGGCATAGGATGGCAAAATAATTCATTTTCTTCTGGTGTTTCTGTTCTGGTACGAGAATTGATCAGAATGGAAGTGTACTTCAATAGACTCGATCGAATTCCCTTAGAGCTGACCGACAGGTTCACAGGTTATGGTTATGATATATTATGTACTTTGGTTATATTGTCGTGCGCGGTGATCTCAAAGAGTGTTTTTATAATCCTTAAAGAACACAACGACATTGATGGCGGAATGACAGATTCTGAGCGGTTAATACTTGAGAATGATCCAAAGAAGGAGATTTTCATTTCAACACGGCAGCCGAGCTGCTTGCTCTTAGTGTTTAGACTTGTCTGAGTGAAACCCCTCAAAGGTTTCTAAGCCGTGCATAATCTCGCAATGGCTCACTTACGGTTCCCTAAACAAGGCCCATTTTAATGGGTGCCCAGCGGTTCGTATGCAGCCAAGAGCCAATACCCAAGTAGTTCAGCTAGTGATTCAACCAGAAGAGCAGATAAGAACACAATTTCCTTAACTAGCATTAACACGCTTTTTTCTTTCATTCATTTGTACATACCTAAGGCTATTCTAATTCACTCCTTTTATCTTATATTGACTTTTGTTGGTTTGGAATTTGGTTAAACCTTCTCCTTTTTGGCCGTTAAAAATGTCTAGCACGGTTTAGGGTCTCAGCTTTCAAATCAGCCCTGCTCCATAGAAAGGATTGACCAGCACAACCCTTTGTGATATAAATACAAGAGTACAACAATAAGATGACGGTAAATTTTAAAAAAATTATGGAAATTTCTGTCAAGTAAAAAATATTGATTGCGAAAATTTGACGGGGTGCCTATTCTGCATGTTGGCAAGCATGACATATTAATAACAGGTGCTTGAAGTTAACATCTGCAAGGGCTTATCTTAAGTTCTTAAGATTTTCAAAACTTGTTAGTGATACAGGATCTAAGTATTGGGGTTAATAACGGATTTATTTTTCAAAGGTTTTCGCCAGACACTGGTCACAGCAATGGTTCGGAGTAAGTAACAAAGTTTTGTTTGGTTTTGCTCCTACGACGCGGTACGATTTTCGGAGTTTTCCTTCGTTTAGTCATGAAAGCAGGTACATACTGCGTCATTCTGTGCTGTAACCTCTGCGGCGTACGACCTATATATTTGCTCCCACACGGACATGTGAACTT
The DNA here is from genome assembly GCA_010016025.2 of Alatinidae sp. Z8VKAUB7J3. Taxonomy (NCBI): domain Eukaryota; kingdom Metazoa; phylum Cnidaria; class Cubozoa; order Carybdeida; family Alatinidae; species Alatinidae sp. Z8VKAUB7J3. Next base: position 6,875 of record JAAAKM020006776.1, on the reverse strand, counting down.
GCAACGTAATAAGATCTGTGCTTTAACAGGGAAACCACTAAGCTGACCATCGTTTACAGCTGTTTTGGAACACAGTAAAACTACTGGACATGATGTTGATCATGATGATGTTGATGACGTTGGACGATTTCGACATATTTGTCCTGTATTTGGACGCATCCCCCACCGACAAATCCCCAACGGACACATCCACGGCCGACACATTCCCGGCTGACACTTCCCCGAACGAGCACATCCTCGACCGGACATTTTCCCAAACGGACATTTTTCCGAACGGACACATCCCCAACCGGACATATCTCCGAGTGGACATTTCGGTTGTTTCCAGGGTTTGTTGGGCACCTTGTATGAGCTTGATTAAAATCCATATAGTTTCCTGGCATTTGATCTTTAGGAACAGGAAGGAAAAATTACTTGAGCGACATGAAAATTTATTCAAATAAATTGGCGCTGTAAAGACACAGATGTCTATTTGCCCCAGGATGAACTCGCAGAACGAAATCTTCGTTCTGTGAGAAACGAGCATGAGCATTTACGTGACCAAAATCTACGCAAGCCATGGGACCGAGAGCCTGATAAAATCTGCTTGCTTTCTCAGCAAAACTTCGAATGTTTTTAGCCAATTAAAAGAGAATAATCAGTGTCAAGGGATTAACCGTGTTGTTCGATTAAGGGCGCCCATTTAACACATGAAAATAGAATGCCACCTTGGAATTGAGTGGAGCAAGAACAAAACACATCAATGAGATCTTTCTTTGCCTAAGTGACAATAAAACTCTGAACAAGGGTACAGAAATGTATTTCGTAATTACAATTATAAGTGTCATAAACAATTGGGCTTGAGACAAGTACTCTCTATCCCCCGTTTTCATTACCTGAACTCAGTTCTTCTGTTGCAAGTCAGGCACTCAAGGTTGAGGCATGACCTAATGATATTTAACAAAGGTTGATAACATCGTTCTCAGCCAATCATGACAGTCTGGCTAAATCTGTGACGTTGATCATGCTGATCAACGAAAGCCAGCCCATTTTCCTAAGAAACCAAAAGAAAGCTTATGAACGGAGGCTGCGGCAACCTTGTCCCATTGTTCTTCTTATTTGGAACTTTCTAGGCATGAAAGTCTCCTTATTTCTAAATTAACGCCTTCCATGAATTGTAAAATGTCTTCTCTACCTCTTCTATTGTTTTAATGCACTTAATTGTCACCTTCTACTTAATGACCTCGCACTTTTATTGTATTTTCCCTTATTTGTTTTGTAATTATTCTTATCAGACCCCTTCTAAGTCACTTTGACATTCTATCTTCTTAAAAACGTTGTTTTTAGTGGTATTGTAAAATTTCTCCGTAGATGATGCAAGATAGCATCGAAAGCTAATAAAAATATATACCAATCTGTCTCTCAAATTACGTGCCATTTCATGCGTTTTTACATTCCTTTTTCGAGCACGTTTTTTCATTACGCACATGCTCAGAAGGGTGTTCATTATCATCGCAGTAATGATTGGTGCTTTTCCTTTGCAGTATTTATTAACATCATAATGTCGAGTTGTTTGACACTTAGATTTAAGTCTATGCGAAGTGCAATGACTAACCCAATTTAGGAATAATCTATTTAATTGATAAATGGTAATGAAGAAAACGTTACAAATGAGCTTTGAAAAGTAGACTGGCTCTTCATTTCATTTCGGTCATTCTGACGTTAGTATTCTGAGGAGTGTCAGACGAAAAATGTTTTTCAGTACACAATGTTTTCGCTATTTAGTGCAATATTCTCGTTTTGTACCACAAACAAAAAAAACTACGAAAACGCTCATTAAACTTCAGGTTATGAAAACATTTGATTAAGAAGCGGTTAATTTATGTGTTTATCACTCTTTTTGCCACTGTGAGACAATGTGTCCATGTATTACGTTAAAAACTATCTTTCTTAGCAATGGTGATATCCATGTCCAGCTTGTTAAACTTCTCATCACCGTTACCCTAAAATATCCTTAGGTTATTACTAAGCTGATTAGCTTTGTGTTAATCCCAAGATGACGTTTGTTAGCAGGTAATTAGGATAGTTAGAGTTATGTATTGAGCAAAACTATCATTTACAGTGTAGTAGTTTTTCCCTTTTCTTGAAAATTAATCGATTTAGACGGAGCTTATTTACAAGAAAATTTTTCATCCTTAAAATTGGATGTAGAGCATGACAATTTTTTTCTCAAAATCTCGTGGTAAATGATAAGCGGTAGTTTGTCTGTAATTGTCCTCGTCTTTTTGTTTCTCGTTCAAAATACTGTTTTAAGAGTTCGAATCCGTGTCAGATATATCCTAAGATATTACTTCCTAACTGATTCTTTCCTTAGAAAAAGCCAAACTTTAAAAACAGAATTCCTTCTGCCCACTTGCTCCCCTCCCCTACGGCGGTCGCACTGATATGATGAGAAGAAAAACTGACAAGCACTTTTTTATCATCTTTCTCCTCTCAATTTGCAATATGCAATACAATATTGTGAAGTTAAGTACCGTACCATTGAGCCTGCCATTGAGCTATCGGGTGTCAATTTGACCCTCCGGCCAAGTGCTTATTTAAAATTCTTTGGATGTTTGGTTTCAATGATGCCAATTTCAGCTCCACCTCGCAACCATCCCAGATGTACGGCGATCCACATTTCTAAGGAAGAATATCGTTAGGAATACTTAATTAACTCTTACGTTCTACATTTTGCTGCAGTTTAATTTATCCGAAAAGCGGGTTTTCGATACTTCCTACGTGCGACACAAAAAGAAATAGACAATACGTCAGGCAGTATAAACACTGAAAAGTTTGAAAAGTAGAAAAATCTGTGCCCTCATACTCTCTATTATGAACGTAAGAATCGACCTTCTTTGTCGGAATGGTGTGCACACACAACACTAAAATGTTTTTAGTCGCAAGACAGTGAAGCATACAAGTACTACGTTAGTGGGAAGTGACACTCAATATATCTCTAAGAAAATGTTTAAAAAATCACTAACTGGATGTTATATTCATCATTTGAGGTTACTTAGTGGCAAGAGGGGAGAAAGCTGCTGTGGTTGGTACTTTCAATGAAAAGGTACATCATAATATTAGAATGGCATTGGGCTGCAGCCCTGTCGTGAATTACATCACCTTCGACGAAAAATCTTATTACTGCATCTATATATACACCTACTACACATTGCTTTTACCTACGAAGTAAAAAGGAACCAGCAATCTACAAAGTGTATGATTATAATGAAGGAGGCCCTAGACAAGATAGAAAAATGAGACCATTGATCACAAAACCCTTGCTTAAACTGTATGAACACAGTGTTCCGCGAGGTTCTACTTTAGCCCCCTCCTGTATTTTGTCTATGTAAATAGTTTGTTTGGATCAGTCCCACTGTTGAGTGTTTGCAGATTATTCCAACCTATTTGTAAGTGGAGAAGAAATTTCAAAGAGCTTTTCAAAATGATGCTTGAACAACCCTCGAAAATCGATTACTTAGCAACCAATGTTAACAAGACAAAATGTACTTTATTTTGCTCTGCAAAATTATAGGCCAATCTTCCAATTAACATGTCTTTCTTAGCAATTGATGAAGAACCAATTAGCCGTACCAGGGCAACAAAATTCCTTGGTGTGTTGTTGGATGAAAACCTACGCTAGAAGACAAGAATTTAGTAACTTGGGTTTAAAATCTCCGAACGAGTTTGAATTATCAGCAAATGTAGAAATTCCTTAACAATGAAGCGGTGAACACTTTGCATTTTTGTATACTTTGTTCTCTTACGGAAACATTGTATGGGATAGTACCCCGCCTTATAAATCAATAAAATTGCACTTTCGACAGAATTGAATTGTAAGAGTAACTTCATACGCTTTCAAAAGGTCATTTGCACGGCCAAAAATGATAAGTAAAAACGTTTTAAATGTTTATGAAATTATTCTACACAAAGTTCTTTGCCTAATATAAGGCATATCACAAAAAAAATTAACAAATAACCTACAAAATTGCTTCAAAAATGTAGACCACAGGTACCCCACACAACTCTGGAAATTAGTTCTTTGTAACAATGGATGTCAGGCAAATGAAAAGAGTAAATTTAGTATTTCTAACAGGGGACCACGTATTTGGAAGGGATTCAATAAAGAGCTTTGTGATCTGACATAGAAACAAAATCCCCAAAATTGCAATTAAGGAAATGCTATTAACGAAAATGTAATCGAATATGTGGCAGGGTATAATCCTCTGGAACATAATCGTGCATTCGCACAAGTAAACTTTGTGTAGTAACGAAATCCGAAATGGGCTGCCATGTAAACGACAATTGGTTTACTAAAGAACATCAGGGCAACCCATGTCACAAAATGTCTTAGGATTTTGGAATTTTGAGGAAGGAAATTTAGCTAGGGGAGGAAATGCGGGGGAATGGAGATGGATACCTTTAGGATCTTATTATCTAACTATAATTGGCACTAAGACACGTGTTCGATCATTTTCTGCGTTTCCAAGGACTCCGTTTCCGTCTATTTATAAAAACATTATAATATGGTCAATTAGTTAAAAATACGTCCTTGTGTTAAGGAATTTCTTTGTAATCAATGGACAATTTGTTAAATTTGTAACCTTAGGCATCGATCATCTTAACAGGAAATAAATAAATTTGTCTTTGAAATATAGTTGCTCTTGCTCACGCATCAGACGGCAAGACCTGATGCATATACGAGAGTTTATTTTGTTAGGTTGAGTTAGAAGAGATAGAGCGATGTAACTAGGCGCAGAATAGGGAAAAAGTTGAAAAGTACGGAGAGTCACTAGTCCCTAATTAGTAGTCATCTTCACATAGTTTTGGTTAATATTCTACACCCTGCTCTTAATACTCAAAAACCCTTCCCATAATTTCCAATGGAGGAAATCTATTCCAAACGTTTTTCTTTATCGAGGAATGGAACCAAAGAGGTTAAAAATAACTTCCTTAGCCTCTTTTTGGGTTAAAGTTATACTTTGTTCTAACCCTCTTATCCTCCAGGGAGACCCTTTACTAGAGACCCCTAGCTAACATTTTTCATAGTATTTCTTAACATTAAAATTTTTACAACTTAGACATTTAATTATTAACTTTCACCAGATAAATACATTTTGATTATACTGATTTATCAAATGGATTTTTGAAACACGCGTATGAAATATGGCAGTATAGTCGAAGAAATAACAACACAAATTTAAATGGTGATTTTCGTCTCAAGGTAACCATGCACGTCAACTTTATTTGAAAATAGAACCATATAACACTATATTTACTTTGTTTATCAAACACTTTACACAATCTAATTAACTTTAGTATTCTTGAAGAAAATTTGTTCAATAATCCAAAATTAAAAATTGCACACAAAGTTCTCAAAGCGCCGATGCAATGGTCCTGATACGTGCCATTTGTTATCTTAAGCGTTTAGATCCAAATCCCTTTACCATTTTATTTTAGTACTTAGTGAGAGTATCTAGACGATGTAGGCCTACGTAACTGATTTCGTGGCAGCAGTAATGAAATCAAATAGGCACATTATACACCCCGTCTTGCCGCCGTTTTATGGTGTCTAAACAATTTGGGAATGAAACGCAAGGAATTTGTGTATGGATCATTTAGGCTATCAAGTGGCTTTGCCTATTACAACGTATTTGGATTTCTAAACTTAAAAAAATCCTGACATTAACTAAGTATTTTCCCTTTGCTTTCCATTCTTCTCCTCAATCTTGAAGTTGGAGCCTATTCTGAGTATAATATTACTGCCACCTCCCGAAATCTTCGTAAGTATTGAGTACCCTTAGGCCAGGGTAGTTGACACGGGAAGGAAACATCCGCATTCCTGGTCTTGGTTCCCTTATTTTTTCCCGTTCATCTAATGGGAGTTTAACATCTCTTTTGTCCGTGGATGTTATTTGCTGTCCAAAGTTCCCAGTTAAAAGGATCGTCATTAGGTACAGCTCCGAAATAGATCATACCAGCCAATCATTTATGCAATATCTTTAAAACCAAACGTCCTCTGTATTTCCCTGTTATTGTGCACAACGCGTTATAAATAATGGCATATTAAGTCGGCATTTGTTGAATGCCCAGCAACAAAGGCATCTCTTACTTCTGTGTTTCGGGTATTCTTTCCTTGCTAATACAATAAATCACTCCTTACTAAGTAAACAAAAGTTCTTGCGTTAAAAGATGTTATTGCATTTATCCATCGGTCTTTCTCTTTTCCGTGTTGCTTTTGTTTAAATCCCCTTACTGTCATAACCCTAAAATCAATAAGATGTATGCTGATATCGTTTTTTCCGTTTCCAACTATTCGGGGGTAGTTTAAAATTTATAAAGTTTATACCAACGATTCATTAACGTTCATCATTGACCTACAAATTGCCCTTCGCAAATCGATGAACTTACAAACTTATAAAATAATAGGCAGCACTTCATCTTCACAGGCTGTTAGTGAGAAAAAATCCCCCGCTTCGGACACGTAGAAAATTTATATCTGTTTTCTATACGTTTGACGTACTCTAAGGTACCTAATAGCCAGGGAATAGGAGAAGCGGGGAGTATAGACATTTTAACAAAATCCAATAAGGGGGTGAGGAGAAGCACGTGACCGCAGCTACTAAGTCGAACGACACAACTTGATCAGCAAGGGAGAGCTGAAATAAGAGGAGGCGGTAGGGGGGAATCTTTCAAATGTTTATTTATGTTTATTTACATTTGGGTACTTAAATGTTTATTTAAGTACCCAAACGCAGTTATCAGACCATTGGGCAATTTATTTTCTTCGTAAATGAGGAGCGTCTTGTGATAAATCTGAAGATCAAGGAACGTCACCAAGTCCTGTGTCGATGAAA
>JAAAKM020006775.1:0-10344 GCA_010016025.2 Alatinidae sp. Z8VKAUB7J3 | reverse complement strand
CACATTCCACTATGGCGCCTTTGGTCATTGTGTGGAAAGGGGTGTTTCGTGTCGATATGCATATCTTGCTGTAACACCATGTTTGTCGCAATCAGTTTCAATTTTGATAAAGCTGAAAAGTGGTAAAAAAATTGAGAATTGGCAAATCTTTGGGGCATGGCCCCCTCTGCTGTCCCCCCTGTTTCCCGTCCCTGAAATATCTGTTAGTAGTTCTGACAAATTCACTGTTACATGAATGGACATGATAATAATAGCTTTCTTCAGTGCTTGATATTTGTAAAATATTTAATAGTTTCTGTTTAACATGTCTGATAAATTAAAATGACTATCATTTCTAAGGCAAATATTATCAGTCATTTCTAGTAACGAGAATATCAATGTAGATTCAACACTGTTTTATTGTGTACAGACACAGTTAAAATAGTCATATCCTTAAGAAGTGGGCAGATCGGCAGATGAATTATTTCACTCATTCCTCCGCGGCAGCTGAAAGTTGACGTTTTGACGTTGTTCCTAAAGGTAAATAAAACAAAATAATTAAATCATGCTACACTTTTCCACACTTATTTATATTTCATGTAATTTTAACAGTTTTTTCAAAAGTACAAGGGAACAAGGCATTTAGTACAATATGCCACAATACTTAATAGAGGAAAATGCTATTCTTGACACAGTAACTACCCTCAAAATCGTTGTTTATAGAGAGAATGTGAATGCAGACTTACCGTTATAACAATTGGTAGTGAAAACTTTTATTTTGTTGAATTACATGGTAGATCAAGAATGCAACTGTTTCAGTGGCTCCATCGCAGCAATCATTAGTTGGAATTTTGAGCTGTTGTCCCTGAGGTTGAAAAAAATATATTAATAATTAAATCACGCCACAATTTTTAAGGATTTTTACTATCTAATACAGAATTATTCATTCTCAACATCCTCTGACGTATCACGAGTTTGCTCTGCTTTATTGGAAATGTGCTGATGTTTCTAACATCTTTGCCGAAAGTAAAAAACTAGATTTTAATCGTCCTATGTTGTGAAATTTTCATTTGATATTAATCTCATCAATATAAAAAAAATAGGATATCTAACTTTTATCTTTCGTATACAAAAATGCCTACAGTATTAGCCCGAAAATTTCATGTTTTTAAAAAGCTGCAGGAAGTAAGGGACTATTATTTTCCTCATATTCTACCATGATGCACTTTGTCATATTTCCATGTTACAATAGGCGGGATCAACAAGTCAGATCAATAATTTTATTATCTTCACATCGAAAATTCTTATTCTGTTATCTCAACTACAAATTATACATTGGAAATTTCAATTCATAAATGACTTTGAAAATCCATCGTTGCATCCAGAATGCAATAATAGAATGGTATATAGTTACTTACTATTGGGACGTCTGCTCTTAGTGTATTTCGTTGTGAAAATTACCATTTGATATCAATTAAAGTTTCCTCTAAAGATAAAGAAGAGAGAAGAATTAGAACTGTTTCAAAGCATTAGCAAAACATTTGTTGTTTGATATGGCAGAGAAATACAATGTTTATGTTTATACTTCTAACTCTAAAACTAATTCTGATCAACTAAAATGTAACTGTAAAAATAGTAAGTTAACAACAAGGTTGCACCAAAGAATAAAAAACTTGTTTCAAGTAAATAACTTAATTAAAAGGCAAATATCGACTTACCATTTCACATGACACGTTTAACGATTTGGCCACCATCTTTCCTTCCAGCTCCCACTGTGTTTTATAGTAAACAATGACTATTTCACGCTAATTCAAATTAACACTAAAGATAAAGAAGAGAGAAGAATTAGAAATGCTGTTTCAGGGCATTAGCAAAATGGTTGTTGTGACAACAAGGTTGCTGTTTAACATGGCATAGCAATAACATCAACATTTATGAACTAGACAACTCTTCCAGTTATAATAAACTGGAATGTCAAAAAAATAATAAAAAGTAAAAGTAAAAGTTAATCATGAATTTGTTATTTCATATGGAAAAGAATACATTTTTGTCAAGTAAACACTAGACAATAAAAAAATATCGACTCACCTTTTCGCATGGTAGAAGGAGGAAGTTCACATTCATGCTTTGGTTTTGTAAGGTAGAAGGTCTCTTCGACATGTTTTATAACGACGTTTGCCATTTTGATGGTCGGAAAATTCCCTAGAAGACAACAAGAAATATTAAATTGGAGCTTATTTCTTTTTAACTAACTCAACTAAAGCTTAATCTATATTTAAAATCCCCTCAATAGTAATTATGTCATGTATGTTATAAGGATAATTATTTTTTTTATCTAAGACTTTCATCGGTCTGCAGGAAATTTTTAAGTCTATAATTTACACCCACACATCCATCTGACAGACAATTTGCTACTGCTTTCCTAATGGTGGCTTTTAATAAACACATTGCGAGTGTGATCGACATACCATTAGAGCCTATAACAACACAACTTGTAGCAGAGCTAAAGCAACACTGGGAATATTTTTTCTGAACGACTGTCGTTACAAATGTACGAAAGAAGGATAAAGTAAATCTTCCCCAAAATAATGATCGTTGTTTTTCAATCGAACGATTCAAGTAAAACAATGACTCCTGTAAATGTATAAGATCATCGCACAGTTGTAAAAAAAGAATTGCACTGCGTGAACTTACAAGAAATAAAATCTTGCAGATAACAAAAAGAAGGTAAACTCAAGTATGTACATAGGAGAGCGGTGTAAGTACACTTCGTTATGTTTGATAAACACTTCAACCAAATCGCCAGATTACTTCATATTATTGCAACACTGTGTTATAAGACAATGTTTTCCATTAACAAATGTTCCGCCGTAAGCTTTGGTAGCAAAGTGTCGTTTCATTCAAGAAAAAAGCATCGCTCCTGACTGCAAACATGACTCAGATAAAGAAATGCTAACTATCACTAAGAAAGAAAACTAATTTTAGTTCTTACAAGATTAGTAAGCTAAACTTTGGGCTAAGCGATTTGGTGCCTTGATAGTTACCTGGTGCTGTCGCTAGAATCGGTCCTCCATTTTTTGTTGTTTCCCTAGCTTTCCTATATAGAATACGTCCGTACAGCTTAAAATCTCGAAGAAAACATTTTTAGTTTTCCTCTCCGTTGCACATCTTTCAAAATAGCCACGTTTCTTAAAGTCCCTTGACACTACATGTCGCACACAATTAAGTCAGTAGAATTTAAAGCCATAACAAAGGATACTTTAGAAGGACTAACTAACTAAGTCCTACGTGAAGCTCATAATCATTGAAGGGGGACTGGGAAAGGGTTATCATCTATCTTCTCGGATATTGCAATAAACGTATACTCTGACGGTAAAAAACTTGAACGTGAACATTAAAGCCAAGCATATGGGGTGAAGGAACGGCGTCTCTTTATGATTCAAAATTGCATATAAAATTTAGTAATTGGCCTATCTTTTCAGAGCAACATTCGGAGTACGATCAAAATAGAGGCCTATAACACGTAATTTGCATTGAGTAAGACCACAAGCCTAGAATCATGCATACTTTTTTATTTCTTCTTCTTCTTTGAGTGTTCTGCCTATTGGCAGATTTTTTTTTATTCCGACTTCCCGCTTCAGGGCTTTTTTTGTTGAATTTTTAGATTCTTTAGTAATTGAAGAGATATTAGTACAAGTCGATCTCTTCATCTACGTCTCCTTCCTTTGAATCTCCTTTCTATTACTAGTTTTAGCAAACTGTCTTTCTGGTGTTGTGTGTGACCTGTCCAGTCTTTCGCTTATGTATTGTTGACAAAATACACCTGCCTTAGCCAACCTTTAGTAAGATTCCTTTATTTGACTTTCTGTTCATCAAGCGTACCCTAACCGTTTTTCATCATAATAACGTTTTGCATGCTTAAAGTCTCCTTTTATTCTCTATCCGCAGTGCCCACGTCTTAGCTGCATATAGCTAGACATTTTTGATTATTCATTTATAAACAATGATGTGCTGGGTTTTTTAAATGGTAGGGGGTGACATTTACGCAAGAAGTGCGCAAAAAGCTATTTAGGTGAGATTTGGAGAACGTATAGATAGCTCTGTTGGCAGGAAGGAATCCTGATCGGAGTTTACTTTATCATTTATACGTAATTTCATGACTTTATTCGACATGCGTTTAATCTTAGGAGTAATTTCCGAGCACTTGTACTCTGAGGATAGTCCTTTGCAGCATTTATTTATCTAAGGCCCAATAAAATAGTTTTTGATAAAGAATGGTTCCAAATGTCATTATGATACTGAATTTTTTTATGCTTTATATATGAATATATTTAAATTAATACTTCATTAACTGCGTAGAGTAACTTTATAACCATTTTAAGAATTACAAATCTTAAACTATATCTAGTGACGAAATTCTCACACACAACGATTCAAATCTAATAGTTGTGATTTGGAAGTATGCACCAATATTCAGCCTGTAAAATGTATGATGACCTGTTTAAGCCAGTGAAAATTGAAAATGACTGATGAGAGGGATTAAAATTGCAAAGCAAAACTAATGACAATGTACACTATGTCGGTACAAACTCGTCTTAAGGAATCTCATTCTTAACATGAATATCAATTACTGTAAAGAAAATAGGAAGGATTCTGCATAAGTAAGGGTGGGGTAATAAGAAACAAATGCTTTGAATCTCTTCACCGATTTCTTCAGGATATTTTAGCTCGTATATGGTAAAACATATTTATATTCAGGCTTTATTTATTAAAGAATCTACTTGAAAAGGCACCCTTGGTCTTGTATAGGTTGACTATTGATTTAGAGGTATCAAGAAAATTTCTATAAAAAAGAAAGGGGGAAAACTAGAATCGGCAAATATTGGTAGGCGTAAGAATTGCTGTTATATATATACTGAAATAACGGGAAGAGATATGACAGGGGAACGTTGAGAGCATAACAACAATGACACATACGTAGTATCTTGTTTAGGGCTTGTTAATTTATCACCTCTTCAGGTGATTATACTTTTAACATCGTTTAGCCCGCAATAATAATAGTGACCACCTCACGCTATTGTAACAAAAGCGTACATTGCAGTTGCTTTTAGATAAAAAAGGTTTATCAGTAGATGCACTGTTGGCCTTTGATTATTGTGTTTATTTCACTTCCATGTTAAATATAAATGAAGGTAACCAGTGGTGTTAAAAAAGGTCTCCTTTATGTATTATATCTCTAAATGCTTTTTCTCTCCTTCTTCTCTTCCTGTGAACCACGATTTTGATAAAAAAGAAGTTTTCGTTATCCATATTTATCACTCAGACTGATTTACTCACTCTTTCTGGATTGTAATAATTGAAACTCCCTTTTGTCTTTCACAGTAGTTTGAAATTCTATACATTCCATAATGTGCGAGACTTGGCGCATTGGGACCTCCGTTGACGTAGACACTCTTCATGTATTGAGCAAAGTATGAAAGAGGAACCAGAGGCATTTTCGTGAAGCATTCGAGCCAGGAGGACGTCTTCTCTACACGGGAACTCGCAAGCTGAACAGAACATTTGAAGAATTGTTGAGGCAGGAGTTTAAGTAACTATCGCGGTAAGATCAATGTTTTAATTGGATCACAAGTACATTATATATTAGCTTTTACGATGTTGTTCGATTTATTGTTTTGTCTAATATTTAAAATAGAAAGTTCCATTTTTACTTTCGTAAAGAGAAGATTATAATGACTACCTGGGAAAATTTTCGCCATTTTGATTTGTCTTCTATTCTACCTGTTGCTTTGCTTTAAATCTATCTCTAACGAAGTAAGTTTATTAAGTACAAACTGATCGTACCCCAAGGTAGCTATAACACCTTGATTCAGTGCCATCGTTTGTCTATAACTTGTATTTATTAAAATTTAGTATAATTTGCTTCTTCTCGTGGATTTGTGCTAACATAAGATTGTGTTTAAGGTAACTATACCTCATTTTCTGTTTGCTAAACATTACTTCTTTTTTATTTGTAAAATAATGTACAGCTGATGTTTTAGGAGTGTATTAGTTTGCAAGCTATAAATTCTTAAAGTGTGTTATTTGATTTTTAGCTTGATACATTTACTTCAAGAAAAGTTAAGTGACATGAAGAATTTTTCTATTATCTAAAACCACTTTGCACTTTCTTTTTTATCTCCTCAGAATAGTACTTGAATATATATTACCAATGTTAAAAAAAAATCACGTTTGTGTTAGATGTCATTATTGTGGGCATTTAAGCTTCTAATATGTTGGGTGAGTGAGCTACTGGTATGCTACTTTAACAGAAACCGCGGCATTCAAATTGAATTACCACTAATATCTTTCTACCATGTTCAATGTCTCAATGTTCAATTTTCCTTTGCTGAATTCTAAGGAGAGCAAGAGCACTCTTTAGTCGTGTTACTTGATTGTGTTTTATGAGAAAGAAGAATCTTAACAGCGTCCATTGACAGGATTTAATTTATTACTTCTTTTAATTAATTTTTTTTCTTAGATCTGCAACATGGCTACTGTCACTACAAGCAACTTGAATATCACCCTATTTCAAAGGTAAGGCAATCGTACATTTCTCTAATATAAGTCAGAATTACGAGCTTAAACAGTGTTATTAATGTCCCGTTTTTCCCTTAACTTTAGGGAAATTGTAAGATATACAAATTCCTAGCAAACGTGTGGAAAATCTTCCAGTTCCGGTCTCTATTGCAGGACAACACTTGAAGATCAATATCTGATTTAATGGTAAGAGTGACCTTATATTCTAGCAGTGAAAACTAGTATAAATTAACCCTGTCAATATCCTGTTATCCTGTCAATTATTTCATTTTAAATCAACCAATTTATAGTAACTTTTTCTGTTTAAGCAGCATTCTATGTCTAAATACTTAATGTCTAAATACTTAATCTTTCTCTTTACTTTCAGGTTAAATGTAAAACCTGCAAAACGGTTTCATCGATCCAAATGCTCTGTAAGGTAAAGCAAGAAATCTAGCCCTAACGTAACGTCCTCTAAAGGTAAGCTATATAAGCTTAGCGTACATGTGGCTCTTATAGATACTTTGTTCAGTTCATCATGTGTACTTCAATACATAGTCTTTATTTTGGTCGGGTCTTAGACAATGTTTAACACTGTGTCTTTCCTTAATCTTCAGGACAGTTGTAAGGTCTGCAATATGTGCAATGATCTTCTCCCAATTAAAGTCTGTACTAGAGGAAATATTGAAACATGTCTGAAGGTAAGCTGCATAATAGTATCTCACAAGCTACCCATATAGATATTTGGATATTTAATTTTATTATATTTTCAGTTATATCATGCAACAGTTAATATTTTCATCTGGTCTTAAAACAGTTTCTAACATTGTATTTTTTCACATTCAGGTAAAATGGCCGTCATTCCCGTCAAACATTTGGTATGTACCAATTCCCAGCTTTTTCTTTGACTCAACATTGCAGATGACACCATTCTTAGCTCTTGTGGAAATGTTTAAGCAGATCATAGATCGCAGTTACTCAGTGTAGTATAATAAATAAGCTAGAAGGTTATTTTGTTTACATTGACATGTCATATTCACTGCTTATAGTAAATATCCTTTTGTTATCTTAAACCGTAATTCACTCCTTAATCATATGTCTTTCCGTTTTCCTCAAGGATAATGTGAACATCAGTCCCGTCAAACTAGCTTCTACGGCTTTGCAAAGCTGCTACATTTGAACATCGGGCCGATATCACAATCTGGATTTGATGTACGTAAGAACTTACAAGATAATTTTACCTAGATCAATATCAGTACATCTCACTTGCTGTATATTGCTCAAATTTTACCTAGATCAATATCCGTACATCTCACTTGCTGTATATTGCTCAAATTTTACCTAGATCAATATCCGTACATCTCACTTGCTGTATATTTCAATTGGCGACTATCAAACGTCTCCTAATCTTTCATCTCTCTTACCTTCAAGACAACAGGATAAAGTCTACTGCTGCTCATAGCTGATACAGTTGGACGGTGGGAGGATAACCCAATCTGGTTCTAATGGTAAAAAAATTACATCCATTTTATAAAATATCAATACAAATACATATTTATATTTGCGTTATTGTGGTATCTTATTATGATCAAATATTTAAATTTGTACAAAAGTTTCTCATTTGTCTGCAATTTTATTATTAAACTGGTGTATTATTAGACCATATGTATTTATAAAACTGTTATTTAATCAGTACTTATTTTACAAATTATATGCAAAAATTAATTAGTTCGTATAATTTGTCATTTATGACCTAGTTACATTGGATGCCTTTTCACGACAACGCCGAAAATAGTCTAATATTTTACCTTTTTCTTGCATTTAGGTAAACTTATTTCGTCTTGAAATTGGGCGTCACATTAAAGTTGAAATCACATACATATATTGGTAATTGTGATAGCTTTTACAAAAAAGTTCAAAATGTATTCTAATACCAAGATTTTTTCTTACTCTTAGGAAAATTGGTTTAGTTTTAAAGTTGTGCGTCATAACAAGGATCCCTCTGGATGAAACTCTTCTTCTTTTCAAATGACATTACTACACTGAAATTACCACTTTTACGGACATCCTCTCATCGGTAAGTCTGCAATATAGTGATCATTCATGCAAGTTAATACATTTCTTAGATAATCTATATTTAAAACGCAAGTTACTATTGTATAAAATATATACAAAAAATAAATTAGTTACACATATAATGCATACTTCTTATTTATGACCCAGTTATGTCAGATGACCTTTTTTAAAAACAACGAGAATAAGTTCTTATATTTGATCGCTCTCCTTACATGTAGATATATTTGTTTTGATTGAAAATTGTGCGTCATATATATTTATATTTATCTTATATAATGCATTTGTCGGATACTTTATATTGTGTAGTTTGATATCAGATTGAAAACATATTCTAATATTCGATATTTTCTTTGTATTTAGATAAACGTGTTTTCTTTGAAAATTGTGCCTCAACACAAGATTCAACGCCGACGAAATTGCTTCTCTGTTAATACCGCAGTGTCATCTTCAACATCTAGCAGTTTCTTTAATCAATCTCTCATTGGTAAGTCAGTATTTTTATTCAAATTCTTACAAGCTAGTACATTCTTACATCATAATTATTTTCTAACTGAGATGTCCAAAATATGAACACACAGTATGTGAAAAACTACGGGGAAATATTACTTAGCTACCGGTGTTATAATTTTGTACGTAATTATGTATTTCCATTTATATTCAAATTTATCTTATATAATGCATTTTTCAGATACTATATATTGTGTAGTTTGATATCTTTTACAAACCAGTCGAAGACACTTTCTAATATTCGATATTTTCTTTATATTTAGATAAACGTGTTTTCTTTGAAAATTGTGCCTCAACACAAGATTCAACGCCGACGAAATTGCTTCTCTGTTAATACCGCAGTGTCATCTTCAACATCTAGCAGTTTCTTTAATCAATCTCTCATTGGTAAGTCAGTATTTTTATTCAAATTCACACAAGCTAGTACATTCTTACATCATAATTATTTTCCCACTGAGATGTCCAAGATATGAACACACAGTATGTGAAAAACTACGAGGAAATATTACTTAGCTACCGGTGTTATAATTTTGTACGTAATTATGTACTTCCATTTATATTCAAATTTATCTTATATAATGCATTTTTCAGATACTATATATTGTGTAGTTTGATATCTTTTAGAAACATGTCGAAGACACATTCTAATATTCGATCTTTTCCTCCCTTTCAGATAAATTTGTTTTGTTAAAAAATGGTATTTCAACACAATATTCAACGTGGACAAAATTGCTCCTCTGTTACCAACGCAGGGTCGTCTTCGATATCTAGAAGTTTCTATAATCAATGTTTCATTGGTAAGTCAGCATTTTCATTCAAATTCATACAATCTGGTTCATTCATTTACCATATCTATCTTTATAATGAAATGTCGAAAATATAGACACACAGTGTTTAAAAAGTGCGCAAAACACTGTTGAGCTACGCATTATATAAATTTGTCGTTAACTTTATATTTTCATTTATATTCGAACTTATCTGGTACATTATATTTCTCGGATATTATATATTGTGCAGATTGATATCTTTTACATAAAGGTCGAAAACATATTCTAATATTCGATCTTTTCCTTGCATTTAGACAAATTTGTTTTCCTTGAAAATTGTGGGTTTACACAAGATTCCATCTACACGAAATTGCTCTTCCGTTAACAAGGCAGCGGTGTCTTTAATATACAGCAGTTTATTTCATTAATCTCTCATTGGTAAGTCAGTAAATTTTAT
>JAAAKM020006773.1:0-10344 GCA_010016025.2 Alatinidae sp. Z8VKAUB7J3 | reverse complement strand
AGCTTCATCAACTAATTAATTGCCCCTCCTCCCCTCTCCTAATAGCTCTTGCTATTTGGGACGTTGCTTAGGAGTATCAAGGGTGTTGAAATTTTATATACAAAGAGACTTATTAAATAACACAATCTGCATGCGCAGATATGGACAGCACACCCATGATAAAAGCCCACCATCCGCTACTGGTGTATACGTCTGCTATCTGTAAAGAAGTCTTGTGGAACTAGTGGATAGTTTTTCACCTTTGGTCAAGGAACTGCTACTTCGTGATCCTTAACCATGTTTTTGATATTTTAGAATGAATCCTGAAACGTTTAACTTCAAACTGCATAAAATTAATCCAATAAACAAGCATGGATATAATCGTCGTTATCCACTTTTGTCTGTGCAACCATTGGGTGTGACTTAGCAAGTTTTAGCAACTGGAGACTCACAGCAAACGGTTGCTATAAGCTATAGGCTAGACAACGACTTTAAATAACACATCATGTAAAACATGCGCTTGAAAACGAATTTTTGTCGACAGTGACTCACAAACAACATCAGTTTTGCAAAATCGCAATTTCGACTTACGTAAAGCACCGCACTATTTATTCTTGAAAATCCCTTCACACAAATGAAACCAACACGTAACTTTCCGCTATTTCTCGCGTCCTTGTAAACTAAATCTGCCGGCAATACTGACACAAGCACTGTCTTTTCTGACTAAATCTGGAATATCAATCTCACAAACAATTATGAGACCTTACTTCTTCGATCAGTCGCTCGCTTTAATCGCTAGTCTCTGACGCCACCTTTCTGCACGGCTAAGACTCATGGTCGATGTCTTTAACACAGTAAAACATGTTGCACTGCAATGATCTTACTGCACCCGGAACCTAAAATCTGTTGTAAGGATGACATCATGTGGTAGTTTGGGATTTCGGAAAGTGGGAAATTCGATGCAAATTACGGCGCGCGTTTCACTCTGGTAATGTCTGGGGGACGATCGCTTTAATCCTAACTCGAAAACAGTCATCGGCAAAGTGCTACCATTCAAAATTTCTTCAATTTAAACCATTCGCGTTAGACAAAGACTACTGTATCGTTAATGGATGTAGTAGCGACAAGAGTAAACTTAATTTAACTCATCAAGGACAACGGACTTCTTTTGAAGCTTGTTATGATAGTGCTTGCATATAACGAGCTGCTTTCATATTTTGCTTCTGACTTGCAGCGTTTGTCACTTGATGAAAACAACATTCGATGTTTTAACAATTCATATTATTGTCTTAACCCTATCTTACATGTGGGGGGGGGGCTAGTAGGCCCGCGGCTACACATTTAGGCTCATAACTTTTTAAAGCCTGGCCCGGATTGACACGAAATTTGGTGACTTTTCCTAAAATTTACTGGGAAGTCTTATGATGAATAAATGTTTTCAAAATTTTCTTACAATTTTGCGATATTGGCGTTTTGTTGACCGATATTCGAGTTATTTACCTTCCTTTTTTGTTTCTTTTCTTTGAAAAACATGATTATTATATCTTTAAACTTAAATTTTCTTTCCTGGATTTGTACTGACGATTTCGGATTCTCAAAATTTGAAGTGACAAATGCAAATTTTTTAGATGAATTTTGTACCAACAGTGAATTAAGAGTTATATTTTTTATGTTTGGAGGATATCTTTTAGTCTTAATGCTCAAAACAACTAAAAACCGGTGGATTATAAGTAGCACCCATTTCAGTCGTTTCAAATCTCACACATTTTGGAAAATAATTTTCTCAAAATCTAAAATATCTTGCCTAAATACATCGTATACATGTAGAAATACTTTAGAGATACTAAAAGCCCTTTAAAAATCAAAATATAATTCGAAAAGTATGTTTAAGGCCTTTTACAAAATTTTTGAAATTTGTGAATATTGCGCAACATTTCATAGCCATAGATGACGTCATTCACACCAAATTGAAAAGTTGTTTTTTTGAAATTTGTTGGAAAAAAGTTCAACTATAGACCTGCCAAATATCTTTGTAATAGCATTGGCCGATATAAAGTTATAGTGTGTCAAAGTGCCGCGGACCTACTAGCCCCCTCCCTCCCTCATGTATGAGAAGAGCCAAAATGCCCATGTAAGGTAGGGTTAAGCAAAGAACGGGCTTCCCATTGGTTACAAGTAACAATAGGGTTTTCTCTGAACCTTTTTGAGAAAATTGCACGTGATCTTTTGTTGTGTGGAAAATAGTAAAACCATGGCCACACCTTGATTGATAACTTATTCGTTTTGCTGGATTGCTGGCTACGAAAAGGATTACAAACTATTAAATCTTTTGGATCAGCTTCACTTAAGCTTTACATGGTGATAAAGTGCAACATCTATGGAGATTTGTGAAAATGCCCGGATGACTTCAGGGCTTAAATGTTGAGTTATGGCAGAACTTTGAATATGGCTTGATCAATAACTATCATTAGAAAGTGAAGATTATCATCATTATCGATTGTTTTAAGCCCGAAAAACAGTCCGTACTTGTACAATGCACAGTAAATCTAGTATCCTTAGCTATTTTCTGCTCGGAATACCGGTTCTAATAACCCAGGAGGATGTTGAATTATCTCAGCAAATGCAGCGAAGAAACGGATATCAATCGACAAAGTATTTAAGCCACTCTAAACATTGTTCCTGAGAGTTGCGAACCACATAACGATGCAAGGGAAGAATGACAATTCTTTCGGCAAGACTTGACTTGTTTTGTAATAAACAGTGAATTATTCAAAAATTATATCGTGTCTCTTTAAGTTTGAATCAAAAAGTTTATTTTGGAGGGGCCTTTCATTTGGACTTCAGGAGCTCCGTGACTTTTCAAAGAACTTCGCTGCTGTGCCCGTGTTGATGTTGGCGATGGCTTTACCCAACAGGATAAACAACTATCCAGAAATCTTAGATAAACGTTAACATTATCTTAGCCTTTCCTACAAACACTTTAATATAGTTCTTTTATATCTACCGAAACATTTTGAAATTAATATATTTATAGCCTTTTACAGTTATTCTCTTTCCGAGGCATTTACGGGGGCCAAATCGTGATACTTCGACCTTTATTTTGTACGTCGTAAGATTCTTCTTGACACCACTTTTGGCCCACAAATAATTTCGTAGCTGTGAAGATACCCACTTTCAAGTTTCATGCCCTCATAGATCTGTGGCTATGCACGTAACTTTTGCTAAACTTCGTACAGCGCTTCGTACAGCGCCGTAGCAACTGTTCACGACGTGCTCTGTTTTCATGATTTCGGTCCCCTCGCCAACCCCACAATGCATTACGTATCAAAAGTCTTTGAATTTCCGAAATGGTCCATGACCAAGGCTTCTGCATTGTGCAAAATCGTGCTGGACAGTAGGGCTATAAACAAGCTTTCAGGGATCGAAAAATTCATCTGAATCTGATCGTGTCATATCGCTTACAAATCAATTGAAGTTATTGCGGCAACGTAAAGACAATTGGAGGTAGTATACTCTTCCTTTTCAGTAATGCGCAGTCAACGAAGCACAATAATTGAGTTTAACACGTACTGCTCTTGTGATCTCAAAATGAATAACTTATGACATCTTGTATGCATGTTTGGGGTCCCTCGTAGCGAGGCAAATTTCTGATGATCGTCCGGTACAGACTACAGCAGAAAATATCTGCCACCAATTTAACATCCGGCAGAATGTTAAGATTCAGAATTCTCAATAAAATCATCGAATATCCCATTCATTTCCTGTGATTTCTTCATACTATTATTCTCCACTCATTCTCAAATAGAAATGAATGTCTCTTCGTTGAATCGATAAATCGTTTCCCCTCGCTGTAGCTCGACGCCATTTTAAATGAAAACTCTCTCTGGTATTTCTGAATTCTATAGTTCCAATACGTCGCAAGGCAACAAAGACCTGAGGCATCGAGGGAAAGTGCGTCAGATGACGCATACCATATTATATGAGGCGCGGCAGAAAATACGCATCTACTGCCAATTCAGCATAACTGCAGTCTGCAAATAGTTGACGTTTGGAATTGTTCACAAAATGTGGGCGAAAAAAGCTGATCATATGATGATTTCAACTGAAATAATTGGATAACAGCAAGCAATTGATTACAACTTCAGAGAATATGTCGAACGAAAAGCGTACTTGTGTGACAGCTGAACAAGGCATTCTATAATCATTAAACACGTGGTCAAGAAAATCACTGTCACATGCTACTTCGTTAGATTGCTGAAGTGAAGATGTTGTCGAGACACACCTTAATAATTACTTCGAGTTTACTTGAGATAAATAGTATTAGAATGATAAATAATTGATAAACGTCTGTCAGAAGTTAGACTTACGAGAAGAGTGGCCGTATGTTTGTTCTCTCAAGTATTGAAATTCACAGCTGGACAATTTCTGCAATTCACTGTTCACAGCACGAAGCTAATGAATGATATTTCTCATTTCTTTGTCGAATCTCAAAACGAGAATATAAGAAGCAACTGATAAGAGAAAACTACGACACCGGCTAGTGTCTGTATGGCAGTTTGAGAGTTGCTTCAAAGAAATCTCATCTAGTACTAAAGCTAACGCTATTTACACTATCTGGCCGAGTTCTTACCAATTGTTTTCTGTTAGGTTAAACTGCTATGTTTTTCAGGATGGTCACCGCTACATCGGTTGCACCATTCCGGTGTCCTTTATGGCTCTATCTTTGCTCTGTTCTTGTAAAAATATTATAAATTATAATATACGTTTATTGAATGCCGGATAAAGTATCTGTCTTAGAAAGTTCTTTTGTCGTTGAAGAATTATAAGGGACATCGTTGCCCATCAATAATTCTGCAATACATACTTTCTTCCTATTAGAGAATATTACTATAAATATAGAGTTGACGCTTTCCTTGTACGTGATGCCAGCAGTTATACCAGAACTCGCATTTATTAAAATGGGAGACAAGGGAACGAAATTTTGGTAACCAAACAATATTTAAAATTTTCCATAGACTGACGATTGATTATGATTTGGACACTTGCTTGCACTTTTTGAAGTAGCGCTCATGGCCCCCACTAATGACCACTCGTTTTTCCGAAACGGGTGTAATGACACGGTGGACCAAGTCGGGACATTGGCAAACCTAAAGTAAATCTACAATTAGGGACAAAAGTAATGTAAACTTTTACTAAATCTTGATGAAAATGACCGGAATTATGGGAGACACTTAATAAAGGAAAGGGGCTCCCATTTATGATACTACACGCTATCTGCCCCTTACCTCCTATCAATAGGAAGGTGTGACATGCAAGTCACCGAAATAAATATTTTCAAAATTCATCGTAAGTTGGAACAGGGGTGACGCCAGTTTGCATTAATTTATGCCCGAGCTTATGCCTCAGTTGGTAGAGCACAAGCTGCGAATTCATGGGATCTGGGTTCAAATCTTTGTGCTGACATACTTCATCTTTCTCTGATATTATTTAAAATGACCACTTTAAATTCTCTCTTCTAGATCGACGGGCAAATAACTGCAAAAAATGTGTACGTGACTTTTTTTTAGTGATTTTTTCTTTGACCTTTTGACTTTTTTTCCTAACTTTTTTCTGACTCTCCCCAAATAGAGTACGTGACTCTTGTCAGTTATTTGCCCCTCGTTATCAATTATGCTATACAAATGTCCTCCACGAATTTTCAAAGCCAGCAAGATACATAGTTTTTAGTATAGTATGTTTATTGCTCTCTAACATTGAAAAGATCAGCAACATTTTGATATAATCAGAGGCGATGTTAAGCTTTAGAAGGCAATCCTTTGTCCAGTATAAAGTCCATCTTCCCAAATATTGCTCGTGGAAGACCCTCGTTAAAGCTATTGCACTCCTCACAGTGGCGAAGGAAGACATCTGTATATGAGACAGTAGCAAACCTAAGAAGCGTTTCTACACTATCACTACATGTTGATGTACACGTTTTTTTATAAGCAGCTCAGTTGCTTAGATGTGAAACCTCGATTTGGTCCAAAATCTAAGCAACAAGCTAAGCAACTCGAGGCCTCAAATTTAGGAGGGACCACTTTTAAAACGTTGGAAAAACAAATCAAGAAACTTTTTCGTTAAGAATTTATTACAAACTGTTGATATATAACAAATATCACACTTTTGATAATGTGTCTAGCAAAGAGATCAAAGATCCAACCATCATTTGATATTCATCATTTACAACACAACGAAATTCGACGATAACCTGTAGTGATACCTAAGCAATTACTTAAGCAACTCCAGGCCTGGTTTTGGAAAGTTGCTAAGCAACAAGAGGCCTGGTCTCGAAAATGGAGTTGCTTATAACAAAAAACGTGTAGTAACTGAACTAAATCCTCTGGCGCATGCTCATTCATAAATCGAATTGAATTGAATTATTGTTATGTGAATATTGTGGGTCTTTTACATATGAGAGGTATGGCTACACGGAGAGACAAGGCTTACAGTCGTGGAATTAAGCTGCTAACTAATTAGATATAATTGTATTTATAAGGCAGGACAGGAGCTGCTCTTAAATCATCGGGGGCGCAAAGCTTAGCAAATTGAGTTAATTTTTGGGGGGTGGGGTGGACAGAAGATATGACGATATGCTTGTGTAGTGATGTCAATCGAAACAAATGACACCCCAAATTTCTATGCCTAAATGGGATGGGACCATGGACCACCAGATGAACAGAACAATGATTATTTGTATCTAAAATAGTTTAACTTACCTAATCAATTCGAGGACGCTATGATTTTCCAAAAATAGACTCCGATGTAATGTTCAAATGAGCGGAACTTCGGATTAGTAGCTGCAATGACTCAAAATTGCCTGACGTTGCTGCTTTCTTTCACATCATAATAACTGAACTGTCATCACTCGGAATGAAAGTTGCACAGGCAATGGAAAAGCTTTAATAAAACCCGAAATAGATGTTACGAATGTAAACAAACCAAATTTTGGAACGTTTGCATTTTCTGGTTCATGAATATGTAAATAAACTGGACTTAATTAATAAATTTAGATACTAAAACTTGTATAGAACACGATAAATTTTGTACATCAAGCAGCGATTTTCGAGAGATTTGGGAAGCGATTTTAGTAGCGATTTCGTAGCGAACCATTTGAATGATAATCGATTTTGGAAGGCTCATTTATTTGTCGTAACTTATTCGTATGCCGACTCTTAATATATATTTTTTTTGTGGTTCATTGTCGGAACCATAGGGGATAGGGGGTAGCAAACACATGAGAGACGATACAAGAGGAAAATATGTAAAACTTTGTCTTTACGTCTGAATGGATTGGTATATAAACTATAGAGGGGTATATTGTATTATGGCCCATTTGCAGCATATTATATTACCCATCCACCCCTTCCCCCTCATACACACACGGCACCGGACACATCAAAAGCGTTTCCAGATATACCAATATACACTGTTAGTTTGCATCCTTTTTTCTATCCAATGCGCGGTCCAAGACTTCAGTGATGGAGCTTGAAAATTCCGCGATTAATAAGCGATGAGATGCTAACTCTATACAGAATAACCAGCGACGGGGTAAGGTAAGGCGGATTGGGAGGCTAAGTAGGCCAGGATAAAATTTTTTTTTAACACTCCACTAAGGTGCCATTGATAATTGTGTGATAAGGGGTGTTTCGTGTTGATATGCATATCTTGCTGTGAATGTGACACAATAACTGTCACAATCAATTTCGATTTTGATAAAGCTGAAAAGTGGTCAGGGAAAAAAAGTAAGATTTGGCAAATATTGGGGGGCCATTGCCTCCTCTGCCCCCCTGTTCCCACGTCCCTGATAATAACGATTCCAACTAGCACATATTTAGAGGCCGTGAAAGCTTCTTAGTATAATAACACGTAACGAAAAAATACTCAGGCATTTCAACAACTTTCCTCTAAGAGGTATTTAATGCTTCCTTCCCGTGTCGTATTTACATCCATCAATGCAATACCTTCATATAATTGCAATAAATTTTTACCAAAGATCGGTAGTAATTGTTAGGCAAAACACCAGGTTAAACGTAAAACCTATTGGCTGTTTCTTGTTTCTGAAATATTTAATCTAAAAACCCTGCTCCGTTATCCAAAAATACCTAAATATACAACATTGTTCATGTGACAAGGCGTCTTAGACTTACCTTGAACATTGTCAACTAGCTGAACAATATGTACTAACTGCAGAACTTTTCCTGTTTCATGAAAAATATGATACAGTAACAAAGTAAGAGTTAATTAATATAGGTATTCAATCACACAATCACCGGAAAAGTTCCTTTGCTCCAGGAAGTGGATACAGCATCAAACTGTACTCAATTTTAGAGATCAGTTTATGAAAGAATAATTACGCAGCTTAGTTAATAAATCCAAACCCTGCTGTTAGTCATAGAGATTGCTGATTATATTAACGATGGTAGATCGTATTATAGCCTCGTTTTTGTAGTCTCGGTATCGTTTCCCGGGTCACTAATAATTTCCGGTATGTCAATAGTCTTTTCCTGTCGTATCAACGTCCGTACATATGGTATCCAGCCTTTAGAAAAGAAACATATCAATCAGAAGACAGGCATGGTACCGCCTCACAACCTTGCTCGATCCCAGATTCTTCGGAGGTCTGCAACTCATCCTGATAAAACAGCGACAAAGTCCGATTACGTTAGCCTGAAGATGGAGGAAATTTCTCTCAAAACGTAGCTTGCAAAAAGACAGAGACTCAAGATACGTTAAACTCTAGCTTCTACGTCAATAACTGAGTGGAAAAGTGTTAGATTATTTAGAAAAATTGTCTCACTCTAATACATCCCTTTTACACAAGTACTCTTCTAATAAACGTTTTGTTAATTCCCTGGATGATTTGTTCCACCAAAAGTAGATGAGTGGATCAAGAACTGATCTGCTTAGTATGAACTTTCCCATAAAATTTATTGCCCATTTTAGTACTTCGCGCCCGGTAAAAACTGAATCTGGAATTTGAAAAAATAACCCAAAGCACCATAGTATAACAGTTCCAATGATTATACAATACATCATAGCAATCGAGTCTTTCAGTCTTTTAAGCTGCTGTTGGCGTTGCATTTCCACAACAAATGGATAAACGTCCCTTTTTAACTTACGTATAACTACCAAATACATGAAATTTGCCAGAGGTATGTCCAGAATGATCATTATAAATGTCAGTTTGTATTTAGCTAGAAAACTATCCATCATAGCTGGTATGATAGCGAACAGCCAAGCTATTGAAATTGAACGAATTGCAAATGTAAATCCTTGGTCTTCATCTAAATCAGCCATCGATCTAACTCGTTGGTATCTTTCGTAAGCCACACAAACAATGGAATTTAAGCCAGCAATCAATGTAAGTCTGCTCGTGAAATCAATCAGCTTTTCTAAATCAGGATCAAATTTACGATGGAGATCCCAAATCACAGCTGGCAATGTGACAACTGTTATAGTTAAATCAGATCCAAATATAGAACACAATAGGTAATGGTATGTGTTATTCAAAGAAGGAGTTTTGGCAATAGTAGTGACTGCCAAGACATTAAATATCAATGCAAAGAGGCCCAAAATAACCCAAAATATCGTCTCAAACACTATGAGACAGTAAATGATACCGGCCTGTGAATCAGGATTTAATGTTGTGGTATTTTGACATGAGATGGAGAGATTTCCATTCGAGCAATTTGTTTGAACAGTAGGAGAAGCTATCGACATGGTGCCACAGGCATCATCTTTTCCTTGTCAGAAAGGAATAATCACTTGAACAGACGACGGTTATTTCCAAGTTGATTAAGTAGACTACTTTCCATCCTAAAACAAGAAGATAAGAAGAAGCGTTTGGCATTTTCATCAATACTCTTTCTCAAGTTAGCAAACTATTCGGGGACTTTTTGTAGGGTTTGTTGAGGGGTGGAGAGGAAAGGGTAACAAACTTTACAAAATCAGAATTTCTCAACTAATTGCTTTTGTTTCCGTCATCACCATAACCATTATGGTCATCATCTTCATAGCTATCACCATCTTTATTATTATCACTATCATTATCACTATTGCATCCATCTTCACCATTGGCATCATCATAATCATCATTTTCTCCCATCATGGTCATCATTATCAATATCGTCATCATCATCGACAGCATAATTATCAGTATAATCAACATCATAATCATCATTACCATCATAATAGCCATTATCATCATCATATCATGGTCATCATGGTCATCATAACCATCATAATCATTATCACAATCACAATCACAATCACAATCACAATCACAATCACAATCACAATCACAATCACAATCACAATCACAATCAC
>JAAAKM020006771.1:0-10345 GCA_010016025.2 Alatinidae sp. Z8VKAUB7J3 | reverse complement strand
ATTTGGCAATATTTGGTACTGGTAACGACTGAGATGGTATTCTAATGAACGTACAAGTATGACAGCGATGCAACACGATGACAGGTGGCACTTTCACGAGAACAGGCAAAGTTTCCACTTGAGATCTTGTATCTATAGCTCCTGCCAAAGACATATGTGTTGGCAGGAAGGCCGATGCCGATAACAGTACTAAGAGAATTCGCATTATTACACGTCTCTTCGGCATTATTTGCTATCCCTAGTTTGAAGGTGATCCAGTTAGCATCGTTGTTTACTCCTTCCTTAAGACAGCTTGAAAAAAGCTTAAAGTCAGGGAGAAGGGAACGCCATTTTTTCCCCCCTGCATAGGTTCTGTTGTATCCGTTGTCGTTAAAGAGTGTTAGAAGGGATTCTTGTTCAATGGGTATCTCGAGCCCAGGACCCGACCGATCATGTTTCATTACCAAGCAGATTTTTTGAAAAGAAAGAGACGCAAAAGCTTGAAACTTAGCTTCTTTCTTGGAATTGATTTGTTTTAGGACGATTTTGTCATTGTAAGTCTCCCTGTTCTTCCAGAGTTCTCCATTTTCACGAAAAGTATCCTAAGGAGAAAGTATATAATAAAAATTTTAAAGCTTGAACGTCGATTTGTAATTGGTGTCCAACAATCTGATGATAGTGACCAAACTGTAAAAACGAAAGCACTCACGACGCTGGCCATCTAAGAGAAGGGGGTGGTTTGGAAGCGAAGCTATTATTAAATCTATGGTTCAAACAAACGAAATCAGTAAAAATATATCGAATAGATAGGATATGCTGACATAAATTTCATTATGTATGAAATTGAATTCGCCAAAATTAATAAGCGAGGGGGGCCAAACAAGGTCCGGGGGTGGTAAAAATTTCCGAAAATAAATAAGCGTCCGGACGCTTATTAGGCACTCAAGAGTAAGTAAAATCGGAGTTGAAAGCGAAATATTTTTATACCTACTGCAAATGTTGATCACAAAAAGGGTTTACGTTGGGTTTTTTTAGAAGCAACTCCATCTTCGGGGTGAGGCCTCGAGTTGCTTAGCAATTTTCCAAAATCAGGCCTGAAGTTGCTTAAGTTTGAATGCACGCAGTCTGCTCATGGAACATTAGTTAAGAGATACATCAAGCACTCAACGTTTAGGATTGAAATTGCGACATTGTTTCACATTGGAAATGTCTACCATTATTGCAGCGATTCGAATGTGTTCTTTTTGTGCTCAATTATCAGTGAATTCTAGATATAATATGTGGTGGTATATCGATATGGCAAACATGCAATTTGCAAAATGCAATTTCAGCCCCCCCCTTTATTTGGAATCCCCCGCTTCTTAAATTTCTAAAATCCCCCTACTATTAAGACTCCCCGGCACCCAAGAGTAGAACCTTCACCTAATTTTAAGAAATTGTTGGACAAATCATACTTTTTTTGCCTGAAAAATATGTCTATAATTCTTTGAAACATGTAATTTTTGAAGGAAGACTCAACGTCGGGGCAGGTGTGTTACAAGTGTTACAAGTTTTGATGGGCTATTCTGAACCTTGTAAAGGCTATCTTAATTGAGGTTGGGGTTGGGGTGGGGGCGGTTGGTGAAATTGCCACCGCTTGAGAATGCGAATAGACGTGTGAATCTCGACAGAGGAGTTTTTGCAAGCGGCGTAATAATAGTCATACAGCTTAGAACAGCTGTATATTTCCTTTTGATCCATTGAGACATGGCAGTAACGCACGGCGGTTACGTGTTTTTGCCATTATAGGAACTATCCAGATCTCCGTCAAGGATATTACAGCAAGACCTGGGCTCGAACCGGTAAATCTCATTACCCTTGGATTATAAGACATTTGTTCGTACATGTCGGCTCCGAAGGGCAAGCCCCTATTACTCTAGTGGAAACGGACCTGATTTGATGTTAAACCCAATACTCTTGAACCTTGGATGTACTAGAACTGTGATAGGACGCTTACTGCAATAAAGTCATACACTTTATACTCCGTCCCAATCCCCTTTGGGCCCTACTAGGTAAGAACATCTCCTGCCAAACATGGTTAGAGATAATATTAAGATTGGAGTCAGTTAGTATATCAAGGATGATTTTACAAATTCTCAATAACGCGTGCTTAAACAATTTGGGTTAAGAAAGGAGGAGGGCTTGAAACTAGTTGCATGTTCAAGTTCCAACCGATATTTTAGAGCCTAAATCTACACGGAAAGTTGTCTAGTTGTTTGGTTACTGGACCTCAAAATGAAGAGGAGAAAAAAGAGGAAAAAAAAGAGAAGAAATAAAGAGAGGAAATAAAGAGTAGAAATGAAGAGGGTACAGAAGGGAAGGAAGAAGAGAATAAAGACGAGGAGGAAGACGTTGAGCAGAGAGAAAAAAAAGAAGAAGAATGAGAAAAGGAAGAAAAAGGATGATGAAAAGTCTCTTAATGTTTTTGTTTATCGACATAATCGACTTTGAGATCATATCAACAGTAATTTACTTGCATAAAATGTTTAGTGGGAATCAAAAGCCAATTTATCATGAATGGTATAAAAGTTTGTGCCACTTAAAATAAATTTGTCATGAGAGGTCTGAAAACGATCTTCTTTTAAATTCTAACAACAAATTAATTATTTGCCATAATCAACTGTACCTTATTGCCGTTTATTTTAAGCGCTAATGTCCACCCTATTTGGCTGCATCCATACACTGTTCTCTTGCAGTAATGCTCCCCAATGTCTTTTAAGTAGTAAACGCCATCCCCTTTGGTTCCATCAACTGCATAAAGTTCTTTGCAACTCTGTGGCGCCTATGAATCAATTAGACAATATGAAATATCATACCAAAACACTTTATCTTGTCTTTGAAGAAATTGAAAGCCATAGCTCAAGTTGCTCTTCACAAAATGAGAAGCAAAATCCACTCTAACATTAGAAACGTGAAAGACAGGGGGGTCTGATTAAACGGGGGGTCATCACTATGGTCTGAAATAAATAAACGGGGGTCCAGATAAACGGGGGGTCTCAACTGTAGTCTCAATTAAGGCAAAGTTGCATATTAGGATGACACACTCGAAGACCAAAATTATTAGTTCAAACGCAATATCTTGACAACACTTTTCATCAATGTATGATTTGAAAATGTTTAATATGCACGGATCAATTTTTCTCCTGCCTTAGTCAGTTTTTAACGTTCTTCGTCCCAGACTGATAAGCTGTTTTGAACTGAGACAGGCAGCTGCTGAAAGCGGGCGAAGTGTTTTCATGGTGATGTGCAAAAAATTGGTAAAAATCTAGCAAAAATTTGACATCTCGTTCAATCTACAGTTTGAGTGCCGGGCAAATTCCTTGAAACTAATAAACACGGGGTCCTAATAAGGAGCGGAGGGGTTTATAAATTTCAAAAAATTAATAATTCTTTTATATTTTCCAAATATAATGAGCTCTGTGCGCGTCTACAGTGATTATATTCCATAAATTTCCTTCACTTAAGCACGAGTGCTTTTGGCTCATTAACTAAAGAGGCTACATTGTTTTGTTACTATGTAATTAATTAGGCGCTATGATGTCTATTTGTTTTTTACTGTCTTTCTGAGTTGTTTTTTGACGTTTTGTTTGCCGGTTGTTACTGGTCCTTAAACGTCCTGTAGCTTTTGCCATAAGAGTCATAAATTCCTATGTAGTACGTTTCTGACTTAGTGTTTGTACAGGACGAAATTAAGAATTAAGTTTCGATTGAGTGACATTCTATTTTTTTTCAAATTTTCTAATGTGTTTTAGATTTGTATTTTGGTAATTCGGCGCTTTATCTCATTTTCGCTTCTTTTTAGTTTGTCTTTGATGCATATTGCTAGTGTATTCGTTATTGATCTTAATTTCTTTCCCTTACTAGTTTTTCATGCGGCTTATAAACTCTAGATCTTTGTTGACTTTATTCAATTGTTGTTATACCGTTATTGTGCACTATGCTTGGTTATCTAATTAAACGTCTGTATTCTTTAATTATGATCCGATCTTCTAAAATTTACTGTTTTTAAAATTTAAAATATTGCTGTGTGAAAACATTACTAATACATTGAAAGATGATATGTATAAAGATATGTATATATAATATAAGACAAAGGTGTTAAAAAATTATTATTTTTATTATCATCATTATTATTATCACCAATAAAGGCATTGAGTCTTTAAATTTTTAAAACTGTAAATTTACAGAAAAAATAAATGGTAATGAAGTTAAAAAAAAAGTATTGATGATGTTATCATTTTGGGATTTCTTCGCCCCTCTCTCCATTATTTTTTTCTTTCTTTTTAATTGTTATTGTTATAACTATTTGTTCCTATGGTTATTAATTACCCCATTCCTCTACTTAATAAATGATAGTTTATTAGTTAACATGAGAATGTTATTAGCTTAGAAATTTTAACTTTCAGTTGTACAATTTCAGTATAAAAAACATGGCATTGAAGTTTAAAAAATTATTATTGTTAAACACTCCTGTAAATCGAATCCTGCTATCGCATGTATCATGTCAGGAGAAAACAGTGTGAAATATGATTGCATTATGAGGATTACCAATAAAGCTATTTTTAAGTATCATCAAAACTCAAAAGCATGAAAGCCGCGAAAGCTTGGGTCACGGGTTCCGTCCCCGGTGGTGATATTTTTTCTATTTCTCTAGTGTTCTTTTCAAAAGGTATTATTATACAAAATATCATTAAGTATACTTACGTGAAATACAAGGCCTATTTCTTGAGCTGTTTTGTCCCCTTGAGTTTCTTTAAAATCTTCTGTTGTCAGTGAATCATATTGCCAGCACGATCCGCTCTGATGTTCCCCCTCAGAGTTACGCCCATAAATAGCGGCGCGACAATTGCCATAGTGGAGACATAAATGGACACACTGCATAGGGCTGTCAGCTTTCTTCACTAAGTGCGCTCTTTTTTTTACTTGCCCATAAAAGTGCTCAGCATTTATGTATGTTTGTTTGATGTTGGTATGCAGGTATGCTTTGGATAAACCAAATATAGTTCCAAAATATAAGATTACAATCAGCGACGGCATTTTGTAATCTTAACAATGCAGTGTAGCATTAAACGACAAATGCTGCAATTTTCAAGAAGGTAGCAAAACGACACCTAATAGATACCGACAACTGCCAGTGTGCCTTTAATCTCAATTCCTGTTTTTTCTCATTTTGAAACGAGTTGCCACAAAATAACAACAGATTAAAGACGCGAACGCTTACAATAGAAATAGAGAAACCCTTCTTTCTCTAAGGCACCAACCGACAACACTTCCCTGTTACACGCTGTGTAAGCGAAAAGGCGTTAACGTAAAACAAACAATGAAACGACGCACAACAACACAGTTGCTGGTGCACTCTACACTACATATCAAGATATTGAATTATTCCACCTGAAAAAAAACAAATGGTACTTTCTGTAGACTTAATACAGGGACAGGAAATAGAGCCAAGTAAAAACTTAAGCTCAGGGGACTAATCAGTATAAAGCATAGCTTCTTGAGTTATGTAGAGGTGATAGCAGATTCAACGGCTATTTCAGTGATTCGAAACCTTATAACACACACTCCCAAAGAAATATAAACTGCTCTTCTTTAAGCTGAAGGTAATAACTTATTTCAGGGTAAACTTGTATAATCAATATTAGTATACAGACATAAGTGAAGCAAATAAAAAGGGAAAAATATTGCAACAAACGAAGGTGCATAAAGGACATAAAAATTTATAATTTCATACATGAATGTTAGTTTTGAAAAGAACACTAGAGAAATAGGAAATATGTCACCAACGCACTTTCTAATTTGGTGGTGGCGGCCGCCTGTAACTCAGCTGCTTGACGACTTGGATCGAATGGGCTGACACCTTCTAACGAATGGCTCAAATGGGCTGACACCTTCTAACTTTAATGGGCTTTGGATAGATGACAGGCTGGATGGCAGTTCTTCCTTGGTCAAGTCACATGGCGCAGAGAGGCTAATCTTCAATTGTCTTGAGTTGGATGTTGATGTCAACCAGTGTATAAATGGAAACTAATGTGGCGACTAGAGAAATAGAGTATGTTAACATCGGAGGTTACCTAGCTCGGTAAGTAGAGCGCACGCCGCGAAAGCGTGGGTCACGGGTTCGATCCTCGGTAGTGACATAATTTCTATTCCTCTAGAGTTCTTTTCAAAACTAGCAATTCAAATTTGATGACTGAGTTTTTCTTGTCTTCTACTTAATGAAATGGGGCACTATGTTGTCCGCACAGTGCTACATTCAGACGCGTATGGTTACCTCGCGTTCCTTGTAATGTTATAAGATACCCAAAACGGGAATGTGCAGCCCTGGTTGGGAAGCTCTAAAATACCTCTGTATAACTCAATTAGTTCTCCTGCTGCATGTTGCTCTTATTCTCCTACACTGCATGACCAAATCTAACCTAACTTTGAAGAGTTGATGCTATGTCCCATCCACAGGTTTTCGAAAGCTCGGTGGGGTGGACGCCGGGGTATGAATGTATGTCGCTCTTTTCCTCATAGATTACATGACCAAATACGATCAAACTGTGTAGACTTGATGTTGGAATCCATTGGCACAGTTTAGCCCTGTCAATAATGTAACCCACACGAGGTGGACCCAAAAGTGTCAGAAACTTCGCTTAAAGAGGCCAAATTAGACATCAATGTGCAAAAACAAAAACTTCTAGCACCCCCGAATTTAGGGGTACCAAGGGGGTCGGCGCTTTGATTCAGGCCATCCTCTAATGCTTCGGGCACTATTTTATCCTAACAGACCTTCCATTACACTTCAAACGAAATCACTTTTTAGTAAAATTAAATCTTTTCTGATCATCAATTAAAAATCCAACAAGTAGAAGCTCTGACTGTTCATAAGAATGCCCCCACCTCCCACCCAAAGACACACACACACACACACACACACACACACACACACTAAACCATCTAGGACAGTGGCGATCAACCATTAATAACCTCGATGATACAAAGATTCAGACCCTTGGAAACCTATTCAGTATGGCTTACTCAACTCAAAGACAATCCATGGCGGTTAATCAACCTTGATTAGTTACTTTACACTTTTGACCGCTGGCAACTCATTTCATGTTGTTATTATGTATTAAAATGACGATCTAAACATCAAACATTTCTCGTTTAACCTAATATTTTCTCGAATGCGGCAAGTCTTTCTCACATAGTAGCTTCTGTTTCCTTTTGACTAAACCAATATGTCCCGAGTTGTCGAGTTGTTAGGATCATGGATATTAAAACAAGCACGGGGCTTTTCATATATAGATGATTTTGTACCTTCCTTTATGGTAATTCTTTGCGTGGATTGCGCATGCGCAAACAAGGTAATACCAATTGACTTTCAAAAGTCAAAATAATTTATATGCCTTTCATGGCGGTGCACAGATTAACTTCAGTGAAACTTTGATTTTTATCGTGTGTTAAGTATTGCAGACGTTAATAGATTTGATATAATTAGGTTCTTCAAACTCCTTGGAGCTTCTCGTTTTTAAGCCTTCTTTGTCGTAACTTTGTATATGACAAATTAGCAATTTGATTGCCATTTCTTTAGGGAAAGGAAATGCCTACACTCCACACTTGAGTTCTTCTCCAGTCTAGACAACACAGATAGCTTATTCTTTATGTTAACAATTTTCTGTGGTCCTTGTAGACATGTGAATTCACTTTCTATATACCTAGCCTTGCTGACATATGCCGAACTGTAGAAGTACTGACAAGTAGCAGCGAAAGGGAGTTTTATTTTGATGCCCTCATCAATATCGATAAAATAGACTGGAATGTTGCAGTTAGATAATCACTGCTAAAGAAGCTGCTTAGGATTCTTGTAGACTTCTGTCAACCCCTCCTCGACAATTCGCGTCTCAAGATTCTACTAGGTATGGCTTTACTAACTTTACTAAAACAGTTGCATTGTCAGGCTCCCCAAATCTGAAGAATAGCCCCTCTAACTTTATGTTTCAATTTGTAAACACCAGCAGTGGTTGCTTCGTCTGCCATTTTATTTTTTCTGCTGCGCGCAATCACATTGTTCTTTGCGCGAATATTGTGGGCAACAGCAACAACACTACATGGTTTCTTTATCCCTTGTGACGTCAAAATTAGCCTCGTTCTCGGAGAACTCCGTTAAAGAATCACGTATGTTGACTTACAGGTGCGCGTACGGCGAATACCAAAGTAACAGTTGGATTCCTCGAGAGAAAACGAACAAAATATGAAAAAAATTCTGACCACTGGTGGTACACTTTAATATATATTTTTATGTTTATTTATATGTTTCCTAATATCAAGGCGAATTCATAGGACGCTGGCGCAGATAGAACTCACCTCTAACAAAACAGATGTCAAAGCAACTTCTTCGGCGAAAAGTGAAATAGCTTACTCGACGATTTTGCTTGTCGATTCCATATCTGAGCAACACCCCATGCCAAATTTATTCGGTTTGCTGTAAAAATGATTGAGAGAACATTCTCTCAAATTTCGAAAAATTTCATCCAGCAAATTTCTACATCTTCTACACGGTGTGTAGCCATATCTTCCTGTCTTAGGAACTGGGAGAAGATACATGAACTGAATCACCCTATAGAATCCAAGTCAACAAAGACGATCTCATCCATTGCAGTTTTACTCCAAGAACTTACCTAATTTCCTATCCATTGCAGTAATATCCCTTTCATTGAAGAAATATATCCATTGCGTAATATTCCATCCATTGCAGTAATATCCTATCCATTGCAGTAATATCCCATGCAATTAAGTAATATCCAATGCATTTAAGTAATACCCTATGCATTGCAGTAATATTTCTTTGCGATAAAATCCCATCCATTGTAGTAACTTTCTTTCCATTGTAGGAATATTCTATCCATTGCAGAAAAATCCCATGTATTGCAGCAATATCCCATCCATTTCAACATTACACCACCCACTGCAGGAATATCTGATGCAATGCTGTAATATTCCGAAACCCTGATCAATCAAAACAATAAAATAAGGTAGACCTCATGATTACGATGATACCAAAGAAATAAAGGAAGGATCAGAATAGCTAGGTCAGCGGTCATGTCTTTACCAAAAATATTGGAAAGGTCGCTCAGCAAGAAAAGTAATAAAGTTGCGGTTGCTAAAATCACTTGTCCTTCCAATTGGAAGCAAGTAATGCATATTGAAGAAGATCTGAAATTTTAAACCCTGCAGATATAGGAGAATGCTAAGAATAAGATGGCAGGAAAGAATACGTAATGAGCATGTCCTAAAACAGCCGAAATCAAAAGACGAATGATACATGCTATTACGTTAAAAAACTCATGTTTCAGTCACATGGCAAGGGGAAACGGTAAAGAGGAAAACTTACTAACGGGGAGTGTGTATCGACGATAGTACAGAAGATGGCAGAAACACACATTACTCTGACAATATGATGGAGTTAACAGAGGAAAAACCTGATAGAAGCAATAAGAAAGGCGCAGGACCGTAGAAAATGAAGTGAATTCATTCCAACTCAAGTCACGGTAGATCAACAATAATCTTTCCATTAAAAGAATAATAACAATATTATATCGTTCACATTCCTTGAAAAATATGCATTAGAAAATTTGCGTTCAAAACGATTAGCAAGTTTACAAGTACTTTTAATATTTATATCTATCTATACATGTAAAACTAAATCTGACCGGATGCATGTTTGTTTATATTTTACTCTACTTCTCCTACACTACCTGACCGAAACAAACTTTGTAGACTTCATGTTGAAAACCATAGGCAGGTCTTAGGCTGGTCGGTACTCCTAATATTGTATGAGTTGGTTAATACGTATGGACCCCCTGTGGTCAGGCAATGTATCGATCAAGTCAGCTCAATAAAAGCGTTACTGCAGAGATCTAAACGAATACCGTTCCAGGTTGACTCGTGCAAATGAATGTGTGTGGCTGTTTTCCTTGTAGATTGCCTTACCAAATCCAACCAAACTTTTGGTATTAAAACCCAAGTGCAGGTTGTTAGCCGGTCGGCAGTCTCTCAATCAAAGACCCCTGATGAGCAGTGGGTCCGACATTGAAACTACCCTAAATGAACAGAAAAAAACATGAAACAGACTAAGTAAAAAATAAGAGGCAGCCTAGGCGTCACAGGACAATGTTCCTCAATTTAGGCTGTTGGGCAAAGAAGCAAGCCATGAAGCAGGATCAACTGCCCAGTAGGACCGCTTCTCGCGGATTATGGAAAGCATCTGTCATCAATGAGAACAGATACTACATCCATTCCTTGTCAAATGGCCGAGAAGCGAAAATGTAGTGAAAATGGC
>JAAAKM020006769.1:0-10345 GCA_010016025.2 Alatinidae sp. Z8VKAUB7J3 | reverse complement strand
CCAGTAATTTTCTTTATCTCGAACTTTCTCTATCTCGAACAAATCTTTTGGTCCCTTGCGAGTTCGAGATAGAGAGAGTCCACTGTATATACCAAATACAATAACAAACTCTTATGTAAATAACGTCTTCTAATATCACAACAAATGTGATTAAGACTCCAGGCTTTTCAGGCATCTCATTCGTTGTTTGACTGAGAAAGGAGTCGGAGCTTTAAGACTAAAAAAATACTACTTTCTCAATGATTATCCATCATGTGTGTACGCAGGACTTTTTTAAGGGGGTGGGAGGGGCAAAATAATTTTGAGAATTCAATTTTAACCATTTTTTACCAATATTGCCATTGTTCGGTGCTTTCCAATGAATACAAATGATCCTTTAACACCGCTTTCGGACATCCACATTTTCCGTTAACGTATGTCTTAAATCTACCAGCGCACTCATAGATGACACAAGTACATCACATGCAACCCCTAGGACACTTTCACCATGGCCTCCCCCTGGCAAATCAGTGCAAAGCAGCAAATACAGCTGGGGTGTCTGGAGACGTTGTAAGGCCTTCCATTGGGGTCCGGAAAATTTCGCAATTTTGACTATTTCCTAGCCATGAACCCCTATTTTGAGCGCGTGTTAGGGCGGTTTACTCTTTTGAAACAGACAGCTTTTAAGTTTTTTTTGTCAATTTTTTTCTCCAAATTTTGCATAAAATAAATAATCATATAGAAGTGCTAGGGGCCCCATGATATCACAATATGGTCGGGGTCCCTAGGACGCGCACTCCCTGAACCCCACCTGTTACGTGCCTGTGCAACCTCAAGCACATATTACTGCATAATATGTTTGTACTTCGCAAATTCGCCTTTTCCAGGTGTCAAATTGCATGCTAGGAATCAATCATTAGGCTCGAAACTATTTTTCGCGCGAATTTTACGAGCTATCCCAAAAGTCAGACAACTGCAGACAGCAGTTATAGACTTGTATAAACTTATTCTTGTGGCATGGTTAGACGAACAAGGACTATCCATATCACTATTACTCCAATTTATTTACAAATTTTGAAGGTTCCTTTCTACAAATTTTAAAGGGTCAAGGTGTAATTGTAAACATGACGACATTTTCCCCGTTATGACACTTTTTACTTTAATTTCACTCTAAGATACAATTGTATGAGTTCTTAGTACGATTTGCTGTCCAGCGGTATTTCCATTATTCACACGTGCCCTTGTCAATTCAGCAATATTGTGAAGCTGTAAGATTACCATGCAAAAACAGTGTTGTACACCATGTAGTAGAAACAAGGGATTCAGAATACATACAAAACGCTTATATCTTATTGCTCTTTCAAGATTTCTTCTGGAGAAGATTTGCTGTAAGCCAGTCACTTACGTCAAGCTGATACCGTTTTGGCATACGTTTGCAGGTTCATTACAGTTTTTAATATCAACATGAGGAGAGACTACCTTACTGGATCCAACGCAGGTGCAAAGATTACCTAAAATCCTCTTGATTTTCATTCTTGCAGCAGGTTTCATGGTGAGAAACGTAACCGGATCTGTGACGGCGTTTAAAGACCACACTAATCTCAGAGCAGGCTCAAACCACTTGTTTGCATCCTTCATCAAGTCAAATTCTGCATGAAAAGTTAACAACATGTCGGGGATTAGCTCAAAACAAAGGAATGTTGCAGTTATTACGATTGAAACGTAGCATAACTTGTTTTCTTTGTTGGTCATTGTTGCCATTTGTTGCTGGTACACGTGTTCTCTGATATCTTTCCCGCCAAAAATCTTCCTTCTTTGTCGTAACCTTATGATCACCGAGGGATAGGTAATTGCAATAGTCATTATGCACATAACGTCCAACGAAAAGGCAATATACGCTTGCTGCTGCAGGCTCAAGACAGGAAGGAGAGCTAAAAAGCCACAAAACCAGACAAAGCACATAATTGTATTAACGCGAGCAGGAGTGGCTTGAACTCGATGCCAAAGTGAAAACACTACAGCAAGAAGTCGATCAACAGTCATGCAAATCATTATAAGCAAGTGCGAGACACAAATTCCGTTGCATATGAAATGAGACAACTGTGGCATCGAATCCTTTTCTTGGTCATTCGCCCAGTAAATCCAGTAGATCATACCTGTTATAGATGTTCCCGTTTGAGAAAGAAACAAATGAAAGAAAATGATATGTTGATTATTCGATATATAACCAAGGGATAATATGCAGAAGAAACAGAGGCATTGAAGAAATAAGGCTGAAGCTATTAATGTCCCGGCGACGGACAAAATCGCCACTTTCTCTTCTTCCATTTGCTCTTGTTTGGGGTTCACGTTGACCACAGTTCCCGACAGTTAGTCTTTAGGTATCGACAACGCAATGCTAAAGCTACCAATTGATCTCCAATGTATCGTAGAAGCTGAAATTTTAATACATCTCTATTCCTTGTTTATCTGCTTTTTTTGAAGACTGGTACACACGAAGTTATACAGAAAAGCCAGCTGGTAATACACTTGCGACGCGTATGTTCATGTTGAAATTGTGCTTTCAAACCAACAACTCATTGAGTAAGGAAATTATCTGAATAGCTACATGTCAACGTTGTTTTAAGAATACCACTGGTCAAACAGCTCAAGCAAACATTTCAAAATACCGAGAAGACTTACGAACATGACATTGTTCTATCTGTAGAAGGATGCTGATCGACCATCCACTGTTTGGCTACATGGTTGACATAGTGATCAATGTCAGCAGAACGAAAGTTAGGAGAACATGGAAAATGTTGGAAGTGCCTCAGCAAATAAATGTTGCTTCCTCTATGGCCTGAATTTAGGATCCTTTGCTGACTTAGATTCCTGGTCTATCAAGCGACTGTAATAGCCATTGATCGTTACATTTGACCTATCCAAATCCACAAGATCATTGTTGTTTTGGGAATCTCTGTCCTTTCTAGACATCAATCACTGCTTAGACCATCAATCTACAAATTGAAACACTTGGTCCCAAGGAGGATATCTGATATTTGGGAGGCAGAGATGATTCTGCATGCTTTGAGTGATAAACAGAAGCTTGCACGGCACACTTTGGATGCAGGTGCCACTTAATCCTGAAGTAGGAAGATATTAAACACTAAATAGTTTTCATCCTTCAAACCTACAAGTTTATTGAATTCACTATCTTACAATACCAACAGCTTTGCACCAAATACAGTAGAACATTTGAAACCATTATCTATCATTGACTGGAGATGATAAACCGCATCGAATTCTTGAACAAAAAGAAAGCGAATATTTGCATACATCTGCATCTATTTGTCTCGGATATCGCATCTGCATCTATATACGTCTCGGGGCCATTCAAACTTTTATTACTCCTACAGAAAATATTATACTCGCTTGCGCATGATAAAATTATCATACTACCTAACTAATAATAAATTTTGGTATTCTTGTGTTGCTCATTGTCTATAAAACAATTCACTCCCTGTAGCACTTGATGAAATGAACGTCATAGTTTGTACTTAAATCACAGCACAAGTCCAAGTTTTTCTCTGATTTTTGAATTTTGATGGCTGATAATTGAGCCTCAAAACCCACGCGCAGTTTAAATACATATATAGCGAAGTTATCCTTCGTGATGATGTCAGGTCGTTATTTATATCCAGGCATAATTGACCGTGATTGATAACTTGAATTGTGTCATTACAATGTTTTACTTGTAATTATAAAGACTGTGTGATGATTCGCAATATGTTATCATGACGCCCTTTCCTCATTGAAATTGGCGAGGATAGAGAGAGTAGGGGAAAGGGCAGGGGGAGTAAAGCACCTTCACGTTTTCCAAGTGATCTTTTTGTTTTGCAAAGAGGATAAAGGAAACAAGGAAACAGGAAAAGATCTTGGGTGAGGAAAGAGAGAGCTTTGTTAAATTTAAATTCTCAAAAGAAGCAAAACCTTGTCTGAAAATTAAATTAAATTCAAAAAATGAAACTATTGAAACCTCTGTTGATCTCTCATCATATGACCAGTAGGGTGGCAATTCTTCCTTGGTCAAGTCACATGGAGCAGAGAGGCTGGTCTCCAAATGCGTCGAGCTGAATCTCAGTGTCCATCAGCAGATAATTGGTAGCTAATGTGGCGACTAGAGAAGTAGAGAATGTTAGCATCGGAGGTCACCTAGTTCAGTTGGTAGAGCGCACGCCGCGTAAGTGCGGGTCATGGGTTTGATCCCCGGTGGTGTAATTTTCTATTTCCCCAGTATTCTTTTCAAGATGGTAATATAGGTAAACTTCATTCCCATTTCATTTCTCTACGTTGTAAAGCTACATTGTAACACTTTTCATGATTCGTTTTGAAAACGAATACTGATGATACGTTTTTTATATATCCCAAGTCAATAAGATTTTACGGTTTTTGCTCGACAACATGAAATGTAGGGGAGGAAACTATAGTAGATACTGACACGATAAGTTGTAAATGAGCTAATGTATATATGTCGTGTAAAAAGGAACCAAAGGGTTTGTCAATGCATCAACAAGAAATTATTCCCAAGAGTATGAACTCATATAAAGCTGTCACCTTGGATGTAAACTGATATACACAATGCGAAGGATATTGCACGAAATAGACAAAACGTTTTGTAATTAAAATCTTTTTTCGTCTGACAGTCCTCAGAGTACAATTGTCAGAATGACCGAAATGAAACGGGTGAAAGAGTATACACAACAGTAATTTTAAAAGAGGCCATCGGAATTAGGACATGGAAATGTCTTGACTTGTTGGAGCAATCAGCGTCCACTGAAATTAAATTAATGGAAAAGGCCCAATGAGAAAACGAATTCTTTTGTCAGTAAAGCTTTTTGTCTTTTATGCGGGCTGACTCCCGAACG
Organism: Alatinidae sp. Z8VKAUB7J3; assembly: GCA_010016025.2. Taxonomy (NCBI): domain Eukaryota; kingdom Metazoa; phylum Cnidaria; class Cubozoa; order Carybdeida; family Alatinidae; species Alatinidae sp. Z8VKAUB7J3. The sequence continues at coordinate 5,462 of JAAAKM020006769.1, read as the reverse complement.
ACAAAATGAACTGCAGATCTGGCCTTGCCTATGACCCGGACACAATCGTTCGCGTACATTTTGGCACAGTCTGGGTTCTCAAGCAAGTGCTGTCCTATGAGTCACATTGCTTTACAGAATTTTTGATCTTCACAACCCGAGGTGGTTGTTTCCTTTTAGGAGCTGACATTTGGCGAATGAACGATGTGACATGCTGCTTAATTTGGTCAACTAACCTCAAAGTCTTGAATTCAACATAGCTAGCGAAGGGGAGAAACAGCAAAAAACAAGTAAGTAAAAACCGGTTGCCCGGATCCCTAACAGCTTATCCTAAGAACAACAAACAAACAATCAAAATAGAGAAAAATAAAGAAGAAAAAACAAAAACAAAGGAAGATAGTACAGTTGGGCTTTAGAATGCAGGTTTCTGGACAGTGGTAATTTTGCACACAAGGGATTTGTGAGAAAAATTTGGTCAGCTTTCTAATCTTGTTGGTGCACAGTTGTCAATGAAATACCCCGTTAAAACCGAGGTTAAAACATCATAATCAAAAGGATATCACTTTAACTAGATGTTCTGAAAATTGTAAGTACGAAGAAAACTTGAAAGCGAGATAACTAACTTGTTGGCCAAGCTTTAAAAGCAATGCTTAAGACTGTATCAATTAAGAGTTTTGAGTAGATTAAAAACACAACAAGTATTATAGAAGGGTTTTTCTGAAATTGTTACAAAGTTAATCAAGGTGTTTTACTCATAAAAATGATAATCATTTATAATGTTGCTAGTAAAGTTATTTTGTAATTAGGTTAAATCTTTGACAGTTTTCATTTCGGTTTGTCTAAATTGTTTTCTCAAGCAAATAGGCCTCCTTTCCTACAGGCTGAGATTGCTGGTTCAATGAATCACAGACAGAAATACAGAACCAGTCGAAAGCAAAATCTTTGCTGAATATCTTACTCACCTGACACTATTAACACCCACTCAAACTAAAAATATTTCGACGGGCGCCAACGATTATGAAAACTAGCAAAGTTGACACAAAATTAGAGTTGTTTGTTTATATCTCACTTCGTTGACATGCAGCTGCCGTCATAGCAAATCTTTTCTTGACAACCTGGCTAATCATTGCAAGCGAAAAGCCGATAAGATCGAAGCATCTTTACCGATCTTGATGGCATACGATGCGTGCCGTTTACTATGATTCAATATTTGGCAACTTCTGGGTTCAAATGTAGCCACAAAGGGAGGGTCACGAAGCTGGCCCTCTAAGAGAGTGGGGGCGGTTGGGATTTCCAAAATATGAAAGGGGGGCGGTCATAAGTTTCATCATTCTCCGGAAATAATCCTAACAATAGAATCCATTCAATTTTATCATATTTGGTTACATCGATACAAAAATGTCAGAGGTAGGTCCAACATTAACATTTCCGATGCAATATGATATAATACAGTGAAAAATATATTTGCCGATCAGAATGTCGGGGGCGGGGGGCGGAATACGCTAGTGAATTCTCTCAGGGGGTTGCACCCGCCCTTGCCCCCTCACCTTCGTGACTGCAAAGGGATGTGTTTATGTAAAGAGTTTGGAACTTAAATTATCAATCAGTAGTATTGTTACATATGTCTCCCACAGTATGCATTTTTTCGTTTACACCTGGAAACAAGCCATAACCCGTTATTGGCTGCTCATTTCATGATGTACTCGTTTAATATGAACTGTTGTCTGATCCTCTCGATGAGCCTAAGGGTCGTTCTACCCACGTAACGGGTATCACACCGGCATATAAATTCGTCTACAGCCATATTTACATGTCGCACACTCATTTTAAAATCTTTGCAGTATTATTTAAGAATTTCTCCTTTTTTGATGTGAGCTTTTGGCGAATGACCTTGAAAATAGCCGACTGAAACGCTTTGATCGAGAAAATGAGATTACAATGTGTAAGTTTTTATTGTCAATTTTTCAAATTTTGTACCATCAAGAATCTGTCCAATTACATACAAGTGTGTAAACAGATGCTAACAGAGGATCAGTAGTTGCAGGGTGCGGCTTGGTCGGCCTAGTATGTTACTACACTGACTATTGCTCAAATATTTTTAATGTGATCATAGGAGGACAGATAGATACATGACATTAAAACGATGAATTTTGATGGAGCAGAAAGAGTTACAACTCATAAAAAGATATACCAGATAAGGAGCAGTAGTAGTTATGAAGAATAATGACAGAGGGAAAGAGTAGAAATGAAGAAGGTTTGAATAGATATGAAGAACGCAGTTACATGGGATTGCAGACACCATGGTCAAAAGTGTCAGTGAAATGGGAGATTGAATGGCAGCACAAAAGCTCACCTTGAATTATTAAAGGAGGGTGTGACAATGCTGAACCAAGCGAGTTCATCATTTAGCTAGCGTCTGGGAGGTGCTTTAAGAGAAAGTTTTGATAAATTTTAATGCAGTACGCTCCAAAATGTCTAATTTTGACTTATACTCAGATAAGTTGAACTGAAATGGCACAATTTGTACCTGAAAATAACTGTTGAAAGTTGCGTTCTCGTTTGACTTTTGGACGCATAACCATTTTGCAGAGTCATGGTCAGAACTGCTATGGTTTACTTTTCTCTGAGTTTTCTCACTAATTTTCTGTATGCTTGTATTATATTACGATGAATGACAGCAAATATTTTTAAGAGAAAGGTGTGATGTGAAGTCTACTGAAACAGGTGGTCTAAGTCACTTTCTGTTTGTCTAGAAAATTTGACGTCTTCATTGCTGCACGAAAATGCTTTCTTAACGGCAACGGCTTTTATGTTTTAAATGCAGATTTGTTTTCACATGGCTTTCTTATTGTATTTTAGTTACACCATTGAATAAACAAACTTTTTTTAGCATGTCCGGTACACTTTAAGTTTGAAAAATACATGATTAGTCTCATGTACGACATGCCCATCAAGATCCAGTTACACACCAACTGTGTTACTTACATATGGGTGAATTTAGTTATTTACGCAGGTTTTTCAATGGGAGAGGATATCAAACATCGAAGGTTGGGGGGCATCACTTTTGGGAGTGTGGGGGTGATCAGTAAGAAAATGTTAGTGTTTAGAATATTTGTTTGGCCGGGCTATTTACTGACAATTGTCACATCTGTAGGTTCAAAAGTTATACTCTCCGCAAAGTTGGACAATGTTTCCTTCTATGCCCCCTATATATCGATCACCGTGATCAATTTTTAAAGTAGTAGACACTCTTAATTAGCTGTGGACCACTGAGCCTACCTGAGGCTGCTCCCTCCTGCCCTTAGTAGACCTACTGTGACCTTACAGTAGGTAGTGAAATGGTTTGTTTTATTCCTTACACTCGATCAGAAGTTGTAATGTTATCAGCGTACATGAGGTTTGATACTACGGATTAGGAACCTAGGGAGTCATACGTCAAACGAATTTTAATTTTTACACATTGTGCCCACTAAAGTCCAAAAACAAAGAATAGAACAATTTGTGTGTTCTGTTGATGTTCTTGTGTGGTTTTAGCATCAAGGCTGTTCCTCTTGTCAGGTCTTTTATTTGTCGGGGTAATATCGTTTTAACAGTGTTGAAATTAACCCTTTGTTCCTCTTCTTTGTTTTGGATTGAGTTTGGGGTTTCATTACGAAGGATGCTTCGTACACACAGTGTTGTCCTATTGAAAACATGCATCAGAACAGAACAAAGATACACAGGTTACCTCGATGTGCCTGCATGATCTGTAGGGTTTACTTCGCTGTTGATTAACTGTAATTCCTATCCAAAACCTACATATTTTAAGCAACCAAAGGGTCATCTGTTTGTGTCTTTGCTAGAGGACTCTATGAAGGTTATTGTCAGAGAATCGTCCTGTTGTTCATTTTGGGGTTTCGATTCTGGGTCCATTATGACGTTTTTCTTTGGTGCATTCAAACACAAAGGATTTCAAACAGCGATGTAAATAAGAAGAGGAACATGGCAGAGTCAGGAGACGAAGATAGTGTGAGTAATTTTTGATGACGACAATCTGAATCTGTAACGTGTAATTTGCACATGTATGAATTTGGTTTCATACAAGATATAGTCCAGTCATTGTAGCGTTTATATCGTGAAAGCGACGCTAAATCGTATGTTTTTCGATCATGTTGCAGGAGCCCGAAGTGTTTGAAATAACAGATTTTACGACAGCATCAGAATGGGAGAGGTATGCATACTTCAACTGCGACTTTTGAGGTTAAAATACGTGTTTCATTTCACAGGGAGATTCTTCTAAGAGGAGATGGTTTGAAGAGCCTGATAGGAACTGGTATTATGCGAGAAGTGGATTATGGAAGGTCCATTCCACAGACTTTATGATCTGGCTGCGCTGCACAACAGCTAGGATTTCATCATAAAAGATGGTGGCGTGATAGTATGTTACAGACTGACTCGGCGTAATATGTCCAACTTCAGCCATGTCAAAGTAGTAATTGTCATAAGATAAAGCTGGACACCACAGCCAGGAACATCGTTGTGTGACTGAGTTGAGAGATACAGACGGTAAACAGATGGACCTAACTAGTATGTAGGGTGACTAATGGTTGTTGGAGCCAGTCCTTGGTAATTATGCCCGGAAGTTGCTCAGTTTGAAATGTATGTGTGATTATATTGCAGTATATACACTAGGAAAACCACTATTGCACTGAGTGCCATATTAAAGCAACAAGCTGCAGTTTGGTAGGTCTTTGAATTATATAATTATTAGATTGCACAAATTTGCATAATCTTTGATAAGTCCAGCCAACAGGACTTCTCAAACTGGAAAATCAGGGGCATTTAGAGTGTTTATGATGGTTTTACAAAATTCACAACCACCCAGATTTCCTTTAAAGTAATTTAATGTTGAGAAGGCAAATATATATTTGTAGAATATATTATTGATAGATAAGTGTATACAGCATGGTAGTCTCAGATTATTCTCCTAAATTTAATCCAGATTTCACTGTATACAAGGTACTTGCTAGTCGGTCATGGATTTAGTATTTGCAATGGATGGTAAGGTGCTATTTTTTGTTCTGAATGTATTTAGGCCGACTGCATAAGTTACATTGACAGGGTACTCTACATTGATGTAAATACATCATTGCTTATATAATGCAGATTTAATTCAATAAAAATGCGAGAGTTTAGGTCAAGTAGAAGAAACTAAATAAGAGTCTATAGGTACTTTACGAAAAGTATAGATCAAAATATTCAAAACTTTACAAACTGTATATATGTATAACCCACTGACTGGAGGAGAATTCGTTAAAGATTGACACTAAAAATCTCCGCCTTTGCTTTTGAGCCAGATGGCTCAATGGTTTAGGCATTGGTTTAGTAACCATGAGGTTGTTGGTTCGAATCCAGTCAGCGCTGTGAAAATTGCAAGCTATTGTGGTAATGCTCCACTCTTTGAGAATTATATATAATTGCAATGTGTCTGCTGAGAATATGTA
>JAAAKM020006768.1:0-10346 GCA_010016025.2 Alatinidae sp. Z8VKAUB7J3 | reverse complement strand
AAGGAAAAACTTTCTCACCTTCGTTGATCAGGATCCGTCGTCTTTCCCTAGCTGCGGTGAGAAGGAGGGAGGAAAAAGAGAGAGACGATATCAGTAATAATAAACAGAAATAAAGGGAGCAGATCATGGACACAAAATAAAAGAAGGAAAAACTTTCTCACCTTTGTTGATCAGGATCCGTCGTCTTTCCCTAGTTGCGGAGAGAAGGAGGGAGAAAAAAGAGAGAGACTATATTAGTATTAATAACAGAAATAGAGCGAGCACATCATGGACACAAAGTATAAGAAGGAAAAACTTTCTCACCTTGGTTGATCAGGATCCGTCGTCGTTCCCTAGCTGCGGAGAGAAGGAGGGAGGAAAAAGAGAGAGACGATATTAGTATTAATAACAGAAATAGAGGGAGCAGATCATGGACACAAAGTAAAAGAAGGAAAAACGTTCTCACCTTGGTTGATCAGTATACGTGCTCTTTGAGAGAACATTGTGATGAGCAATTTACTATGGAGCTGGTGTAGAGAATCTTGTCTTCAATTGATGCCATTGTTGAGAGTTTACCAGTGAATGGAAGTTGGTATATTTCTTTTTAAGAAATTGAATTATCTATGATAATCTTTAATTAAATATATCTGTACAGTTTGGCTGCTCATGTAGTTGATCTCTCTGAAACTACAATTATGCGTAGGGCTTGTATATTCGTACCTCTTTCATAGTTGTTTTTTTCTTACTTTAGTATATTGAATCTTGTTGATTTATTTTTATCGTAATATACTGGCATTCCAAACTGATGATTTATTTTCAAATTTCGCCTTCGAGGTTTTTTTTTGTCATTTTCAGGTTTATGATAGCAAATCATTCTCCTAGACACTAACACCCCCAAAATGTTTTATTTGACAATCTTGGCATTTAACACATATTGTAGAAGACTTTTTATCTTCTTACTATTAGGTATTTTGCACTGCTTTTATTGCATTTGCTAAAGCTAGAACTCCATAAAAAGTGTTAAACATGACACGGTTTCGTATATTTTACAAGTGTATATGAAATCAGTAGTTTTTGCCAATTTCTGAACAGATCCTAAAGCTAAAATAGCCTTGGAGATCCGTTAACCGTTAGCCCAAAACGGAGACTAATAAACGGCCAATTATTCTGCAGAATATTGCATGTATCGATGACTTTGACGACGGATTTCATTAAACAGGGATTACACACTACTCGAGTTATGACGAAGATATAGGTTCAACTATTATCATAGCCTTATTCAAAACCATTTCAGTATTTCCGTATTCTTACACGTAAAGTGATACTCTAATCACTAGTACCATAAGTAAAAATGTTTCTGCTTACCAATAAAGAATCAATTCTGAACAAATAATTTTTATCTTACCGTGATTGTCTCTGTTATTTACTGCTACAATTCCGTCATTTGGCTGACTGCACTAATCTTGATAACGATTTACATTGTGGTACCGACGTTGTAGTTCAATTGTCCATATAGTGGCCAATAACAAATAAATATTCCTGATAGCCTGATGGACTGGTGACATTGTACATCAAAAGCCAATGCGCTTGCTGTAAACTTCCCACTAAATACCTTGGACAAAGGACACTTGCTTCTATATCTCAGTCCACAGTGATAATGTTATTAACATTCATTGTTAATCTTGACTTTTTGCGAGGTAAATTACACATAAGAAACTTTTCAGAGCAAAAGAAAACCCAATGCTGTTCGTGACTGTCGGAACTCTTGCTTGCGTTGTCGGACAGTGTGAACCTTACACGCAGCAACTAACGATTTCGTGAAGCAGGCACTAAACCCTATTCTGCATACCTGCGAGACAGAGTCCCTTGATGAAACATATAATGTTGTAATAGGTATCTGAGTGAAGCCAGTACACAAATATGAATATAACAGATTTAAAACACTCAATAAAATGAGAAATCGACTTCCTATACAAAAGTAAAACCCTATTATGTTAAACTGAGACTCGTTGAAATAACTTCAAGTCTCAGTTGACACAATCGCTCTCATGTTCTTTGTTTACAGAAATTCAAATATATTCGTTTGATTTGTCATATATAACGCACCCTAGGGAACTACTGAAACCAAATCTGAAAATATATTCATCTTTGTAATAGGTCTGTCGTTATCCATCCATACAAGAGCAATCATATGACTTTGATTTTGCATTGTTTCACTTTAAATGTAAAGTTTTCTAAAATATATTGCTAATTTACGGTGCTGTAATGCCTTTATTATTTCCTTCGTTAGTGACTAAATATTTCTCTGTAGAATGGACTGCTAAACCCAGTAAACAGAAATAGTAAATCTTGAAAGTGATCATTACGCTTGCATTTGCAACTTGCCAAAGCAGATACAATTAGCAAACAGGTTGTAGAATTATTCAGTCTGCCTGCCATATCGAAGTATCCCTAATTATCGGTAAACTTCCATGTTTTGTAGTGAGTATTGGGGTGAGCGTATAAAAGGACTAGACGTATGGTGCTGCTATATGGGGGCCTAAAAGGGAACCAAGAATCTTTTTAAGTACTTTAGGATAGGGAGAAGATAAAATGCGTGAAGAGGGAGAGATAAAAATTGTCTTCAGAAAGATTAATGTCAAATCAGTAGACCTACCTATTCACTATTATGTCTAAACCTTTACTAATTGAATTGAATTGAACCAATAGTGAATTATTCGACACTTCTGCTACAGAAAGTAAGATGAGGGCCTCGGTATGTTAGTGACAACAATTCAAGGACAGGTTTAATTAGTTTGAAGGTAATACTCAGCTATTCTATTTTATGTTATAACGAGAGAATAACATAAAAGTAAATTTGAGTTAAGCACACTGAAAGTGTTCATACTTTAATATTTTAATAAATAGATAGATCTGAGTTATTTCACTCTTCACATATGAAGTGTAAATTCATTGCCTATTAGATTTACAAATGAATTTAATGGGAATAATAGCGCGATCAGTCGTATCCATATTGTTACACGTTGTTGAGAGGGACAAGAATTCTCAGCTGCAAGAAAGTGCAGGGTTCTGCAATAACTTTTTGTGATGTTTGGCTTTACAAGCCACTTCCTTTGACTGTTTACCTGTTAGTAATGTCAGTAAAACATATGACGGCTAAATTTTTGATGGTTGTTCCACGCACATCACCTTCAGTGACCAGATGTAGGTAAACCAGGTCATTTCATAAATCTGTTTTACTTCATTTATTTTTCTTATTCTGGTCAAGTGATATCAGTTTATCTTTAGGAATGGAGTAGAAATGAAGGATTTCAGCAATTCATACCTCCCAAACCTGCATCAGTACAAGGTATCAAGCATAAGTATCACTCACGATTGAATGCAATTTAAAACCATTGTAGAAAACGCCCCCTGAAACAAGTTAAATGACAGGGAAGAAAAGTCCTCAAGGATTGGTCAACTAGTATTATGTAGGATTAAGATAATACGTCATAGCTATCCGAGTAAACCTAGTGCCCACACATAAGTATAACTGATTGAAAACACTCAATAAAATGCACTTTTGCTACCTTTGAGAACATGAGATCTGATTATGAGTTTTATCTGATAGTGGTTAACACACTATTATTCACCCAGGGGCAAAGAGAGCCCCTCCCCCAGAGGGGTGATTCTGATTTAAGATATTTGAGTGTACGCGAATCCGGAGTACTGATGTTAGGGTGAAATACTTAACAGGTGGTGTACAATGCACAAAAGAGGAAAGTGTTTATTTGGTTCTACAAATGAATGAGTAGATAAATGTCATACATAACGTACAGCAGATGAATTGTAACAGAGTATTGCAGATACGATGCAGAAAAGCACTTTTATTTGCTGTTTATTGCGTTAATTTCCTTACAATTAGACATTGATACGTATTGATTGTTTGTATACGTATTTACTTCAAAATCAAATCAAGGTACCCAAGTAACAATTAACGAGTTACAAGTTACGGAATGATTTGTATAATTGCAATTTAGTTTTTTGCCACAGATAGAATTAAGGGATGATTCTTTTTCATACATTTCATTGTGGGTTGTACTTGTATGTTGTCTCTTGGGTTTTCAAGGTAGCATACGCACGGTGTGCGCAAGGTTCAATGTAAGATGTTTCTTACAGTCACAGTACGATATGTTTAACAATGCAAACTTTACCCTGGGTGACCACAAGGAGGGAAAAGGAAAAATTCAAAACAATCATAAAGTCATACTTAACTCTGACGTAGTAAGACTTTAATTTAGATGAATCGGAAAAGTAGAAAGAATTGTTACAAAGAAGAAAAGACCAAAATAGATAGTACTCAATCCCTCTTGAGTACTAGCAGCTTTCATTTGTTGCAAAATAAGATTTTGAGAAAAATTCAAAATTTTATCTAGTTGGAGAGAGGGATGAGGGAGGACAGCAGTATAATTAGATTTTAGTGTCCACAGTAGAAAGCTTTTGATGAGGTTTTAATCAGAGAGATGACGATAACATGCAACCTGCTGCTACGCGCGAAATTAGTCAACTTTCTGAGTTCTTTTTATTGACTTCTAGCGATTATAATTTCCATGTTTGTTTTTGATGTAACAGTCTGAAGGGCACAATAAGAAAAGAGTCACGTTTAACATGTATACAAGGGGTTTGGTTCTAAAATAAACGAAGTTCAAGCCCGGTATTTGTCCTTTTCTAATTGTTCAATCATATAACAACATAAACACTTTAACCCTTTTAAACTGACTATATCTGTCTTATTCGAATACGACATTTAATATATATCTGTGGTATATGTTGGTTATAGTTTTATAATCTTTATTTTTCAGTGGAACAGGGCTGTAATAAAGACAGACATGTAAGAAGTGCTATCCCCGAAATATATTTGGTCCATGCCCTGTAAACGACTCAGAAAAACTCTTTTCTTGTCTGAAATTCTTAGTATTCGAATATGCTGTCTGCTATTTGCCACCAACGCCCCTAGGTATATTGGTAAGGAGAAACTAGCTATTCTGTAGAACTAGGGTTTTCTGCGTTTTTTGGCGCGCAGTTGGACTAAGACGTAACGTTCCACTCTGTCGCAACTTACGTGTTCCTAAAAAGCCACCCATCCCCGAATAATAACATTCATAAAAATATTCATCATTTATGAAAGGTCAGATATTATAACTTGCACTCGTCAGATTAATACTATATTGCTTTCATTAACACTCTTTGGTTAACTTTTTGGCAAGTACAGAAATTTTATTTCCGTTATAGAACTTCTCCGATCCGATACAGTGGCTTCATTTCTAAGTTAAAAGTGTAATGAAGTTGCGTTAAATTTAGCTTAATTTACGACCAATTTAGCTAATTAACGGATTAATAAACATTTTCGCCATGCACTGATCACAGCAGTCGTATGGAGCGAAATGAGAAAGCTGTTACGATGAATTTATAGGAAACGAGAAGATTTCTAGGATCCTGTTACTAACAAGCAATGAACTACGAACACGCTAAGTCTAGCCACACCTTGATTCTTGCAAACCAATATTCTTGTATTTTGGTTTGTGATTGGTCATTTGTTGTATATATATATATAGTTAGTAATCTTGTAAAAGAGAGTGACTGAGGGACTGTGAGAGAAGTCACAGTTCCTCCTAATAGATTGATAGATTGAAAAGGCTGAAGGTACTACTGTATACTGAATGAAGAGTTGCTCTACCAGGCGCCGGCAGCGACGTCTCCCGTTACACTTCAATGAAGCAAAAGTTGGAGAGCTCCGATACAGTATTAGCCAGTACTGAAATTTTAGCTCAAATTTTAACTTCCTTTGTTAAAACTGAAACAGTGGACAAGTTCAATGATATGCATATAACTCTTTTTTGTTGTTGGTTAAAACGCACTAAGTCAGATATATAGTATTAGAGTTGGGGAAGAAGGATTTCCAGATACTTAGGTTTCGTTTTCTATCTTAATATTTCAAATTCAGCCTCCTTTAAAACTCATTTTGAGTAACCCAATAACAAAAACTGGATAGAAATTTAGAACGTAAGTGATGTAAGCAGATGGATTTCCACTACATAATTTCAATTTGTAAGGCTCCCTAAGTACATACAGATTTGTATCGAAATTTTAAGTCTTGTATGAGTTACTGCAGTAGTCCTGCGTATCAGCTGTCAGTACTACATCTACATTCCATACAATTTTATAAGTTATAGCTAAGCTGTAGCCCTGAGTATAATTGAAAACAATTGATGTAGCAATCTCTCAGTGCAGCCCACTGATAAGCAGTGGGGCCTTTCCCCGGGGTCCGTTCTTTCCAAAAGAGGAGGGGGTTTCCCCGGGGGGAATTATCATTGAGATTGCTGTAGGATGGATTTTTATTTTCAATTTACAGCATATTTTACCAATTTGACAAAGAGCATTAAGGTATAAAGGCCGCTACAACCGCAATTCGCGCCGCGTACGGGTTTAAGAAGTGGAGAGGGTGACGTGATTGGACGATGAAATAGTATGAAAAGCTCAATGGTGAAAACGTAGGACCACGAGGAATCGAACTCCGTCTTTCAGTGCTGCAAAGTGATGTGCTACCATTACACCATGGTCCCATACCATTGACGCATAGAAATTTGGGGTGTCATTTGTCGGACTGACGTCGCTACTAGGGCTAACAGAGGTCAAAACACTGCTTTCTCAACCACACCATCGGGACACGCACCTGCACTCTAACCGGACACTCTTTCCTTTGTTTTACTTTTTGTTTGTTTTCTAGTGTAATAGATAATTCTATTATTTTTTGTTTTTTTCTGTTTTTGTTGTAGCACCACTCTATTTACTTATTTTGCGCAATCAATTAATTTACCACATAATTTATATGTTATAGCAAAGCCTTAGGGCTGTGTCAGAGATGATGAATTGATGTAGCACTGCTCTCCTTACTTGTTTTGCCCAATCATTCTACGATCAACACAATTTTATATGTTGTAGATTACCTGTAGCACTGAGTCTAAGTGGAATAATTGATGTAATACCACCTACTCTTCGTGTTCAGCGCTATCATTCTATATTCAACACAATTTTGTATGTTAAAACTAAGCGGTGGCACAAGTTGATGAATTAATGAAACGTCACTTCCGTTACTTGTGCTGCGCACTCACTCCGTAGTTACCAAAATTTTATATCTTAAAGCTTAGCTGTACCACTGAGTCTAACAGGAACAATTCATTCAATACTACTTCCTTTACTTGTGTTATCCAATCATTTTCCATTCCACAAAAATTACGTTATAGCTAAACTGTAACACTGTCTATGTTGATGAATTGATGTAACACCACACTCTTCACTTTTTGTGCGCAATATTTCTGCATTCTGCATTTTATATGTTTATATGTTGCAGCTTAGCAGTACCACCGAGTCTAAGTGGAGCAATTGTAGTAACACCACTCTCTTTACTTGTGTTGCGCACTCATTTTATATTCTAAATAAGTTTATACGTTATAATTAAGCTGTAGCATTGAGTCCAAGTGGAATAATCCATTCAACACCACTTTCTTTATATGTGTTGCGCACTCATTCTACATTCCACAAAACTTTATATGTTATCTGTAGCACTCTGTCTAAGTTGATGAATTGATCTTGTCAGTGCAACAAGAACCAATGTGTACACTTCTCTACTAATTAAACGGAGGTAGGAAGGATTACATCAGGATCGCTCTGGTTAAAAAAACAAGATGAAATAAATGGCTCATGGAGCAATGAGAATAGAAACTTTTCAAAACATAACATAAAATAACAAAGGATTACAGTACACCTTTGAACCATTTTCAAGCGCCTTTCAAGCGAATCGTCTAGCTAACAAACAATTTCGTTAATATTTCGACCTAACTAATACTTGTTGACAGTACATTTACAATAACATCTGAGTGAAAGTCGTCCACACGCTTAAACTTGCTCGAACATGTATTTAAACTTCCACTCTGAATATAAAACTCTTGAAAATCTAGAACTGGACAACGTAAAATATTTCCATTGCGTGTATCATACTTTTTGATTAACCAGCTAAGTTGGGACAGCGTTCCTGATGAATGAACACTCCAGATAATTGAGTCCTTTTAGAGAACATAAAATCGACTTTCCTTTCAGTAATGAGTTATACGAAGAATCAAGAATTCAGAAGAAAGTCCCGATCGGTGATTCTGACAAGCCGTCTCAAGCTTTTTTCTGCGTCGGCTCTCAACTGCAATTACGTTCATGTGTTTCATCCGCCTCAGCGACAGCTGGCTAACGAAACTCAGGACAGATCAGGAGTCGGTCAATCGAATAACTAACTTGATCATGTAAAAGCTGGAGAGTAATGATCTAATATTTCATTGAAGCAGCCTGTAGGATGAGATAGATTTGAATTTCGCGAACAATCAATATATGCCTTCGTCGTGTTTGGCAGTCAAAAAGTACACCTTAAATTGCAAGCAAGGCAATTTCCTTAATTTAATGATCAAAGGCGACACCAAACAGTGCAAATTCGTCAAATCGCGATGTCGGAGTCTTTTTGCTTCTTCATAATGTCTAATTCTAACTTACGATCGACTGACGCTTAGCAAAATGAGCATTGGTTTAGGGTCTTAAAACAATGTAGTAATCTATGAAAAATCCTACAAATATGATGCAGTAATACCTCTCGTATTGTTTTAAATTGTCCATTCCTTAACTGTAGAAACACATTCAATACAACCGGTTATTAATAATGAAGCCTGACATAAAATATGATATTTCCCCCAAGCATACTATAGTCACCAAGGATAAATACCAGAAGTTGATAAAATTTTCGTACATCGTTGAGCTTTAGAAGCATATTTCACACAATAAAGAAGAACACTTAAATGTTCAATAACTAACGCTAATTTCAATGTTTTAAAGTTACCCAATAACTCAGTATAAGTTTGTACTATCTTCGATTGATCCAAATGGGAATTAAAAAGCGGCACTAGCTGCTCTTTTCTTTTGCCTTTCCACGTTTATATACTCTCAATAACAATCCCGGCAGGGCTGCCACTAAAGCAACCCCAAGCATTTTGAGCATAACTCGCGTAGTAAGGATCTCATCCAGCGAGGTCATCTCTGAAAGGATGCAACCCGTCTGACAGCAGATAAAATTATATGGCATAAGACCTAAAACAGAGAGAGAGAGACCGATACTCATATATTTTCGAGTGGCAAGTGAAAACTGCGGACGACAATACGTTTCCCCTGACCTGTGCAATAAAATTACAGGGATGAGCTAAATTACTAAAAATTCGCAACCAGAGCAAAACTGTATTATGTCTTCTTACACCTACAGTTTGAAGCTATTATCAGTTCAGGAAGGCCTTTATACAATTTTTTAACTATTGCAAGACCAGCAAATTAAAAACGAGCGTGCAAAACTATAATGGAGTCGTGTGAGCTCTGGTGATACCTTATATATGACTGAGGGACTAACCAAGCGCACCAGGGATCGCTTCAGAAACCAGAGAATTGGACTAGTAATGGTGTTTAAACTGCAACGGAACCCCTGAAGGTATGGAAAGTTTGCTCTAGTCGAGTGTTCACGTGTAGTGAAGCTCTTACTTCGTCATGCGCGCCCTCTATTTGTACTGGTGACGTGGCAGATTGAAGAAAAAGGCAGGTGGTAAAGATTCTACAGAGTCTTGCCCTGTTGCTGGATCAGTTTTGTAAATGCGTAAAGGCACAAGCTACTAGTTGTCTGTTAAGTAGCTAAATGAGAAGACAGTCACAACACTGTTGCTGTTTGTAATTGATATTGTACTCAGTCTTTTGTACTTCTCAACGAACTGTGGTTATCAAAGAAGGCTGCCCGCGATTAGGAAGCCCTAAAAATCCTTAAACATTATACTATTTACGAATGCTTATGTGATTAAAATTTCTACTTAAAAATCATTTAACGCTGAGCAGCTTCCATTTAAAATACCTGCTTGTATCGAATATGAGTGTGACACAAAATTCCCCTCCCCTCTACTTACCTATCAAAACCGATGGTGAAAATAAATATATTGGTACACCTAAAACTGGAGAGGCCATGTTAAGAAACCAGTTTGGAGACATCGGAAACAGTCGTAAGAACAACAAGAAGAAAAACAGCCCATCCTCGTTCTCTGTGACCTGAAAGAAGGAGAAACAGGAGCATTAACTACCTCTATTTAAATATTTTCCTCAAAAACAGACAAAAATTGGAAATAAAATTATAAGACAAAACAGAAGATCTAACTGAGTACTTTAAAATTCTTTGCAAGGTATGCATGTAACACAGGAATGTCAAACCATTTATTATCAGAGGGAAGGCTATCAAGGAATGTCAAAAGTAGCACGAGAATATG